>KV417485.1:631675-737881 GCA_001630335.1 Athelia psychrophila | reverse complement strand
AAGGCGATGCGTGCTTCCAGAACGGAGGCCATGCAACGACTATGCGCCGAATTTTGGCTTACTCCAGTGGTCATAAAACGGTGGATTGTCTTATGAGTTGTCGATCTGAGTGCCAGTTTCGACACGGTATTGCCGGGCCGACAAAGGCATGTCGTTTTGGGTAAACGACTCCTGTGTGACGCTGCGCGTTGGGAGCCTCGGCCTTTATTCTACACGCTCTAAGCTTGCAAGCACCTCTGCTCACGATTCTCGTCCGTTCAATGAACTCTGCTGGCGGTCGTCGTCGAACATCCTCTTCATCCTCGTCCCCCTGGAGAGGAATATCTCTGTCCAAGAATAGGGCACCTGCAAGCGTGACTCTTGTCTTCGCCGAACCGGAACAAGGAGCGCCGTTAGAATCAGCGACTACTAAGCTGCCTGCGCATCCTAACTTACGCAGAAGAGATTCAGCATCTACCTTGAGGTCATTGATGTTAGAAGATAGGAAGGACGTTGGGTCTATATCTGAGGAGCCAGAGGCGATGGGGGAAGAACCGTCGGCAGGGCCGCGTGATGCGACGAAATCTGCGCCTGATTTGCTCGTCACTGCGCAGTGGGAAGGACTCGCCGACGATGCTGCACGAGCTGCACCACTGCCCGCAACCATTTCAACTGAATCGGTACTCCCAAGCCAACGCGACGATGTTCCTGCCGACGCACTCGAAGTTCCTTCGACAAACCCTCCCCCCGTCCAGTCATCCACTAAAGATGCTCCGACCGGCACGTCTTGGTTCGGATCTTTCTCTAGATCCCCTGGCAAAGGCGCGGTGGCAAATTTTGTTTCGTTGGACACGGACAACACCCCGCCCACAGAAATAATCGACGCTAAACCACCCAGCGAACCGCTACATCCAATTGAATTGCCCCCACCCGTGAAAGAGCCAGCACCCGAACCGCAGCAATCTCCACCGCAGCCGATCCCTTCCAATGCCCGGCGACATTCCGGCAGAAGCTGGTTCCCATCTTCATCGCCGCTCAAGTCCATTCCGCGTCCCCCGGTCTCTCCCAACTCCCCCGCTTCACCTGCGGAATCTTACGCTTCAGTGGACGAGGAAGTTCCTCGGCTCAATGTATCTACACCGTTCAACTCCCCTCATCCACCTAGTGTCATGCACCAAAACGCGAATGGGAACGACGGCAAAGTGTCGATGTCGAGTCTCAACCCTTCAGCTAGCAGGTTCACCCTGGGAATTCCAATGCTGGGAAGACCCAAGGTGCCCTTGGATCATGTTGTAGCTGTTATGGCTGCAGAGGGCAACAAAGATAGAGACAGTGCTGTAGATGGCACCGTACAGGCCTCAGGTGCGCTCACAAAGAATTTTTACGCCTTTTCTTAGTCACTCATGCACTCGATACAGAGCCTGCCTTAGATTCCCCAAAAGTACAGAAATCCACGATAACGACGACACCCGTCGTCCCGGACGTGGCAACTGGCACCAATTCTGAGCCTCAAACGGCGGACTCCCCTCCTGCACGAACAGCTAACTCTGACGCTATCGAGACGGAAGGCGACGCAGGTCACAAAGTGGAACCCTCACCAACTCCCGCGTCTTGGTGGGGGTACGTTGGATGGAACAGTTCTGACCCAGTCGATCCTACACCCATCGAAGAAACACCACCATCGTCCACCCTGGAGTCTCCTACCAACACCATCCGAGCTGTAAAGTCGGCCCCGCACTTACAAGCGCAAGGAGCTGATTCCTTGTCACCGCCGCACACCGCTGACCCTGCCTCGGCGGAAGTACCCATCGAAACTCTTCGCGAACCGGAAATGCCGGCGACGAATTCGAAAGCTCGCTCAGTGCTCTCATCTGGGACAATCCAGAGCCAAGGCAGCACAACTTGGTACACACCTTGGAACTGGTACAATAACGCCCCGGAGGAATGTGCGAGCGGCTCCGGTACCACGGAGACTGGGCAAACAGCTGAATCCGAGGGAAAGACGGAGTCCGAACTCGTGAAAGAAGAGGCGCTAGCCCGTGATCCAATTCCCACTATCGAAGTCACATCTTCTTCTGTTTCGTCTCCATCCATTGAGCCCCCGAATCCCATCGAGTCAGGTATATCGGCCAATAGAGTTGGCTGGGCATCATTTTTTTCATCAACGTCTCTCTTGGTGAAGAGCATCAAAGACGTAGAGAAGAGGGATGAGAACGGTATGGAGGTTATGGATATCGACGATGACATTGAAACACTGCCGTCTGGCGCCGCATCCCCTGCCGTTATACAGCCTGCTGTGGTGCCCAAGCCGAAGTCTGCGCCTGCGCCCAAGGAACTTGAGCCGAAGCGCGATTCAGCCACCAATAGTGGCACGGATGGGCAGGGCGCAAAGGATGGAAAGTCCATCAAACCACCTGCGTCTCCACTCACAAACTCTGACTCAGTCAAGCGCGAGACAGCCAAAGCAACAAAGATGACCCCACGGACCGCTTCTCCTTCCCCTTCCACCAAATCCAACGCAAATGCTGCGCCTAAACCGCCCAATCTTGTCCTTCCTACGTGGACGGACACGTTCCACACTGTTCCGAGGTCTATCGTGCCCGTTACACCCGCTTCCACCATTTCAAAGACTCTCAATTACATGAGCGGTGTGCTTTTCCAAGGGGAGAGCGCCAGAGCGAAGGGGAAAGGCAAGGCAAAGCGTAGGGAGAAGGAGTTGAAGGAGTTCGAGGGCTTCGGGCTGGAGCTGCCCAAGGCGTTTGATGTACTGGGAAAGCAGCTTGAACCGGATGTGCTGCAGGGTTGCAAGAGGGCAGTCATCATCGGCATTCATGGTTGGTTCCCTGGTACGTTGCGCGTCCTAAGTTATATTTGGTTTGAGTTTGCTAAACTTCTTGTGCAGGCGCTGTGATCAAGACTGTGCTTGGTGAAGTGGGTTGACAACAAAACTCAATCGTCTCAGTCTAACGCCATATTTGAATAGCCGACCGGAACGAGCGGAAAATTTGTCGATATGATGCTGCAAGCTCTTGACGCATTCCAGGACAAGCACGATGTTCGATTCAAGAAAATTACCAAAATACCGTTGGAAGGAGAGGGTACCATTAACAAGCGCGTCGACAAGTGCGTGCATTGCCTCCAAATTACCGCACTCTGAATACTCACATCTCCTTCCAGACTGTACAAGAACCTGTTGGCTAATAAGGAATGGATCGCCGATCTACATGCTGCAGACGTCATATTTGTGGCCACTCACTCCCAGGGCTCGGTCGTTTCTACCCACCTCATGGATCGCCTCATCCGAGATGGCCACATTCGAACCTCCCAAAACATCGAAACTGCTGTACCTGAAACTTCTCAGGCCCTGGCATCGGGAAGCGCAGCCATCGCGCCGACAACTCTCAGACCGCAGAGGTTATGTTGCCTGGCACTTTGCGGCATACACTTGGGTCCGCTCAGGTACCTTAGCACGAGTTCGCTGCTGCAACCTTATTTCCAGGTATGCACCAGAGTCCGCGCTGTTTACGCCGAGACTAAGAACATTACAGTATTTTGAATCAGCAGCCGCGCGAGAACTCTTTGAATTTCAAGATACGGAAAGCGAAGTGTCTAAGCAGTATGTGAAAGCTCTGGCTAATGTTCTACATCACAAGGTGCGCTTTGCATATACTTCTCGTTCATCATAATGATCTAACCCGTATATAGACCAAGATGGTGTATGTCGCGTCATTAAACGATCAAGTTGTACCGAGTAAGACTCTACCAGCCCGCAATCCTGTTAACTTCCCATTGACATTTTCATAGTATATTCGGGTTTGTTCACGACGGCGTCCCATCCTTTGATTCTTCGGGCAATGTACATCGATGGCGATGCATATCAGTCAGTCCACGCTTCCTCGGACCGTTCTTTGACTCATGTTCTGCAGATCTTCGGATTTCTTATCGAACCTGATCGTTCTCCTCCTACGGGTGATGAACGCGGGTATATCTGACAGCGGCCTCCTGGCTCACTTGTCAGAAGCTACGGCCGGATCTCTCAACGGCATTGGGCACTCTACAGCATATGAGGAGCTATCCACATACTCGTGAGTTCTGGACCGCACCGCATTCCGTGGAAATCAATCCGAGCGCTGATCCTTTCTCACCTTCAGGTTGGCTGTGGATTACTGTTTCCTCACTACTGATGGCACGGAGGCGAATCCTGAGCTTGTTGTCGAAGCTTTTGACGCGAAGAGCGAGCAAAACGACTACGAGGTTCGTTTCGCATCATTTCGCGATGGGCATTTTGTTCATTTGGCGCTATTAGATTCCTTGGGCGTTGCGGGACGTTATCGCTGATGAGCGAGTAGCTTACTTTTACTCTAACGAGATCATCGCCCTGCGGGAGGCTTTCCGGGATTGGCATCCGAAGACGACGATTCTTCGAGAGATCAAAAAGAAACTTCAGCCCATCCAACGACTACCGTCCTCATTCGTCAGGGCAGGCACCAGTTCTGGCTCTGCGAGCAAGCTCTAGAACGGATACAGGGCCACCCGCCCACGTTGTTCTTCATTCTTCGCTCTTTTTATTAATCTTCATGCTGCCTCATGTTATTGAGGGTTCGGACACCACACATTATCATCGTTGTAAACACACAATCCCATGTACACGTAGACGAAATAGCAAGTGCATCATACTCCACCGGGTTTTTACTGATTGCCGTCATGACCGAGCGGGACCGACAGGGGTGGACTGTCCAGCGCATCACTTTGACCTCATGCTTTTGAGATAAACTACAGACCCTAAATGCTGCATTGTATACACCCGTAGTCTAAAACCCAAAATATCTCCCGTTATCGATACTCAGCTCCGCAGTCTCCGATGGATGTGATCATGTGGCGACCATTGGATCTCGACAGCACAGCTTCGATGATAGAGTGATCTTCGTCCGAAAGCCTAAACCCGTAAACGCGACTGTTCTCGGTGATGTGCTCAGCGTCTGCCACCCCCAACCGTGCACCTTGCGGCAAGTTGTCGTTCATTATACAGCCTCGACGAGCAGAAGATGGACTCACCGACTAGGATGGCACCGACAAAAGAATGGTCTAACACCCAACGGCTAGCGACATTGCTAATGCTCAGACCGCCGTGACGCTTGCCGATGTCACTCAATACTTTGAGCAGTGACTGGAATAATTTCCAATCCCCCCAAGCCTTCAGTATCATATCAAGGTACTACGAGCGGCGTTAGTGGGATATGGGTTTAAGATCGTACTTAGCGGGCAAACCTTTCTTTGTGAAGGGGTCAACGTCCCTGAGTACAGATCTGGCTCGGGTGCGTGGAGGTATTTATCCGCTAGAAAACCGCCACACTGCAGATGTGTCACTATCCATATCTAAGGCTCGAACTCTCGGGAGATACACGTACCAGCGATCCATACGTCAAAACTTTAACGCCGTGGCGTTCACAGACATCAGACATGCCATGCAACGGACGTGTGTCAATGAGCGAGAACTGATTGCGTGACAGTGATAATCAGGAAATCATTTGCCATACATAACCTGCAGTATGGCTCACTTGAACCTGATTGGATACGATGAATCCGGGGCCGAGTTGTGTACAGATCTCGTCGGTTCTCTTGGTGTCGAAGTTGCAAAGCCCTACTGCGGATATTTTCCCCTCGTCTTGAAGATCACGCAGGTGATGTAAAGCGGTCAAATAGTTCGTGTCCGAGTAATCATTCCAATGAAACTGAGATCTTAGGTCAGCGGTGAACACTAGAAATCATTCTGTGAATAAAAAAAGCTGGTTCACACCTGAAGTAGATCAACGCAATTCGTCTGCATGCGTTGCATACGTTCCGCTACGGCCGCCTCGACGACGGCGCGGGTAGGATTTATGGGCCGGAAGAGACACCATTTGGTGGCACCCATGACCGTTCCCGGCGGCAAGGATTGTTGGAACTGTCCCTGATTGGGACGTGGTTGAATGACAATCCAATAGGATAGGCGAATGACGTACAAACAGCACTTCAGCACTCCCATAGTGATCCGCTACAAAGCAGCGTAAGTTACAACATGATTTTTTCACATAGAGTTTGATCGCACCCTGTGAGGAGATGATCGGAACATTGCGAGGTTAACTTGGCTGTGCTTGTGGAGTAAGTATACACCGACGTACCATATCTAAAAGGCCATCTGTAAGTGCTGTAGAAAAGAAAAAGGAAATATCTCGAACTGACCAAAGGCAGTATAGCCGAGATCGACATGCCTGCTCATGGCTTGACGGACCTTCGATGCAGATGCGCTTCCCCAGGCATTGCTAGAAAGTTGCCATAGACCGGTCCAGAGGCGTGGCACAATAAAAGGCCCCAGTTGGAAGGTTTCTCGAGGGTTGGGAGACATGCTTGAATATGCAGAACGAACTTCAAAGTTGCCGGCGCGCGAGGTTATGGGTGGTTTGCTTAATGCCCGGTTGTCGGTATATATACCTCTCAGGCTCGTCGCGGTCAATTGGGAGAGAGCGCGCAGCCACGAGAAGAGGGCGGTCAAATATGAGTTAAAGTACCGGGGGCGCTGTTGGGAAGTGACTATATTGCTATGCAAACACCTCTCTCGGCAATGATTCCAGAAAAGCCACAGGGGATTCCTGAAACGCGAATAGACATCAGGAGGGGTCCCGGCCGGCGAAGTGCCTGCAATTCCATCTTCGCACTGGCGGTGTCGTGAAAAGTCACCGGCCCACTTTTTTCCATCCGGCCGTTGTGATCTATCGCGTCCTGTCGATATATTTAATGAGAGGTTTACCCTATTTAACCCACCCCTCCACAGTTCCTTTCATCATCACACCCCCGTCCCAAAATGCCTGCTCCCGAAACATATCTTCCTATGGGCAAGACTCTCGGCCATGTGTCTGTCTGTTTTATTCTTCTCTATCTATGCCAGTGCTGAACGCCCTACTGCTCAGGAACCTCATGGCCGACACGTTCATCGCAAACGCCAAAGCAGACGAGTGAGTGTTGCATTTCCCGATTGTATCGGTATATGGAAACTTACGTCGATCCAGCCTGCGTGCCATCACGCGTAGTCTCCTTGCAACTGGGACACCACACCTTGCCTCTGCGTTCGCCAACGCAGCTCGATCACGGCTATGCCAGACCAATGCCAGAGCCCCTCCCAACTCATCGAGTCTCTTCGCTATGCGATCCTGTGACGATTGCGTCATACCCACACCACTTGTGAAGGAGGCCCTCTGTCGAGCGAGAACATTGTACGGTGCTGGAATGGGTCTCGCCAGTCTCGGAGTCTTGGAACCCATTGTGCGGGGCACCATCGGCGTGCGGTGGGAAGAACCCGGGGAGCTGTCAGATGTCTTAGCTGTTGTGGATGCAGATATCAGCCAGGCAATTCAGGTGAGTTGATGGCTCGCTCGCATGAAATAAAGACAGGGCCGCGACTGACAAGAGCGCGCATCCACCAATCAGAGTTCCAAGGAGGAAATCGAAGCGGGACGAGTAGTAGACATGACAGCAGCACGACAGACGGTCGGGGCATTGAGAGGGGCAATAAGAGAGAGCCTTTTCGATTGTCAATCGTGGAATGGAGAATTCCCGTTTGAGAGAGCCTCTGGGAGCTTGGACTTTTGGAAGATTTAGCTATTCTTATACCCTTCTGGCGATTTAATTTATTCGTTACGATCATGAGCGCTCACCCGATATGAGACTGCCTTGGTGTCTGAATAAGTACCCCCATTGTGCGTGCCGCTTGCTATCGACGTTGGCCTCCTTTGAATGGCGTCTGACATGGGGACAACTGACGGTGGCAAGTGCATCCTGCTGTGATGACATAGATATATTGACGTCTAACAGATGACCGGCAGCTCCGATGAAGTCACTGGGTCATCGGAAATGCACATGTTCTTGACAAAGTTAACCAGAGTGCAACAGATTCCACAAAGAGACCACAACTTCAAGGTGTCCTCGGGAGTTGCAAGGGGTTTGGAATCTCCAGATGCTCTGTAGTGCACGTCATCTAATATAGATGCGGGTCGCCATACGCATAGCCTAGTTATGCCACCTTAGGCAATGCCGTTTGAGCTTTGACGGACGCCACGCATGCTATGATCAAGTTATGGTATCGGTATCCTACCGAATAGTTACTCTTGCACGAGATGTTCTGGTGGCGATATGCGACCTGATTTTTGGCCAGATATACGCGAGATATACGCGAGATTCCATTCATTAGTACATAGCGAGAAAGATAAGGCACTCCCGCTAAGTCCCCGAAATGATTACATGTGAAGAAGGCACGTTGAGAGAATGCATATGAGATCGCGACTACCAGCGCAGGGAGCTTCGCATACGTTATTCGGGATGCCACCACTACTTCACAAGATATTAAAATACCTTTGTTCGGGCATATATGTGCGGCTGTTCAAAGCTGCTCCTCCGCACTCCACGTAATATTTCCAGGATGCACACAGCCATATGCTCAACAAAGGGGAAACCGAAGATATATTTAGCCTAGACATGAGCTGCTTCGGATAGCGATCCACTGCGGTATGTGAATCAACAGGATGAGGCATGGCATGGTTGAAGGAAGCATAACATTGGAATCAATAGAATGTCGACATATGGTAAGTGACGGCGTTGTCCGAGGATCGAGCGGCGTGACGAAGCAATATTCCAAAGCATCCTGTCAGATGGGCACAAGCGAGTTGCTGATAGATGATAACACAGATAATTCGCTGACCGTGCTGCAGCAGAGCTCCATTGAAAGAGGAAAGTATCCCATGAGGACCTTTGACTGATCATCAGCGCTCACAATGAGAGTTGGGTTGTACATGTCAGGCTAAAGGGATGACATTCTGCAGTAAAGAAGTAGCTGTTGACAATATCCCCTCACATCGACAATGAGACTATGAGGGGAAAGAGTTGACTGGTGGCGTGATGAAGGGTGTCAGCAGGTGAGCTGCCGGCGGGTGAGCACAAGGTCATTGTCCTGGGGATCCCAAGAAGGATAAGTCATTCCCAGCCGACGGCAAGACGATTTTTATAAAGGTTTAGACTCCTGAGATATGACGCTCATGCAACGCTCATCACAGATGATCATGCCTGTAATGCCGATTTTGTGTGCCACCTGAGAGGATCGATAGAGAATCTGATGCCGGACTGAACTGCAGCACCTGATCGATAGAATAAAAAAGGTGCAGGATTGATCAAAGCGAATGAACGGCCAAATGACTGTTCGCCGCTGGTTATCAGAGTTCTATTTGGGGGAGTCCAGTCAATCCACCAATTATGGCAAGATGGGGGGGTATATCTGGTTACCGGAGCGAGAGGGAAAATATGCTGCCATCGCTGATTGGTTACAATTTAATCTGGGGAAGAATGAGCCATGATTGAGTCCACCGCCTAGAGTCCGCGGAAGGTGTCAATGACGGACCCCCCGGGTAGCCAAGGATTATTAGTATTACGCCATTTGACGACGACATGATCCAGATATTCAAACCTGGTATTAGCTGGTTGTGAACTGAGCCAGTTGAACACGGCGTTCAGGTTGCAGACGGCGAGATTTTGAAGACCGGTTTCTAGATCGGGAGGTCTTTGTCAGGCTTTTGTTGGCAGCCGCCGCAAGTCAAGGCCCGCCCTAGAGTTTCGCGCGGCGCGCGCTCATGGGAAACAGGGCCAGGGCCATAAAATAAATGCATATTGGATAAAACGCCCAGCCTGAGAACCGGCGTCCAAACAAAGGCCCGCGCGGCAAGTTAGAAGTGGAATGGAGATTAGTTGCCGGGCACCTTGAGAACGCCTTGAGATCCGAATGCCCAGGCTTTCAAAGTTTCAAGACACAGCAATCTCGGGCAACTGGCACAGTCGGAGGGGAACACTGAGAGGTACCCGGTTGAGACACAATTGATGATATGATCGAAACAAGTGGGCGCCGGTCATTCGGCTCACGGTGCGAGAACGAGCGCCAGCCTTCAAGGAGGTAAAAATTGGGGGAAAGGGTTGAATAGGTTGATCTGATAGAGAATCGGAGGTGAGAGAGCGATTCCTTGACTCGGGCCATGTTCATTGTCTGTGGTGGTGGATGAAAATTTCAAGGTGCATCGTGTCGAGTCCCGGTCTGGTGATCATGAAGCGAGCCTGAGAAAAAGGTGCGCGCCTGCTGACTTAGTGCCAGCCTGCAATGATCACACAGGGCGCTGTCGTGTGTTGTTACCAGGTTGTTACTACGTTCATCGTCAGGCTCCCTTCAGTATTATTGTATTACTGAGTGGGCCCATTCAGCATCTCCCAACACACGGCAAATGAAACTGAGGGTTTTCTAATTTCACAGCTGACACCAATCTGCACATTGATGTGCGAAAATACAAAATCTGTGTAATCAACCACTTTGACCCAGTCGGTTATAGCACCGCCAAAGGACCTTCACTCTTCAGCTTCTGCGGTCACTATTGCCCTGCTGGCATTGTCATAAACCTCTGGTAGCCCTTGCGCTGGCCGTCGAGCTTTGACGAATAACACGGTATATCTCCTCAAAAGCTAACCAACGCAGCTCCTCAAGAGTGGCTCTCGGACTCCCTAACTTTAAGTTGTCATCACCAAGTCCCCACGAGTTTTCGTGAAGGTATACCTAAGACCGTGGCTCGAATGTGGCAAGATTCGGGAACAGGTTTGTGAGAACGGCTGCCAGTACATGGATATGGGAGTTACTAACCCGCAGATGGCACAGACTGGCATTGTAGGATTATGGTGCCCGCAGTGGCGAATGAGTGGTGAAATTCGCACCGTCACACCTCGCATCAAATGACAACTCGAGTGGGGTTAGATGCGGGCACGCAGTGGAAGCGCAAAGCCCGTTTACAGTGACCTGCGAAGGTGGCGTAGTAGAGTTGTCGAAATCAAGCGCGATTTGCACCAGACAGCGCCACGCGTCCACCATGCGCATCAAGAACACGTCAGCTCTTTATTCGAGGCGAAGTGCCAAGCTCAACACGAAGTTACGCATATCCCTAACTAGAGAAATGGCTCGCACATCCAGTTGCGGCCTATGGTTATCATCATTGGGGTATCGAAGCTCGATAATCTCACCAGATGGTTGTGGCAATGGTCGCGCAGCGTAATGAAGAAGTGTGCCAGGTCAAACATGGAAACCGGGTGGGCCGCGTTGAGTTGAACGGAGACACTTTTAAAGCCTGGGCTATGGATACGTTTTATGGGAGCGGTGGCAGGGTCCGGCGGGCTGTGTTGTGTGGCAACGTCTTCGAGATGGCAGAAATGTTTTCACGAGAGCTGTATTTCCAGCATAGGGCTATCGCCAAGGGACATCGAGCGTCTCCAGCACTGTATTAACCCGTTCGTACCGGAGACGTCGCAGCGCTAGGGCAAATGTACAAACGCGTCAAGCATATCTCTGTCGACCCCGGATAGATCAACCTCCTGGGGGCAGTGGAGACCACGTATGACGGTGGTAAGCACTTTAGTTGAAACCCTTTTGTTGCTGAGGCCCCGGGATTACAGGATCTCTAGAAGCCCTTCCTCGTCGCTGATGCCTCGAATTCTCAGGACCTCCATGTCCGGACTATGCGATCGAATAAACGCTAGGGCAGCAAATTTCCCGCATATCTTGAATCCCCATGTCAACATCGAGGCGTATGCGGCTAAAGGAAGAGAGGCAGGTGGCGCGAGTGAGCTTCTCTATCGTCCCAGTCTAGATGGCGAGTTTTCGGGAATAGGATATGATGGGGATATTTTTTGTTGATGCTTTGCAAGGCCTACAGTGCACTTGCAGAGACGACATATGTGGAGTGCTAGCCACGTTGACTGTGTCCTTGATGACTGCAAAATTTTCGGACGCGCCGTGTATGATACTGGAGCCTCTGACAAAATAGGTCATCGCCATAGAATTGCGTAGCGTCAAAGCGCGCTAAATCAATACATGATCGCCAATATATTGGAGAAATTAAATACCTATATTTTGATCTGAGCGTTTTAATAACGAGTTGACAAGCTTAAGCAGATCCAAGTAATAAGTACAGCGTAGGCTCGCGGAAGGTCTTGCAGACAAAGTCGGCAGAAGTGGATCATAATTTATTAGTACTACTGGAGTGGCCGAAATGGTACCTTTTTACAACAAGTACGTTGGCCCAGACCACATACCATTCATCCTGCTGGTGTGAATATTGGATTATATGGGCCCCGCGTGCGCCGAGGCATTTATCTGCCAAGATTCGTGTGCTGAAAGATGCTGGCCATCCGATCTGCAAGCTTTCGAAATTCGTTGCCCCCAGAAATGTTTTATTTGGAGGATCGGGCTATTCTGGAAAAGTTGGTACCGACAACATTTGATGTTCTGCGTATGTGCGTGTCGGGTCTAAATCCCGTGTAATATGGGCATCGCGGATTCCTGAGACTTGCCTTGAGAGGGATATGCCACTGATATGCGGTAGCAATGGCGCGTTGCAGCCCAAATCTTGTGATTCTTGACCCGCCTGGCTGAGGGATGGTCATTCACGGAGTTTTGTGATGCGCTGAAAGTGCTGAAATATTCGGATTATCGAATATATGACTTGCGGCCAACTTGCGGTTGGTTGACTTTGCGGCCGCTAATGCTCGCAATTTAGACCTGCCTGTTTCGGCTGGAAATTTCCGATATCCTTTCGAGTCCCCTCTCTTCGCCGCAAAGTCGACAGTTGCCCTCTCACCCGCAAGTCAAAGCCTGACTTGGGCACTGGTATGGTCAAGAACTTATTTCCTATTTAATTGGGCTTTTCGAAGGACTTGCGCGTTCAGAGTGGTTGGTAGACGGTGAAGTCGTTACGGTATCGAGGTATGTGTGCTCGCAACTCTTTGAAATCTAGCATATTCAATCTGCTCCCAGTACACCCAGTATACATTTTCCCAGTACTTCCTGAAACTGTGCGCGTAGTGATGGCCGACTACGCCAAGTCACAATCACCCCGCAGCCAGTCCTTCATTCCAGTCGTTACACCGCGGCCCGTACGCAGCGGCCTGCCAAACTCGTTCTCCTCTACAAACGTCTCTGTCTCGCTAGCCACTATTGCTCGCCGTCCGTCCGTCAGCAGTCCATCCGTCGCAGAACATCCAGGATCTCACATCCCGCAAGCTTCGGGTTCATCGTCCTTCAGGTCCTTGCGAAATCTCCTGCCATTTGGAAATGGTGGGAAGCAACAGACTTCCTCCACATCCACGCCGACCATATCGAATGGCTCAAAGAATCCGTTCTCCAACTTTGGCTCAGTCAGGCGGTCAATGACGACAGAAAGGAAAATATCTGCCACGTCTACTCGTCAGGAGGAACCAGAGCCCTCCCCTGTCATAGCCATCGAAGCTCCTTCACGCAGCAGCGACATCGATGCCCATAATCCCTCTCAAGGGTCCTGGATTAACACTGAAGCAATTGCCAGTCGTCCCTCATCACCCATCCGGAACCCAAACGAGACCAGTAAGTAAAACACTGCCAATTTAAGCTATACGCTGACCCCTCCTTTTGCAGTAAGTGCAGTCCTCGCAACACCACCTGCATCACCTAGCCATACTTTGGGTGACTTATCTACCATAATCGAAGCAGAGACATCCGGTATCTCCAAGTATCTCCCGAACTTGGACGAGTCAAGAGGTTCTATCTACCCACACGCCAATACCAGTCCATCATTTAGCAATTTACGCGGACCTTTGATGGAGCGTGATGATTCGCCCATGGCCATCCTCGCAAATAGCTACATCGATATGGAGAGCGCCAACGCTTCCGATTCCTCTGCTCTTGAATTGGACCCCTCGCGACTGGAAACCGAGGTTATGGATGCCTTGTTGGCCAAGGACGTGTCCACCACGGCCGATTGGCGGAATGGTCCTAGCCCTATCATTGTAGACGAGACTCAGAAACCACCGAGCCCCTTTGACAACGACATCATGAACAGGAGCTTCAATTTGGATTCGCTCGATCCCGATTTAGCTGCAATGCTCAGTCCACACAATGCGAACAAAATAAATGATACGGTTTTTGGGAAGCCCTTGGCTCCATCCCCATTCATCCCATCTCCTTCAGCATCCCCGCGGAGGTTCGGACACTCATTACCCCGGGTGACCTGTGGCACTCCCGCACATCCATCGGCCACTCCAAAAATTACCAATAGACCTCAGCTGTTTCCGGTAGCTGCAGAGTCTTCTCCTTCACGCCGGCGCTCTGCATCCTTGTCGAAGCCACCAGCGCCGCATCGGCCAGTGTCACTTTCTGCTCTCCCGAGGCTTGCGCGGTCTGTCACGGCCAGTCCATTGTACCAGGAAAAGGACATGGCCGCACGATACTCGCCATCGCCGCAAACATCTCCCGAAGCCCCTGAATTCGGACGTCGAGCATCGGTGGAACATACGATACGTTACCAGCCACCCTCGCCTCTATCAAATAATCCACCGAGTGGTCGTCGGCCGTCGGAATCGCGTTTAATCACCCCTGCCCGACGCACTGCTTCGTATTCCGTCGCAGACCCCAGCAGCAGCACACGACCTCCTTTGCGTTACTTGTCAACTTCTGCTGCCAGTAATAGCTGGGATATGAATTCACGGACGCCTTCATCACAGGCATCATCCTCAACCAGCAACACGCGAACTGCACGACGCCGTCTTCACAGTGCACGCCCAAGTATAGATGAGAGCAACGAGCCTCAAAGCGCATACGTGCGTCATCGCAAGCGTAGTATGAGCTTGAGTCAGCAGGGAATGGAAGGATCACCAGATTCGAATTCATCTTATCAACCCGCATCCAGAGAATCTCTCGACCGGCCGTCTTCTGCAAGTTCTGCTCGCAGAGCGCCTGCCGCCGAATGGCTCGGGCCCAGAACCGCAAAGGCATTTGCGGCTGCAGGTTTGTTGGACCACGAAAGGACAGTGAGCGCCACTAGTGCGAGCTCCGCCGGTTTAGGCCGGTATGGGTCTATAAGGGGTCCAGAACAGGATCCTCGGACACAATACAATGCACCATCGCGGATGGCTTTCTCTGAGGCATCTGGCTCGACTTCGTCGTGGGGCCGAAGTCGAAGTGCATCAAGGACCCTGACAATGTCGGATGCGGGAGGGGCCTTGATTGAAAGCCCCACTTTCTCGATTCCCCGAACCAGCTCGACTGCCCCGACGTCAATATCGACTTCTCCTCATATGGCTCATGCTTCTGCCAATGCCGCGATGCAATCCATGGTGGAGAAGCACAGCCTGGAGACCGAAGCCTTACTGTCGGCGTTGGCAGATTCCCAACGGGCTGGCAAGTCGATGCGAGATGAGAATACGAAAATGTGTTTTCGGATACAGGAACTGGAGGGTATTATATTTCAAATGCGCCAGCATTGGCGGGCCATATCTCCACAGCCACCACCAAGCAGAGCAACGTCTCGAGTGGCGCACGATCGCGTACCTCAGCCTTCGTCAGACATATCGCGACGTACTCAGTCATACCACACATTCAATGGCTTTCTCCATCCAGACCCTGATCACCGCGGGATTCCTTCTCGAGAGACATCTCCCAATCCATTCAAGGAAGCAGCGCCATCTCACCGTCGTAGATTCAGCACGACCTCTTCTAATTTCCATCTACCTCCCAGCAACATGTCCATGCTTATGCAGGAGGCTGAGGAGTCTGATGCAGGTGTTGCCCAACGCTCCTCAGGAGGGTTTTCTTCCCCTTCAGGCTCCCCACCATCGCCAACACTGGTGATGCCAAAGCGGGGCAGCGGCTTGCGCTACACGCACCAACACAAGCGCTCTATGTCCTCTGGCAACACCACTTCACCTACCACTGCCCACTTCTCGATGACGGGATCGCCGGGCAGTCTACATCTCCGACCCGAGCACGAAATGCACCTGGGAGATATGGCCAGTCTGGACCTGGCTCTTGCAAGTGACAGCGGCGAGGAAAATGCACTATGATATACCACTCATTATTTTACTTAACCTATATATGACTTCGAGTGTAGGCTCGGTGTCTTCGTTTTTGGATCTGTCCGTGTTTTGATATCTCAACAGATTTCGTTCTTGCTCTTACCATAGGTCAGCTGGCTGTTGTTCATAATGTATATATCACATGTAACACATGCAGTAATTATCTTAGACTTGTGCCTCAATTGATTGCAACCCCATGGCACAACCGGCTCCGGTTTGCACCCAGGCTCGGCTCCTGCTTTGCACCCGTCGTCGGTCACTGGATCGGGTACTAATAGCTGGGTTGCTTGTAACTTTCACCCAATCAATCCTGCTTTCCATCACAATGAGCTCGCTTGAAGTTCAGACAGTATCTGAGGATTCTAATACCGCACCCAATGGAAAAGCCGTTAATGGTAGCCTAGCCGTGGACCCATCCTCTTCGCCAGACGCTGTTCACCGTAACGGAGACCTCAAGATGTCCCAAGACTCGAAGGCCCCCCCGGTGCAGCATCCTTACAATATGGCCAACTCAATGGTCGATCTTCCGTGCGCTGCGTATGCATTGGAGCTGTTTCTGGCATCGCACATGCTGGAATCTGAGGAATACATGAACAAAAGCGACCCCAACAAGTAACCAAAGCCATTAGCTCTCACACTCACTGGCTTATGTATCCTATGTCGGCAGAGAACGCTTGTACTTTGCCACAGGCTATGGACTGATCCAGTGTGTAAAGGCTTTGATGTCTTTCGACGACCAGGTACTTCCTTCAAACGTTTCATTGTCCACAACATACTCAAGTCTTTCTCCAGGACTTGCTAGCAGCGATTGGTCACACTCGTCATGGCAATCAAATAGCCCAACAACATCGCAAGAAACAAAGCTCCTACGTCTCTCGCTTTGCAGGATATGTGATTGGGTCTGACAGTAGCGGAGTGGGATTTATCAAGGGAATGACTATGGATGAGCGGCATGCGGAGCTTACCTACGCTGAGAGTCTGTTTGAGAAGGTGAGTAGTCTTGCCGTCCCTGTGTATCAGTTCTGTATAGCTAACCCGTTATAGTCACTATTGGGCATTGTCTACTCTGGCGACTGGCTCGCCTTTATCAAAGAAGCGTGAGCTAACATACTCCCCGTATCAGTTCAGTTTTGTTGACAACATACAGTTTGAATATGCGCACTACCATCGGGGTTTACAAATCATTGCTGAAATACATCGAGATCGTGGATGCTGAAGCAGTAGCTCGGGGCGAAGGACCCAACGATAAATCTGTCGATGCCCATTTTCGGAGTGGTGTCTACCTCGGCAACGGGATGCTAAATCTCGTCTTAAGTCTCATGCCTGGGAAGCTCCAGACGCTTGTAGAATTGCTTGGCTACAAAGGGGACCGCCATGTCGCTCTGGAGCTTCTAGCCCTGTCAGGAGGCTGGTCAGTTGAATCGGCTGGGCCAGCCGTGTCCATTGGTAAGTCCTGTCTAGCTATTTGCATTGACTATCATGCTGATGCTCATCGCAGAGGAGGAGGGCGTTCGTCGGACTGTTTGCGATATCTGTCTCCTCATATTTCATCTGGTTCTATCAAGCTTCACGTTTGATGGTGTCGACATCGCCATGGCACAGAAAATTCTCGACTGGAATATGAGGCGGTACCCTAGTGGTATATCCGTTTCATTGCATTGCAGCTACTGATTGCTAATCCAAATTAACAAGGCGTATTCTTCTTATTTGGGGGAGGCCGTCTTGCCCTGTGTCGCAGTCAACCTCTCAAAGCAATCGAGTTTTATACAAAAGCGCACGAAACGCAGTCTCAGTACAGGAATCTTCATCACATATCCTTCTGGGAGATCGCGATCGCCAATTTTTGTCTCTGGGATATCCCTGCTTCGCTGATATGCTGGAGAGACCTTCAAGCCGAGGCAACTGTAAGTGATCGATCCATATCCGAGAATGTCTGGTCTAACGCTTTCAAATCAGTGGTCCAAGGCATGCTATTCGTACGGCATGGCGGTATGCCTCCTTGAAATTGGCGGCACAGGGAACATCAAAGAAGCTACCAAATTAATGGAACAAGTTCCCTCTCTTCGCCAAAAAATTGCTGGAAAATCTATTCCCCTGGAGGTGATTATACTCCCATCTTCTTCATGCCTAGCTAATGTGATGTTCTACCAGAAATTCGTCGCTCGGAAAGCGCGGAAGTATCAAACGCAAGGTCGACTGGCTCTTCCTGTTCTCGAACTCGGTTACCTCTTCCTCGCAATAGCGCATGCACCAAGGATAGTTGTGACCACGAAAATGTTACCAGAAGTTGAAAAACTTCTTGCGAAACTGAAAGAACACGAGAGCGATCCCAAGAAATATGAGAAAGGTCAAGGCTACGCTGACGATCTTTGTCTTGCCAAATTCCTGGAAGGCGTCTGTTGTAGATACGTTGCTTATCCTGTAAGTATCTTCACTACCTCTTCGCTATCCGAACTAAAACTTCGTCAGGACCCGGATGCCATCGTGGATGAAAACGATGACTGCGGAATATCTAAGACTGAGGCTACTTCTCGAGCAAAGTCCGCATTTGAAGCGGTCTTTTTAAATGGACCAAAGATAGAACTTGACCATCACCTTGTATACCATGCCCGTAAGCCCTGCGTTCGTTCCCATAAGCTCGCAACGGACTTATTTGTTCAAATCAGATTACGAACTTGGTCGTTTACTCTCGAGAGAGGGCGATGATTTGGCTGCCAAAGCCCAATTTGATTTGGTGCTCTCAGGGAAGGGGGCGGAGGTTAACTCTTCCGGAAAAAAGGGCAAATACAGCATGGAGGTACGTGATGGTGTATACCCAGTCGTTCATCTAATCAACTAATTAATATTCCAATTCATAGCAAGCACTACATATGCGGACACATGCAGCCATCGACGCTTTGGGCCGACACAGACCACTGTAGTACCTTTATCCCCACGACCACGAGTCTTGAAGTTAATGTCTCATTTATTCTCTATTGTATATCCCCTCCATGTGTTGTTGCATCTGGATGTTCAGCGGTGTCTAAATATCCACCCGTGTCAATGTGGGAGCGGAAATTTTTTAAAGTCTTTTAAAAATGCAATGTGTCTCATGCCCACATGATGTGTTCTCGTGATGGAAGGAAATGAAATCCCACGTTGTTTGTACACCTTTGTCTCCACACCTGGCAGATGAACTCTTTCCTCCTCCTTGTCACCTCCATAATCTGCCATGAAACGAACTCATTGTCGCTTCGCATGAGTCGTCCAAGGTACTCACTTGCACGGACCGTTGTCGCTATCTGTTTGGATTCAATCCACGCTTCAGGCTAGAGTCTCAGATCCTCGTCGTCAGCTGCGGCGCAGCCGCTATCGCACTTAGAATGGACATGGCAACTTGCGTCTAGGCGTTCTGTCGATACTTCGTGTGCAACCACGACCTGTGGCTGGGACCGTTCTTGGGTCGGGTGGCTTGTTCTTGTTTGTCCGGTGGCGGTAATCGTATCGGAAAAGCCGGACGTCAATTACACTTCATTATCTTTTCTACATTAAGTGAACGGTCAGCTGCTCCATTGCGCCTTTTTCCACATTCTAATTGATTCAATTGACAGGCTCGGAACTCTGGATTACCAGCTCCAGCAATGGGCAATAGTCTCGCAACGGAGATTCGTGAAAACCAGACAGAATCAGATATAGGGGGGGCCGCGATAAGACTTCAAGCGCGATTGAAGGCCTTCTGCGCTCTGCTCCTGAAGACAAAGCCGAGTTTTTCTCCCACCGTTTCGCGTACAGCGGCGCTGCCGACCGAAATTATTGCATTTATCCTGCGGCTAGCTCAAAGTGAATGCGACGACACGCTCACACCGGCAATGCGCGCCGTGACATTGTCGCACGTTTCACGACGCTGGAGGCAGATCGCCATTAATACGACTCGCCTTTGGTGTGATATTCACCTCTCGCCATCGACTTCCACCGTATTCCTAGAGACACAAATATCTCGCTCGCAGGCATCTGTACTCGCGCTCTATATTTGCGAGATATCATCGGGCATGGACCATGCGTCCCGCATCCCGCATCCCCATGTCACACTGGTTCTTTCTCAGCTGGCTCGTATCAGGTCGTTGATAATTTCGACGCAGACGCTCCATACAGTCGTGGACGTATTCCGGGTCCTTCAACACTCTTATGCGCCGGTGATTAGCAAGATGGTGGTAGACCTTCAACCGCCTATCATTCCCTCCCACAATGGTGACGCGATACCATCAGCCATGGCGATTTTCTCGCACGGCGCACCACGTTTATCGTCCCTATCTTTTCATGGTATCAGCACAACCTCTTGCAGCCCACCTATGACTGCAATGATCCATCTCCACTTGGGCAGCATTGAAGGTCTTTCGTTCGTTGCCCTCACTTGTGATGAGCTTCGCGCCACCTTGTTGGCGTGCTCCCCAACTTTGCGTAGCCTTTCTTTTTCAGGAATGGTGGTGCATTTCACCCACGACGATTGCATGTCGCGCATTGACATGCCTTCGCTACAATCCCTCACTATTCACTCTGATCAGAGCGATACGGGGCCGTCGTCCCTCGATACATATTTCGACAGTCTTTTTACCATCATTTCCTCGCCGATGCTAAGGAGTCTTGAACTAGGGACATCCTCTTTGCAGGAGCATCATTTACAGAACTTTCTGATGACAATGCAGTCATCCTCGCGGGTCACAAGCACTTATCTTCGATTCTTGAAAATCTCTCACACGGCCCGATCCTACAACATTGGGCGCAATGTGATGGAGTTGTTCCCATCCATCACACATCTGGAAATGAATACATCCGATGCAGATATTCTATTCACGATCCTCCACAACGACTCGCTTCTCCCCACAGCAGAGCGAGACAATCTCTGGCCAGAGCTCCATTCCATAACCCTGCCCGTTCTGGATTCACAAAACCTCAACCTGGGGCGTTTGCGTAAATTCATCCTAGGCCGCGTGGCGATTGGGCGGCCCATCCACGACTTGTGCCTCGTGTCTTATGACAAATACGACATAATCCCCAGGACGCACTTGGAATGGCTACGGCAACATGTCATCTTGACATTGCGCTGTGATGAGCTGAGCGAGCATGTTCTCAATTAGTGACAGCGGCTCATGCGTGGTGTTATAGTTTGTGGTATTTCTGGGCTTTTGGGATTGGGGGGGATTGCAACTAAATATGGGCGCATTACGCTAGAATTTAGATAAGACAGGGTCATGAGCAGGGCACGGTAGTATTTCTCCACATGGACATTTCTCATTTCTGATTGTCGATAAGCTTGGATAACGTCATTTCTGAATACAGTGCAGTGGTAGCCTCAAGTATGTGGCGAGCGCTCGCCGCTGGAGGTCAACAACTTGAACTAATTCAATTTAATATAATCTCATACATAAAATAGGCTCGTAGCCGCCTGTATGAACTGAGTAAGCTTTTACGGTGTATACAGTAGTACTTGTCCGTTGCTGTTTTTTCAGACGGTACTATACGTAACAACCACGTGCTCCGAGTCGCCTGAAGTCGAAGTCTGATTCTGATTCTTCACCGTCTCGCAAATTCCCATCTTGCAAACTGCAACCTGCTACAGGATTCTTCCCATGGTCAACATTCAGTTCACCGACCCTTCCATTCGCGAAGAGCACCAAAAGTTAATGCCATCACCGGAGGAGCGCAAGGCGCTTTTGAACAGTTTGACTGTGCATTGCTCTTTTTTGCCGTGTACCAAAGTCAAGGCACGAGCCGAGGTTAAAATGTGTTCAAGGTGCAAACAGGTGCGTTTGCTCATACACGTGCCGTTTATGCAAACATGCTGAGGACAAGGATACCACAATCAGGCACGATACTGTAAGATCTAACTTCTTTTCCTTGGGCGAATGACCCTGATCCAACCCTGACCACGCAATATTAGGCAGCCAGACTTGTCAGAAAGCGGCCTGGAAAAACCACAAGAAGGATTGTGGAGAAGGTACAGCTAGTCAGCTCACCCTCAAACTTGCCGAGCGTGCGCTCGCTGTTCCCAAGATTACCGAGTACATTCAGATGCATGCTATTCTTACTCTCAAACTCCTCGAGGATCGAACAAATGCGGCACGCTACGTGATAAATGTCAAATGCAGAACGGCGACCGCAGATCTCATGGCACACGTGTCTCGGCTTGTCTCGGGAAAAGAGAGTGATTCTAACGCACAGGTGCTTCTGCATGTTGACGCGATCGAGCGTGTACCTATCGAAGAGGCTCCAGAGCAGCTGAAGCGGAAGTTGGCGGGGGCAAAGGAACTGCTGAAGACGGGCTACTGGGAAGACAGGCAACCCATAGGCGAAGACAATATATTGGTCTCTTTCTTTTTCACTAGTGTCAGGCAAGACGACGAAGGAAACGATCAAGTGGACGGTGGAGCAGACGGGGCCATATCCTCCGCGTGTTTACTCCCTGAACATGCGATGAGGTTTATGGCCGACAACCCAAAATCAACACTACGTTCTGCTATGCTTGGTGATATGGAGGTTGATGTTGACGAAGATCAATTGCGAGAGTTCGTATTTACTATGATGCGCTATTTCGTGAACACTGATGCATCCGTCTTATGCAGTGGTCTGAATAACCTCATACGTATGGACAAGACCAACCAGATGCGCCTGCGTGGTGTGAGTAACCCTTCAGCAACAAACTTTCTACAATACTGATCCTGCATTCTAGTACCCTAGCAAAGTGGCGTCGGATAGTTAGATCATAGATGTCCCGTGTTAACTCAGACGGGGGTCATGAACACGCTCTCTCAGCCCTAATTCAGGCCGTTAAGAATCAAATCATGTAATCTGCGCCCGTATCATATCATTTGCTTGGAAAGAGTCTGCTCAAACCCCAGTGTCCGTTTCCTTCAAACTCAGCTCATGTCTCTTGTGGCAGATAGGTCTACGCTGAACTGAATGAGCTATGTACACGATGACCGACTATGTATGACTGGGTTCGGTATGTCCCTCGAGATAGCTCACACGCTCGCAGATGAGTTGGGTTGATAAATATTCCTATTTATATGGTACATCCACGGACAATTATGATTGGAAGGGTAGGCGCGTATATCAGCCCTGCATGACAAAGATATCGATAGCTTGAAATAGCTGGAATTTCATGTAAATAGAGTTTTGCCTCGTTCCCAAAGGTCAATAGTGTATGTCGATTCGCCAGAATGTTTCAAGTGATTCTTCTTGTCAATGCCAGGAAAGTCTAATGGTGTGTGGATAAGTATACGGGCGGTGGAGTGATCGCTGGGACATACCAGTTCGTTTCCAAAGGAGGTCCGATCGAATCCAAAGCCGAACTTCCCAGAGCTCATCGCAAGTGCGGAAGAGGTGTTCAGCGACAAGCTCTTCATCCACCATGTCCATATCGGGGAAGCACATGTTATCCCAGAACACGAGAGGATCGAGTAATGGAAATATGACAGTGACGTTCTTAATCTGCCCCGGCAGACCAAGAGTCATGAAAGCCGTTGAAAGCTCCTGATGCAAATGTGTATTAGTCAAGATCCAAGAAATGCAGTGACATGCGTACCTCAGGAGTGTAGCTCCCGCCGGTGTCTTGGGCCTCTCTCGAATGTTCCAGCAAAAGCTTTGTGAGGCGAGAGAATTTCGAACAAATCAGCTCAAGGAGCCTAGCCGTCACTTGGTCGAAGACAATCCACAGCTCTTCCAACTGAGTGGAGGAGCGTGACAACTCCTGGAGGGTGGCGCAGATCGAAGGAGCTGGTGCTTTCCCAAGGTGGACAGTCCGTAAAGCTTTCCCTGTCCTGAATAAGCGGAGAGCGTTGCACGGGCCGCTGTATGTGTGTAGGAAAGGTAAATGGACGGGTGATTGGAAGTCCTCGTCACTCAATGCAGGTGAGCCAATTTTGGACAGCTTGAGCTCGCGCAGTTGAGAAGTGAATTGTGGTGAGGAGGTGAGGATGCGGAGGGTGCTCAGATGTGGTTGAGCTGCAATGGAGAACGCGTGAAGGTTCGGTACAGGGCTGATATCGAAGATGGATCGTAGAGTGTCTGTCTGGACTAGTTCTTGGTCGAACTGTAAGTTGATGGAGAGGATGTGATGTGGGTCTAGGAATGAGCCCCAGTTGCGTCTCTGGAGATTGGTGGCGGCCGAGATGGGTAATTTGTGATCCATGGATATACTCGCTATTCTGAGTGTTGTGAGGTCGTTTGCAGTCAAGATGCAGTCGTGAATGGATAGATGATTTAAATATTGCAGGTTCCGGAGTTGTGTCATGATTGAGTCGTCAATAGGAGATTGGAGCATGGAGAGTGAACAGGATCGGAGATTGGCGAAGAGGGCAAGTCGCTTGAGGATGAATGGGACCTCCGCTGTATGATTTAGCTCATCACGCACCCCGCGAATGTCAAATTGAGAGACAAGGGGGGCGATGGTAGGCGACGTCCAGAAGTGTAGACGATCGACGTCGTGTGGGCTTGGGCATGGGTCGAGAACCGCGCGAAGGGACCGAAACATCGCAGGCTTTGCGACTTGGGCATGAAGTCTACAAGTCAAGCGGAATGACTGTAGAGAGGCCAGCCCCACATCCTCTGCGTCCAGGATTGCAAATAGGATCTCGGGAGGCAGGGTCGATTGCAAGGTGGTGTCATTGTCTGATAAATGCATTGCGCGAGCTGCTACTCGTTAAATGTGTTTAGATGACATTGAATTGTCAGGGATAGAAGAACATTTACGTACCAGATATAACTCGGTTCATCCTGTGGAGAAACTTAGAAGCAAACAAAATGTCGCAGTGGGTGGTATAATAGCCCTCAGGCGGGGCTTGTACCACAATTGTTGCGGTCCCGTACGGAGCGGATTGACAATAATGATTAGCGCATGGATCTCATCAATTGCAAATACAGGTCTCAATCTGGTCTCAATCTCTCAAATGAGCTTAAATGTCTATTGACAATATGGTGTACTTAGATGCGTGTACTGTAATGGTAGTATGTACCCGAAGGTAATCTAAAAGTCCACGAAATAAACAAAATTTACGTTCACGCTCAAACTGTCCTGGCACCATCCATGCCACGTCGTAGCAGCCCCATGGGACCATTGGCCAGACCATCTCCATTGAGACCCTCTACGCTCGTCTTCCTCCTCTCTTCGACGACCCCGCCAAGCGCATCCACCCACCACCTGTCTCCTTCAGGAACATCTCTCCATCCGCCGCGCATGAGGTCAATATACTTCCGGCTGGACGCCCACGACATCAACTCCTTCGCGTGTACGAAGTGGGGCGGGTGGTTCGCGTGCGAGTACGGTTCGAGCCCTTCAGGCGCAGGAACTGAGAACCCAGAAGCGGCAAGTACGATACTTGGAGGGACAGTGATCCTGCCGTGTTTGAAACAGAGCTGCGATATGACCACACAGTTTAGAGTCGCCCCATCCGGCTCGTCCGTGTTGAGCTGAGCAGCGGCGATGGCATTCATGGCAGCGGTTGCTGCGTCAAAGTCTGATTCGTTTGCTTGAGCAATGACGGGATTCGCAGGCGTAGCAGGTGTCTGCAGTCCATCTGCTGGAGTGCGCAAGGACGCCTGGAATGTGGTGGTTGATGGTGGGGTATCTGCGCCCTGAGGTTTGGCTACTGGCTTGCTCCTGGAGCCTTTTGGCTTGGCTTGCGTGACAAACCGGCCAACGATAAATATCTGCAGGTGTTGCATCCATAAGTACGGGCGGCGAGTAATAGGTAAGCATACCCACCCATTTGTTGTCCCATCCAACAATTCTTTCTCTCACTTCATACCTGTGAAGCATGGGTATTTCGCGAAGGAAGTGGTAATGTGTCGCTGTGGTCATGGTTCAGATGCTATGTGATGTTTGGGAGAGGGAAGGCCTTTGCCCCCCGGGGCCTTCCGGCTTCTTGCCGGGAAAACGGCGGGGATCTTTTCAGGGGCCTTTTTGAGGGGGGCGGGTTCTTTGTTTTGTTGTTGCGTTTACTACTTTTTCGGTTGTTGGTTTGGGGGGACTTTTTGTTTTTTCGGCTTTTAGGGGAGGGGGTGAGTTGATTTTTTTTTCTTTCTTTTGGCTTACTTGGGTTTGTTCAGTTTTCGTTTGAGTTCGGATTCTTGGTTGCTTGGGATTGTTCGTTCGGAATTGCTCGGCGGCGGGATGGCTCTCAATGACTCACTAGTCCATGACTTGTAGCTCGTCACTGTCTCGAACGGGTTCTTTCCCATGGGTGTCAAGTCCTCGAACCACTTCTGGTATATCTTGTCCTTTGCGGCCTGGGACTTGAACACAGTCCGAAGGCGGACCAAGTACCATCGAAGCCTGAGCGCAAATACGGGTCGGAAGACGCGAACTGCATTGTTTCTGGTGAGCATTATGTCTGCAAGTTGGTTCTATATCACGTACGGTGCCACATGAGAGGCCACGAGCGAACATTGAGCAAGATGAGACCAATAGCAGCACATTTTGCGATCGCAGGTAAAGCGTTGACCAGAGCTGTTAGTGATGGAGCCAGCCCTGAGAGCCCGTGAAGATTCTGCAGGTTGGCAAGAGAGCCCCTGAAGCTAAGGGACATGTTGAAATGTACAGAGTTTCCAACGTAGTTGGGGGTTGGGGATTATGAAGGCGCGATGAAAGGCACGTGAATGACAAAAGGAGCCGGATCCCGCCCGGCACGCGGCTATTTCATCCTCTGCGACTGCCATCTCGACTCTAACGAAAAAAACTGCCATTGCTGTTTCCCTCAAGGCTAATCGTCCGGGGGAGCTTCACTGGGCCACTTTCAACGATCTAAATGAATGATATTCAGCAAAGGTCACCTTTATAGCCGTGCTCAGGGCTCAGTCAGGCCTCAGGAGCCGCTTCTTCTTACTTTGCTCCGCTTACTAAGGGCCTTAAGCTTGACCAGCTCCACTCTCCAAAACTTCAATTCTCACTAAATTCTCTCTGCAATCAATCGTCTTTTCAGTGGCAGCGCCCGGCATAACCAAGGCATAACTGCTTCACAAATTCACCGGAGCGTTTGTGTACGTCACTGCAGGCATTGGCCCCCTGTTTCTACAGAAATTGTTGTGAAAAACATTGTGAAGGGAGGGCCAATGTTCTCGATCCCGTGTTTCTCTACGAAAACCTCGTATATTTGGGCCAATTTTAGCAATGTCTCGGGCGAAAACATCGTAAGATATTATTGTCTCCCCGTTTCAAATGTTTTTCACGATGCTCTCTACGGAAACAGTGGTCAGTTCCCGGCCGCGGGGTGCATATTGGTTGCTGAGTCACTGAGTCACTGCCGCAACTCTACTTCATCTGGACCTTTGTTAACATGCTCAAGCAGGCTGTCTGCTTCAACCTTTGCCCGAAGGTTGAACGGCCGTGGTCCGGAGGCCACTCGAGCCCCTATCCTGACAAACTCCCTGACAAATCTACGGCCTCGTCGTGGGGCTGCTTGCTACATAAAGCGCTGATGAGAAACCATTTTAATCAAAATATTAATCCTTGAAGCCATGTCTGCTGAGGCATCCGGTCCACACGCAGATCCATGCCCATTGCTAGGCCCCAGTCGAGAATTCTTCATCGTACCCATCCCACGACGACTGCGATATGATACAGCCCATCCTTTCTACTTCGGCACGCTCATGAATGCTGCCTTTGGGATAGGAGGAACCTTTCGTAAGTAATACAGCAAATAAAACTAATTACCTATCGGTCTAACCAGCTGTTCTAGTCGTTGCCAACCTGTACTATTGCCAACCCATTCTCAGTAAGTGATACTGTTTGCAATATAACGCCAAATCCACTGACCTAATTTGTTGAAAAGTTAACATGGCGGAAACGTTTCAAGTTTCTTACACTGAGATATCTAGGTCAGTCAATTATTTTAAATCGCGAGTGGCAATCTGAAATGAAATTCCTCACATCAAGGATACCGACGTTGGTGCAAGTGGGGTAAGTTTCGCATATACTCTTTGGAAATAATACTTCAGTACTCAAAGCGTCCTCAGATATCTTACCGGCCTCGTCTTGATAGCGCCGATGGGCGACTTGGTCAAACGCCGACAGCTCATTCTGCTGCTAATTTTCCTCACAGCAACTCTTACCATCGGACTTGCAGTCACCCCCAACTTCCAGGCCTTCGAAGCGCTTTCGTTTCTCGTCGGTGTTTTCAACGTGGTGCCACAAATCCTCATCCCAATGGCGGTGGATCTAGCCCCTCCGGAGCGCCGAGCCACCGCGATGTCCATCGTGCTTGCTGGACTGTTACTCGGCGTTCTGCTGGCCCGTCTCCTCGCCGGCATTATTGGCAACTTTGCGGACTGGCACGCAGTTTACTGGATGGCGTGTGGCCTGCAATATGTTGTTCTCATTGGCGCCTACTTTGTCATCCCGGATTATCCTGCCAACAGTCAAGGATTGACGTACTTCAAGGTCATGACGACCATGGTCCGCTATGCGTGTACCGAGCCCCTCGTTATACAAGCGTCGCTGGTCAATCTGGCGAGCTCTGCATGTTTTACAAGCTACTGGGTGCGTCTGTCGTTCGATCACTGCATGTTGCACTGCCTAACCACTGGCATTAGGTCACACTGACCTTTCTCCTCGAGGAGCCTCCATATAACTACTCTACGTGAGTACTGTCTGTCGGAACGAGAAACTATCTTACGAATTTGTCTAGACTTGTCGTGGGCCTCTTTTCGATTGCCGGTTTGGCGGCCGTGGTATTTTCACCAGTGCTTGGGCGCATAATCGACAAACTCGTCCCCTGGTATGCAGCACTTGTGTCCACATTGCTCCTTATCGTCTTCCAAGCCGTTCAAACCGGCGCAGGAGGCATCAGCCTTGCAGCCGTCATCGTCGCCATCTTGGGGCTCGACATATTTCGCCAGACTCAGCAAGTTAGCTTGATGGCGGCCGTTTTTAGGCACGCACTTGTACAAATCTCAACATTCTCCTTTTCTGACAAGCGACTCCCTTCTAGCCAAATACCAGAGGCTCGTTCGCGCATCAACGCAGTTTTCGTTATTGCCGTGAGCTCAGGGAACTGCATCGTCAACCAATTATGCATCTAACACTTCTGCCAGTTCTTCGTCGGCCAGACCATGGGCACATCGGTAGGCACGCAGGTCTTTGTGAAAAATGGCTGGAGGGCGGCTTCGGGTGTTTCAATGGCATGGTATGGGTTTCAGCTTGCAGTACTGCTCGCCAGGGGACCACATATGTCGCGTTATGATTGGGTGGGGTGGAAAGGCGGCTGGGAAGCGCGGAAAAGCGTGGCAGAGATTCGAAAGAGGGAGTTGGGAGAGGACACCGTTACCGAACCTGCTGCCGCCCAAGAATATGCGGACGGGAAGGGTGTAGACGTAAAGGCCCCTGAAGATTCCCAGGTGCAGGAGGGAATGCGCGATGCATCAAAAGAGGTGTAGTTTTCATCATATAGACGTGCTAGATTTTTTGCAGGATTTAATTGGAGTTTCATTTCACTATGCCATTTTGAATAAATCATCAACCCCGGCTGAGTCTTCGAATAAAATCTGGGCGAAAGATTTCTTGGTTGCTAATGCTGTACTTGAACTACATAAGTAGTTCTCGCTGGTCCTTTGCTCGCTCTGCCCGGTCTGTGCACGCTATTTCTCTCTATGACAGCCGAATTTCCGCTTCATCTCGCAGCGTAGGTATACAAATATTGTGATGGGTTCCGACGCGCTGCTGGTCGCTCGGTATGACGACAGGAAGAAGTGCGATGATATAAATAAGACGCTGGAAAATTATTATTATTTTCCAACGTCTTGAAGTCGAGTTCAATGGCAAGAAAACGCCGTTGTTGCCCAATGTATATCTGTCAAAATACACTCTTCCCCCCATTATTTCCATTGAGTAAAACTTGGCTGTGTGCAAACGTATTGATGTTGAGCCGTTCCTTGGCCTTTTCGGTGGCTGGTGCTGGTGGCACCTCTACTTAACTTTCCCACGAGATTCCGATGCTTGGTTGCGGCTGTGCAAGCTGGCGGTTTACAATATACATTACAACTGCTTGTGCGAGGACGACGCTTCATCTTCTCCACTATTGTTACCATCTGGAAACCGCCCACCACTTCTAAGTCGCATTGTATAAAGCGACGCCGAGCGCAGGAAGACGCGGCAGTACAGCTATGGGGAAACTACTCTCGAAGCTACGGCGACCGCATGTCAGTACTTCAGACTTGTGCACTTGTTACGCACTTGTAGCCCGATCACTGCTTCTAATCAAATCTCCATTCTAGACGTCCTCAAGTGATTCAACAACATTTGAACTTAGAAACCAAGAACTTCCACCTGAAATCGTCTTAGACATCCTCGAATGCATGTGGTTATCCAAAAAGGATCTTGGAACCATGCGGCTTCTTTCCAAATCATTTACCTCCCTAGCTGGACATATTATCTTCAGATCCATTTCGATACGCATAGCCAGCGACATGGATATGCGCCGTCTGGACTTCCTATCATCTCCAGGAATAGCTCAACTTGTTCAAACCCTGCAAATCTATACAGCGCCAGGGTATCCGACTCGATCACCGCCAGCACTGCTAGGTTTCTTCGAGCGACTTCCGCAATTCAGAAAAATCAGAACGTTGCATTGCACAAACCTTTCTTTGGACGCCTTCGCTCTCGATCGATTGATCTGCTTAAAGTGCATCAGGAATCTTCAAATCGTAGACTGTGTTATACTCACCGGGATCGTCTCAAACGGTACCATCGATGTTTCCAAGATGGCCTTTCACTCAACCGAAACCAATCCAGAGAGAGCCAAAGGCTATGCAAGATGGCTTGCTGTGGTGAACGCTGTGTCTATGGAAGATCTGCGACTCTCCTTCTCAAATCAAGTAATAGCAGATGAATTTCTGTCTTGTCTCGCCACCAAACGCAGCCTTCCACTTACTCACCTCGTCTTTCCGCATGACCCATCGAAACCCATACCTTCTCCCTTAGGATCTCCGGCGTATGTTACGACCGTATTGGCAATGCAACTCGCATACATCGACAGCGATTCGCTGGAGGAAATCAGAGCCCGATTTCCCCATTTGCTGGAATTGACTCTTATAATCGGAAAGACAGCAGGAATCTCGGATGATGTCGGCCCTGTGTCCGCACATGATGCTAGGGTATGTTATATCTGAAATACATTTTTCACCCTCGCGCTTAAACATGGCCTTTAGAGTCTTTTATCTGCTTTGATTCGATATGACTTCCCTCCAGACATTCAACGATTCCATCTCAACTATCTGACCAAGACACTTCCCAACAGTATCGCGCGAGACGCAACGGAACAGATGTGTCTCGAACTGAAGAAGCAGTTATTCCAACGTTACCCCACTCTCGAGTGGTTGCAAATCGACCTGTTCTCACAGCACATGCAATGGGGTCGTGTAGCCAACGAGAAATCGTCGTTGATACGCTTTTCCGGGAGAACTCAGCACATGCCACACTTTATTTAGTAGCTTCAGGTTGTTCGGCTAGCGTATATATGCAAATAGTAGAAATTACCACTATCAGGAATGAAGGGGTACTTGCGAGTGTCATGGCATAAATATACTTGACAACATTGAGGAACATGTATATGTATACACATCAAACATAAACCACTTATTCCCGCAAGAGGCCAGGTAGAGCACGTAGATACTCCTCATTCACACTTCCAACGACTCCAGCAGTCGGCTCCCATATCTTGTTCTGCTCAAAAGCCCATTTCCATCTCTAGATTCACCAATTAGCATCATTGTGCATACGGAAAGTAGAACACGAACCAAATATCGTATAAGCTCCTTGTCCCCAGGCATGACTGATTTCCATTCCGACGGGCCGTTGCATGGGCCTACATGAAAAATCCGGTACGAATCAAGGGCGTAAGCCCCGCACCCCGGAAAATGACTTATCGGTGTTGGTGGATAAGACAGCGCGTCAATTTTTGCCCGCGAGCAGTGCAGAATATTTGGTGAAGGCGGCTCGTTGATGAAGAGCTTTGAGAGCTTAATGAGACGGGCGGCGCGGGCTGCTTGAAGCCCCAACGGCCTGATAAGAGTTGTGAGCTCCTCCTCATCGGCTGTCGAAACGTCAGTGGGGAGAGCATCGGCCGGACAGCAAACTAACCTATACTGAGTAAGATTGCATTAGGCCAGCGGCGAAGAACTTCCCAGAACATGGGTACGGCAACTCTTCCATTTGTTTTGTTTAGGAACATGACCGCAATAAGTAACTTCCAGGTGTCGTCGCGAACTCGCTCTGTGAAATCATGACTTAGGATCAAGCAGGGCAGCCTTATCATCGCATTTGAGCATACCTTGTACTAAAGTGGGCTTTGCATTCCATATAGAATAGTAGAGAACCGGGTTGCTCTTGAATCGAGCGATAGTCCGCTTACGTGTCACCGCTATCGTGTCGTCCTCCCACCAAAGTTCGGGCGCTTGGATTGCGGGGGGTGCCATCTCGGTCGTCAAGGTGAGAGGTACGCGAAGGGAATGAGTCTTTTTCTTGACAGCCACTGGCGCAGGGGGCGTAAAGTGGCGTGATGTTCGCACTGCCTTCTCCTGCTTGGTTTTGTTTTCCAGGAGCTGCGCTGGCTGCTTCCACTCGGCAGGAGGTGCAGGAAGAACGGGTTGACTGTCTGGGGCAGCATCCGCTTGGGAGGGGAAGTGACGGGATGTAACGAGCTTTCCCTCAAGCTTTCGATTGTGGCTGCCTTGCTGGATAGGTGTTTGGGGAGGAATGGCTGACATGGGTATCTCAACCGCATCTATAACCTGTCTTGCGCCCGTCGACGGGGTCGTTCCTGCCAACGATTTGGCCCCTTGCTTTGAAGTGGAAACGACGGGTATTTCGGTTCCAGCCGTAACTTCTCGGGTTGGCACGGATGTGGGATTCCCTGTAGACGCTTTTACGCGTTTCCGTGGGGTAGATGTGGACGGTGAGCTGCTTCGTTTCTTGCTATTTGCAAAGTAGCGAGATTTGACCAGAGGTATGTAACCCTGCATCACCATCATATCCCGATAGACTACATGAGCTTCAGTCATAGCTGTCGAGAACTTGGTTAGTGAAGAGCATAAGTTGTCGAGACGTTCCATCTGGGCACTAAAATCAGACATGGCGGAAGAGAGCAGGGAGAATGGACAGTGTGTCAAAATCGTAGATGCTAATTGGTAAATTATGTAAAGGCGTGAGACCGGAAACTGTGCGCCGCAAAAACCCCTGAAAGCCCGGACAGAAATGTTCAATGTGAATATGGAGAGGTATTAGATATGTAACGCATGTAGGTATATGTACATCAAGCTGGCCCGACGGCCCAAACTTCCAACCCCACACAGTCGAAAGAAACATTGCCTCCCTTCATCGAGCCAGGAGAGCACAATGGCTCATTGGCAAACGTTGGGCAGCGCGCCGAGGAGCCCTCTAACAATGTATCATCAAGATACAGTCCATATCGGCCGTCCCTGAGGGTTTGATGAGATGAAACCAGGGGTGTAAAAGATGAGTTACTTACCCGCCGCCAAAGGATAGATACTCAGGTTCGCAGTGCGCGACGTATTCGTTCTTGCCCGTCCACCTGAATACGTCCAGCTTTCCATGAACGTATCTCCATAAAAAGCTTTGAGATGAAGCATCAGTGTTGCACGATGCGAGGAAATGATGGTACGCACGACTCGCCGCTTCCATAATAGCCTTTGCTGACTCGCAGCCCCTCCCCAATCCAGACTCCAAAGATCGTGTCTCCAGAATCCTTCACGACCACAAGCGTGCCTCTGGGATGCGAATTACTAGGCCCCTGAGGCTCGCATCGGGTATATAGTGTATTCAGGCTGATGCCATGCTGGTCCAAACTGTACAGAAGCGTGTACTTTCGCGGGAGACGAGCCAACGCGGGGAGGTGGGGACGGATCTGGAATCACTTTCAACAATCTGACCAGGACTAAGCTCAGTGGAGACATACCATATCGACAATAGTCGTGTCCAATATACCCTCAGTCGCCTCTTTCCGGCCCTCGAGATGCACATGGCCCTTTGCCTTCTTCCCTTCCTGGTCGAAATCATCCGAGAATCCCTTGTCCCATGCAGCATCACTCCCGGCGAACCCTGGCGCGCCTGAGGGTGGAATGTAGGAGCGGGAGGCAAATGGTGTCCCGTGTGAGATCGTGGAGGACGCGGAGACGGAGGCGGGGGTGTGTGGCTGTGGCTGTGGCGGCGGATGCCAAACCTGTTGCTGCAGCGCATCGGTAGAGCTCGCTCGTACGTGTGGAAAGATGCCTTGAACAGAAGGATGTGATGGTTCGTCGAGGCTTGTGCGTGGGTTGGACAGCAGGGACGACATCCAACGAGATGGCTGGGTGGAATATGCGGGTCGCGGAGATGTTGATGATGGAATGGGAGGTGTCGAGGATCGCGAGGGCACAAGCGAGGATACGCTGCTATTGGATGAAAGAGCCACAGGAGGGCGAGTGGCGAACGGGAAAGTGGGTGACATCGAGGGCGTCGCGAATGGCTTTAATTTGGGCTTGGGCGGCGCCGGCGAGTGCGATGTGGAAATATTCGCATCATTTCCGGAACCACCACGCGCAAAGTAATTGTCGCTATCGAGATCCAGGTCCAGTAGTGACACTTCAAGGTCGTGTTCGGACACAACACTTGGCATCCTGTCTTGCTCGCTTTCGCTCTCGCTCGCTTCTCCACGCGATGGTCCACCATATGCAGGATCAGTGTCCTCATGGTTGATCCAGTACAAGGGGTCATCCTCGTGTCGCAGCAGCTCATCCAGATATCCTTTCCCTTTCCCTCGGCTCTCCTGATCTTTCGCCCCTTCTACAAACTGGCCAAAGAAGTCCAAGCTTGCTTGCGAAACACGTTGACCAGTATGCGAGACATCCGTAAGGCTTCCTGTAGGGGCTTGACTTAGCGCTGACTCGGAGGGTGGAGTCTCAGAGAAGAAGGATTGCGAAAGTGGATCCTGAGCGGGAGGCACAGAGACGAAGCCACCGAATTCAGAATCATTGCCAGAATCCTGCCTCACGGGTCCGAAATTAGTCTGAGACAATCGATGGGCGGACCGGATGGATGAGGTAGGTCTCGGTTGGGAGAAGATGGGTGGAAGGGTCGGTGATGCATGTGGAGTCGATGGATTAAACAAAGTGGCAAATTTGTCGAGCTCCGCTTCCACTGAGCTGGGATCCACCTGCGGGAGAGCTGAACGAGGTTTCGTATTCGGGGCCGCCTGTGGAGTGTTTGGGCGCGGGGATGGTGTGTGTTTGAAAGGGATTGGGACGAGAGGCTCGAATGAATTGAGCGGGTCGGACATACTTGAGATCCTGCTTTCTCTCGGTCGCGACTTCTGATTCACAGTGCGATAGTTTAGGAGCAAGGGTGATCGATGGCAATTGGAATGTGAAGGGCCTCGTGGTAACAACCCGCGTAACCGTGTTTCCGTTTTGTAATTGTGAATTGGCCAGAATTGAGATATGATTCAGAATCCAACGCAGCGCATTCCAGTAGGACGTAAGATGGGTCGAGGTTGTAGGCGAAGGCGTTGTGGCATTGTAGATTCATGCGCATGGTTAACTTGATCGTGTAAGTACCTGGGTGACAGTCACAGCGGAGGCGTGACGAACTGAGTCCGATCAGCCCTTTGCCACCTCGAACCCCTAACCACCACTGCATTTACCATTTTTCAAGCTCTTGGCACCACCCTCTGCTTGAACCTTGTGGGTACGCTTAAACCCACGAAAATGATGTATCGTGCTGACCCACTGGAAGTTCTGATGCGTCAAATCAACGAGGCCCGGAGTCGCCGTGCGCTGTTGCTCTCGAAACGCTTGGAGGAGCTTGCGGACGCAAGGCGTAAAGTTGTTATGCGACTGGAGGACTTGGACAGTCAGATAGGAGAGGCATCATTGGAGCGAAATACCCTGCACAACCTGGATGCGCCCATTGCATCTTTGTCCGACGACATTCTAGCCACGATTTTTGAGGCGGGTATCATCCCTGCAACTATGAAAAGCATGGAAGGACGTCGGTTTCGTTTCGGGTCGTTGGTGTCTCAGGTTACTCAGCGCTGGCGGAGCGTTGCGATAAGGACCCCCAGGTTATGGACCGACGTCTGGTGTGTCCAGCCGCATCTGGATAGTCGTCCTGTCCGTCGTTCAAACTCAGAGGAGTGCAGAGATGCAGCCGCGGTATTTCTCGCCAGGTCCGGGCGAATGCCTGTCGATATCTTCATCGTACAATTCAGCGAGGCCGAATTTCCGCTGGATTTTCTGCAGCTAATCGGTGATCACATCGGGCGCTGTCGACTGCTCTCTATGACCGGAGAGCCCAGAGGTCTGGCGAAGCTGCTCAAACACATCTCCCCAAAAACAACCCCACTTCTAAACTCGATATATCACAACTCCATTGGAGAAAAACATTTAGAATTTCAAGAGGAATTTTTCGCATCCAGCATCCCTTCTCTACAAATCGCGGATTTCAGAGGTCTTAGTATGACTTCATTGTCCTTGCACTTCTGTCTACCTTCTTTCAGTTCTGTGACCTCCTTGCGACTCGACTACAGCATCGTTCACGTGCCAAAAACAATGCTAGGCGACTTTCTCATGGCTCTACACTCATTGACCCACCTCGAGTTGAGGGTAGCCTGTTTCTTAGACACGGCATCTTGGTTGCCCATAGTACTTCCCAACCTCCAGTTCTTGAAATTGGACGATGATATAGCAGAAGCTCTCCATACTATCCGAGCAACGCGTATGGTTGTGCTTTTGCTGGTGCCAAGGAGCTTGGTAGCCGAGAGTGTCCTTGCTGCCGTCATGAATAACCAGTTCCCTGCGTTGCAGCATTTAATCTTCCGTGATTTCTCGCACAACGACCTTGACGTGCTCGCTCAAAAATTTCCCAGCATTGAACGCTTGACTTGTAAAGGAGACGGCTTCAATGTCCACACCGTGCTCACCACTATTCCTCGGGGCAGTAGTAGTAGCCATGTGGACGATAGGAGCGGCCCCGCCAGTCATCAGCTTCCCTGGTCAAGACTGAATACCATCGCAGTGTCATCATCTGTCGAGGCGTTGGATGCCGTGGCATTGTGCGACAAGATTCGCATACTGCAGGACGCAGGACATCCGATTCGCAAGCTTTTGCTGCCCCCAAAACAGCTTGCCCGGGAAAATGCCGACGCTTTGTTGGGACTGAGAGGGCTTGTCGAGACTGGGAATTTTAGTGTTGACTGGCCCACACCCTTTGTGTCGGATTACCGAAAGCGGCGTTGACTGCCCAACACCATACATGCTCCAATTAGTATTTTTGAATGATGCGGTACGTCTCATAGGCGAATTCGTGTCTGCCTCGTTATTGACTTTGATTTTAGTGTCGATTAGCCGACACAATCAATATTTGTGTTGGAAATGGGTGTTGGCTGCCTAGCGCCATGTGTACTTTACATTTCTTGAATTGTGGGGCACGTTTCATCCACAAATTCATGTTTGACCTATATTGTTGACTCTAGCGATCGCAAATCGGTAAATCTTGACGATGAACGTGCTCATGAGTCATTGGTGTCCGAAATTATCATATCAGTCTGAGATCTGCATGTCAGGAATCAAAGTGCGGCTTTGGTGAAAATTGCAACCCACTTGAATCGGCAGCCGACAGCCAATGTAAAAAACATAAGAAAGGTGGCAATGCAGATGTAATTTTATATACACCTGCCATCAATGTCTAGGCGAATAAGTAGCAGGCAGTAGGGTAAAGGATATCGGATCAATGGCGGATGGTAAATATACACGACGATTGACTGCGAGTGAATCGATGGGGGGATAGTGGGAAAGATAAAGAAAAGAGCGTGCGTGACAGGTCGTATGAACATAAAAGCAAAACTAGCCGCAGTCCAAGAGTATATATAAACGTCGCAAACACAAGTCCCCGTCCGCGCGCGCGCGCGCGCTCACGCCCGGTCATCAGCAGGGATAGAGTCGTACGTGGGCGGGATCTCGCTCGGCGGCTCATGGTCGTTGTGCGGCACCTGCATCCGCCCGCCGTCCTGGTGCACCACGACGTTCCCGCTGCCGATGCTCCCCTGCCCGCTGTGCCCGCGACCGAGGCTCGTGCGCGGGTTCGACTGCTCATCCGTCTGCGACGCCAGCGCCAGCCGGTTCCGCGACCCGTACCGCGAGGCCTGCGCTTCCTGCTCCTTGGCGGACATCGGGTTGTTGTCGTACAGGAGCTGCCCAGGGGCAGGGGACATGGTGCGGCCCGCGCCGGGGGGCAGGCCCCCGTAGGGCGCATAGTTGGAGCCAGAGGAGACGGAGCTCAGAGGCTGATGCGTCAGGGACGTCGGCATGTTGTTGTGCTGCTCCTCAGAGGATGGGTAGTTGGATGGGCTGGTGGTGCCCGCGGACCGGGCGCTGGCGCCCATTGCGGCCCCCGCAATGATGGGATATCCGCTACTGCCACCAAACTGAGACATGCCGCCATCGCTTCGTTGGTAAGCGTACGGAGTCGCGGCCGCGGCTTCGTCCTCGCCGAGGTCGATTTGGGGGAGCGTCCCGCCGCCCGTCGAGTGCCCGTGGACTCGGTCAGGGTCAAAGTTGCCGTCGAAGTCGTCTTTGTTCCTCTTCCGGCGAATGCAGAAGAGAATTAGGAGTCCGATGACGGCGAGAACCACAACTCCGCCCACGACACCCCCAGCAATGGCGGCGGTATTACTGCTGCCCTTCGCGGAAGCGTTGGAAGGCGCCACTGAGGACGTACTTGTGCTGACAGAGGTGACAAAAACCGTCGAAACAGGTTGCCCATTGCTTGAACTGCAGGCCAGGGATCAGCAGAGGTCCCGCCACAAACGACAGGATTACGCACAGTATGGAGGATTGAGTGAAGGTACTCGTGGAAATAAAACGGCTTACAGTGGAGGTTGTTCCACCGCCGCCCACAGATGCGGTGCTTGATTTCCCTGGTGTGCCTGATGAGCCCCCCGCTCCTCCCCCGCCAGCCGCACTAGACGAGCTTGACCCTCCCCCACCGCCGGCAGGCGATGTGCTAGATGTGCTTGATGATCCACCTCCACCTCCCCCTCCTCCTCCTCCCCCTCCTGCACTTGACGATGAGGGCGGTGGTGTGGATGAAGATTCTGAAGTGCTTGAAGATGAGGGCGTGGACGAAGATGAGGGCGGTGGTGCGGATATCGGTGGTGCTGACGAAGGCTCCGGTGTCGAAATAGGAGCTGCAGAACGAGAAATAGAAGGAGTAGCTGAATTAGAAGTTGAAGAGACGGAAGAAGAAGGAGCACGGGTCAGCGAAGATGAAAAAGACGGACTTGAAGAAGGAGAAGAAGAGGGAGATGGCACTGAGACCACCGAGGAGGGTGGTCTCGCTGCTGAACTGCTAGCACCGGATGATTCGGAAGACATCCCCTCAACGTAGGAAGAGAAAAAGGAGGGGCAAGGCAAAGTAGGAAGATAACGAGGGCATGCGACTAAGGTGCGCCGGCGCCGAACATAATCACTGGCAGTGCGCTAACCGCGTCACATTTGGGCCTTGGGCCCTTGCCTCGTTCCGATACAACCGATAATAACAAATACCAGACTCATAGAAGCGGAAATACAATACTCACATGCTGCGCTCGACATAATGAGACGGAGACTTGGATAAGTTACTGTCCAGGAGGTAATGAAAGCAAGACACAAGGATCGCGGTCGTCGTCGCCCGGTTTCCCAATGGTGCCAAGTGGCGCGCAATTTTCTTGGCTACCATGTGGCGTCGCACAGGAACGTCGCTCTTTCTCCCCAGTGGCGCCGCAACAACTAGTGCTGTCAAAGTTGCAGTATGGAGCCGGGCATTCATCACATCGTGCCCTTACCGATGCCATTTCAAGCTTCTGCCCGACCATGCGCAGCTACTCTATCGTTCGAAGCAACATTTGACCTGTCTCAAGCAACAGGCAACAGGGTTATCCGGATCCAACCCTTCCAATAGCAATGTCCCTGCGAAACCCATCAGACCGTTCTCAAGCAGTCGCTGCAGAGTCGCTGCATGGAATTACTCGGCAAGTCAGACATATCCCAGGCCTTCTAATATTAATAATCCAGTCATCCTTAATCTTCTTTAACTCATCATCGTCGGATCATTGATTTTTCACATGAAGTAACGTACATATTTACATTCGCCTTTTACTCTTCTGATGAAGGGATTCGTTTTCTTTCCAGTCCAACAATAACTTTAAAGCCCCACCGGCCAACCGCACGCTAAAAGGAACACGACAATGGTGCCGCATCCTCATGCTTGAGCCTCTCAGATCTTATATTCGTCTGGTCTCGTCAGGTTCGAATACTGGAACGGCATCCTGAGGCACTGGCCTGAGAACCATAGTAGAGACTTGGAATACCGCTTGCAAGTTGTACTTCCATTTTTCAACATGACATCAGCTGCTAATTAAATCATATCATCTTCACATGAACTTGTGGTTTCAAGCGAAATGCTACTTTTAATTTGAACTTCTCAGCAAGTTGCGATCTGCACAATCACCTACAATCACACACCTACGCCGTCCTGGTCATAGGTAGCCAAATGGCCAACAAATGACGCCCTCCTTCCCACCGTGATTCAGGCGATGCAATACGTCCCCGCACGTCATTCCCCAACTCAATCTAGATGAAGGAAATGTTGCAGCTGGTACAGAAAGATCTACACTGATCTGCGTTTCTTGGCGATTGGGTATTCATACCGACACCACACGACGACGGCCTAGGTCATTTCTTCCACACGGTTATTACGAGGTTACCAACAATCTGCGAACTCAGATTGTACGCCTCCCGAAATACCCTATGGGACGGATCCAGAGGAACCGCGTCGTGCATATAGCGATCTGCTGCGTACCGCACAATGAACTCCACTGGCGCATGCACACAGTTTGGGCTCGTGATAATCAAGATGACCGCCGCATGTATATGGTTTACCACAGCATCACGGCGCCTGCTGGCGCGTCTGCTTATCCGTACATTTAGGCGTCGCAAGCAACATTGCCCTGGAGGTATCGGCGACACATGTGCAATTCATAAATTATTGCTGAAGTCAGAAATATGAAGCCAGTAAACGAGGTCCAGTGTGATACAGTGCTAGATCAACGTTAAAGCTCACTGGCTGGTATTTTCGAAGCAGCCTCCTCGGGAGGGAAGACTGTGCCGAGTTCATTTTATCGCGTTGTCTGGCAGGTCGGCGGCCTACCATGAATTCGAGGCATTCCCTCCCAGTCCAGGATTTTCGACTATTATTTTAACTGCATGACATATATTATTACCGCAACAATTTAGCACCTTCGTTGAATCTATCAATTTGTCCTCCTCTTAGACGAAGGCCATACGATGGTTACCGCGCCAAATCACACCTTCGCTAGCAGGCATTCATCTAGCTAGTTCTCTTCTTCGTCTTCTTCTTCTTCGCGCCAGTGCATGAATTTCCTTTTCTTGGTGTTTGCTGGCCCCTGAAACGACATAAGGGCATTATGCAGGACATTGTCGAAGTCCCGGTACTGCAGCCCCAAGCCTTCCACAACTACACGTCCTTGGAGATTATCGCTGGCCCAATATTGCAGTGGTCCCGGAACCCAAGCATGCGAGCCGCATTTCATCACCCTTCGTACAACGAGGGACGTTTTCAAGGGCCTAATGATCACACATCAGGGCAATGAAAGCAGTGTGTAATATTGAAACCTACCACTGGCTCACCATGTGTTTCTGGGGAGCAGGCTCAGTAAATTTAGAGCGAGGAAGCTGTAATGGAAACTCTCTCTACCTGGAGTACGCTGGTATCTTGCACAGCGAGCTTCTGACTTTGTTTGTCAAGTGGTGGAAGCTGAGTAGGAGATGAAAATGCCGACACCATTTGCTGCAGATGGTCGAAAGTAACGCTCTTCAACGTTGTCAATGCAGGATATACGCAACTAGCGTCGTCTTCCTCGTCCGAACCATCGTCATCAGAGCTGGAGACCGCCTGAACGACCTTTTCAGTCTGTTTTGAGGAAGAGCTGGATTCTAGCATCTTTCAAAGCAGGGTGGTAAAGTTGAGTCACTGCACATTCTCATTCATTTTTCAACACACCTCTTTCATCCTCCGTTTCAGGTCCTGGTATTCGCGCTCGTACGCTTGGTGCTTGGCAAGGGATGCCTCTAATTCATTGATCTTTTGACGCTGTGTGGCATCATGGCAGTCAGCGCTCATGTCCTTGTTAGGCATCATATAAGAAGCAGTAAATGCGTACCTGTCTCTCCTCTGTTTCCATGTTTCGCTCGAGAGTCTCGGCGAGCCTTTCGACATGCGCACCCTGTTGCTCCAGCTGCTCGGCGAGCAGTTCGATCTGTTCGTCTTTCTGTATGACATACATCACAAGGGGGTCCTGCAGAATATGGTATAGAATCAACGCACCTCTGCGAGTTCGACCTCAAAATCGGGACCTGACCAGGCTCCCAGGCCTTCCTCTTCCTCAGGCTCTAGCTTGGGGTACGGCTCGCGCTGATTCGGGTTCGCCTCTGTCGTCAAGCGATGCAATTCGTTTCGAAGTGCAGCACGGTTGGCGTCGGCTTGCTGTGCTACGCGCGAGATGGCCTCGCATTCGGACGTCTTCAATGCAAGGCGCTTGCCGACAACTGTCGTTCAGCACCGTTATCCCCAGATTCGAGAATGGTATGATAGGCGTACATTTTCGAGCTCGTTGCTTCTCAGACGAGATGCCCTTAGCTGTTCGCCATACAGGTTGATGACGCCGGTTGTTCCTAGGTCCTGTAGGATAACGTCCATGGTGGGATGAGGCAAATATAAGCGCTCATGCGCGTCGACAGACATTAGCAAACAGCAGCACGTGCGAGTCCCAGAGTCGATTCGGACCAATCTCGTGGCACGTCTTCTTGCTCGTCTTCACCACACCGCCATTCTCAATACCGCTCTTCACATATCTTGCAAGTTACAAGTCAGTGAAGTAATACAGGTCAGTAATACTGAACATTTTCGCGCGCGTTTGGGATTAAAATTGCAAAATAGATGTCGGAACGCGCACCGGATCCTCTCAGCGCGACTAAGACAAATTGATATGGCTAGGAACGAACACATTCGTCAGCTATCAGATCCTGACATGCAGTTCGAAACCAAGAGCACTGAGTGCAGCCTACTCCTCATTGTCAACCCCTAGCGCCAATATCCTCACTACCCAACGAAATTCTCGCGTCGATCTTCCAGGTTGTCTGTCGCGATGCAAGTTTTGAGATCACCATGTCCCATGTGACACGAAGTTGGCGTGAATTCACTCTCGGCACACCCGTACTTTGGACTCGGATACACCGACCCAAATATGCGGACGATCCAGAGGAGCTCCAGAAAGCAGCTGCATATCTTCTTCGGTCGCAGAGGCCTTCCCATTCAGCTTGTTATTGATATCGGCCCTGATGTTCGGGCCCTGATGTTTGGAGGAACGCTAACACAGCAGGGGCTGAGCGACTCGATCCAGGCGAAATCAATGTGTTCCGTAAATTGATCACCCCCCATATTAAATGCTGCAATCGGGTCTCAATCGAAGGCATGGACTGGGTACAAGGCCGCGCTATGCTCGAATTTCTATCCTCCGTATCCCTTCCCATACTGGAGTCGATCCGTGTCCATTATGCATATGGTACTATCCTGGAGTCTGATCCGAAGGAGGTACTTGAAAATAATGCTCCGTCATTAACCCAACGTTACCTCTCCGGGCAACCCAGTCTCCATTGCTACCCCCCACTTACCATAACGACGCTCCGCCTAGAGCTCAACAACTACGTCTGGTAACAGGACCATCTTCCTGCCTTGAGAAACTCCCTGGCGTCGATGCCCCTCCTCAACCATCTCGAGCTGGATAATGCTCTACATTGGCCCCCCTGCAACCCTCATCCTTCCCGCGCTTTGTACACTTTCGTGTCCCGTAAAGGACCTTGCCACAGATATTACATCCAGTCTTCTGATGGCTCTCAACGCGCCGTCACTGCAATAAAGGAGAGTCGGATTCGAATATGAAGTTGATGAAACCCTCGCATTGCGTGGATCGTCAAACTTCCCGTCCCTTGTCAGGCTCTATTTTACTTCACCGAACACAAGCGTCTCGAGTATGCAAAAGCTCTCAGAGGCTTTCCCTTTCCTTGTCGACATCACGTACACAGGCTATACAAGGCAATTTATCATTTCATTTCAATATTTACACGACAACAACATCGGAGTCTGGCCCCGACTTGAAAGTCTGGGGATCGAGACCTGGGACGACGACGACGACGACGACGACGACAAAAGCGAAAGCGAAGACGATGGAGAAGACGAAGAATTTCCGGCAGCCGAGTTGCAGGATCTTCTGGTGCGACGATCTCGAATGGGTGTCCCGTCCGGAAACTTCCGTTGCCAAAAGCCGCCATTCCGGAAGGAGCAGCACTCATATCATGCTTACAGCTCCCCGTCGCAATCGCTGAACTACTCGAACCCGTCCCCCTGTTCCCAGACGACAGCCTGGAAAGCGACACGAATGTCAGATCTGGGGCGTCTTCCTCGGCATACCGATTGTGACCTCAAACTCGAGATCCATGTCGACACTCTCGTCGTGTCAGGTGTTATCAAACGAGAAGTTTACTGCATTCACGCATGCTATTTCATGCATCTTGGGAGCACCCCTATTGCCCCCACACATACTCTATCTTGCATCTTGAACAATCCGCCGCATTCATACTCTATCCTGCATCTTGGACTATCCGCTGACTAGAAATAATTATCTTGCTCTCGTTCTTCATCTTGTCATCACTTAGACTACTACATGAAGGCGGAGTTTATGTAAGGTGTTGCGTTTTATCCGGACCCCACCTGTCTGCCTGTTCAAATCCTCCAGTAGGAAGATGATTTTGCGCATTGCAGCGGCAAGGTCTTCCAGGAACGGCGCCTGCTGGCGTCTGCTTATCCGTGCATTCAGCTGTCCCAAGTGATATTACCCTGGAGGTGTCGGCGACACTAACATAGATGGGTGAGAGGAGGTCGCAGACTCCCGTTTGGGATTGATTCGGACTCGACAATGGTTCACTTGTTCAATTCATAAATTATTACTCAAGTTAGAAACCTCAAGCCAGTAAACGAGGTCCACAGCATGATCTGTATATGAAATTCTAGATCAACATTAGAGCTCACTGGCTTGGGGTTTTCGCAGCAGTCTCCCCGGGAGGGAAGATAGCGCTGAGTTCATTCTATCACGGGTGTCCGGCGGGTCGGCGGCCTATCGTGAATTCGAGGCATTCTCTCCCGTCCAGCATTTTCGAATATTATTTTAGCTGCATGACATAGAGTATTGTAACGATTTAGCACCTTCGTTGAATCTATTAATTTGCCCTCCCTTTGGACGAAGGCCATATGTTGGTTATCGTGCCAAATCACACCTTCGCCGGCAGGCATCCATCTAGCTCGTTCTCTGCTTCTTCTTCTTCTGAGTGCCAGTGCGTGAAGCTGATGATCTTTTCCTCTTCTTTGGGTTTTTTGGCCCCTTTGGGCTTTTTGCCTTTAACGACATAAGAGCGTTATGCAGAACATCATCGAAGCCCCGGTACTGCAGCCCCAAACATTCCACATCTACACGTCCTTGTAAAATGGCATTTCTGGCCTGGTACATCTTCACATCGTTCCCATTGCTGAGTTTTCGTTCGATGTCACTCTGGTGCTAAGGCAATGGATGATGATCAGTATCGGGCTTCCTGGGCCAATTTTGGGTATTGATACACTCACCGCTCTCGATAACCTGGCAAAGTCGGCACTTATAAGTTCTGGTAGCTTAATTGCTTGGTAGCTTCCCATGTAACTGATGTTGCATGAACCGTCAGATGCTAAGCCAAAGTTAAACAGTTCAATAGTCTTGTCGTGAAATTTCTCGTAAGCAGAACATGCGATCCACTTGTTGTTGCCGGCCCAATAGTGCAGCGGCCCTGGAACCCAAGCATGCGCGCCGCATCTTATCACTCTTCGTACAATGAGGGACGTTTTCAAAGGCCTAATAGTCACGCATCAGGGCAATCAAATTAGCCTCATGTACTATTGAAACCTACCGCTGGCTCGCAATGAATCTCTGGGGAACAGGTTCAGTAAATCTCAAGCGAGGAAGCTGTGATGGGAACCCTCTTTACCTGCAATACGTCGATATGTCGCACAGCGAGCTGCTTTTTTTGTTTGTCGAGTGCCGGAAGCTGCATAGGAGATGAAAATGCCGACACTGTTTGCTTCAGATGGTCGAAAGTAGCGCTCTTCAACGCTGTCAATGCAGGATATACGCCACTGACGGCTTCTTCCTCGTCCGAATCGTCTTCATCAGAGCTGGAGACCGCCTGAACGACTTTTCTAGTCTGTTTTGAGGAAGAGCTGGATTCTTGCATCTTTCAAAGCAAAGTTAAGTCACTGCACATTCTCATTCATTTGTCAACACACCTCTTTCATCCTCCATTTCAGGTCCTGGTATTCGCGCTCGCACGCTTGGTGCTTAGCAAGGGATGCCTCTAATTCATTGATATTTTGACGCTATGTGGCATCAGGGCAGTCAGCGCTCATGCCCTTGTTAGGCGTCGCAGAAGAAAAGGAAATATGTACCTGTCTCTCCTCTGCTCCCGCTTTCCGCTCAAGAGTCTCGGCGAGCCTTTCAATATGAGCACCCTGCTGCTCCAGCTGCTCGCCGAGCAGTCCGATCTGTTCGTCTTTCTGTATGACATCTATCACAAAAAGGTCATACAGATTGTGGAATGGAACCAATGTACCTCTGCGAGTTCGACCTCAAGACTGGGACCTGACCAGGCTCCCAGGCCCTCCTCTTCCTCAGGCTCTAGCTTGGGGTACGGCTCGCGCTGATTCGGGTTCGCCTCTGTCGTCAAGCGATGCAATTCGTTCCGAAGTGCAGCACGGTTGGCGTCGGCTCGCTGTGCTACGCGCGAGATGGCCTCGCATTCGGACGTCTTCAATGCAAGACACTTGCCGACAAATGTCGTTCAGCACCGTTATCCCCAGATTCGAGAATGGTATGGTAGGCGTACATTTTCGAGCTCGTTGCTTCTCAGGCGAGATGCCCTTAGCTGTTCGCCATACAGGTTGATGACGCCGGTTGTTCCTAGGTCCTGTAGAAGAACGTCCATGGTGGGAGGAGGCAACTATAAGCGCTCATGCGCGTCGACAGACATTAGCAAACAGCAGCACGTGCAATCCCACGGCAGTCTCGAAATGCAAGTTGACAATCAAGTAGAAGTCGATTCGGGCCAATCTCGTCGCACGTCTTCTTGCTCGTCTTCACCAAACCACCATCCCCAATTCTGCGGCTTCACAGTCCAATAGCAAGTACAGATCTGATTCGGGAACAAGGGCCAAATCACATCGCGTGTTCTTGCCACTCGTCCTCACCGCACCACCATTCTCAATACCGCTCCTCACATAATTTGCAAGTTACAAGCCAGTGAGATATTGCAGGTCAATAATTTCCGCGCGCGTTTGGAATTATACTTGTAAAATAGATGTTGGAACGCGCATCGGACCGCATTGCCACGCCGAGGTTGTGCAAGGTGTTGCGCTCTAGCTGGACCCCACGGGCCTGCCTGCCTGTGCAAGTCCTTCAGCCGGATGATGATCTTGCACCTTGCAGCGGCAAGGTTTTTCAGGACAGCAGCTGGACGTGGCACCGGCTGTCCTCCTTAATGTGGCGCGTTTTCTGTTCGAGGATTGACAGTCAGTGCGCTGAGTCGGCAGACGGAGATTATATTACATACCCTTCATGAAGATCAATACGTTTGCAAGTTCAAGCGCGGACTGAAGTAGGAATTCCAAGCTGCCAAGATCCGATAAACTGGTTGAGTTGCTGGCAGAAGCGGTGGTGAACTGTGAAGTTCACAGACATCTGGCACCAAGGGTTTGACATGCGATGGACACAAACTTCTGAGAAGTACAAAAATTTCAAGAGTATGCAGAACGCGTAAAATTCTGACAGTGGTTTAGTACTACGTAGGCAAGCGTTCATTATTTAGGCCACTTAACTGTTAGTGGTGGTGCGACAACAGGGCTCGTGCCACCTTCGCCATTACAAGCATGACTGCCGGCCAACGAGGTTACAGTCCAAGCATCGCGCTATGCACTGCATAAATCAACGGCAACAATGGTTAACAGTGCTGTACCAGTAGGTCAAGAATTACAAAAATTGGGCTACTCTGCACGATACACAGGGCTGGAAGGCAAGAAAATAAACACCACATGTCGCTCTCAAGGTCTTGGGATCTGCGATGACCTCAGTCAGCAAGATTGAAATATATGCATGCACCTAATACACACCTACGGGTGAAACGGCCTCGGCCAGCCCTCATCGAAGTCTTCTATCTCCACCAATGTTCCCAGAATGGCACGAGCATCCGGCCCAGCGAAACTTTTTGGGCACAACAAGAGCTTGCGGATCGGACGGCCAGCATCCCGCATGACACGAATTTTGCTGCACAACGACTCGGCACTCGTGGAGGTTATAGAACCTGACATCCTCACCGCGATAGTATGCAACCTGGGCCATATTAGTTGAGTCAGGGTTGAGGCTTCGTCGAGGAGGTCAAACTTTCGTCATCTCCGGTGAATCCAGCATCTCCAATAGGTCCATCAACTCCAGTGGGCCCATCATCCAAACCGATGATGGCGAATAAATTGGCAACATTGAATGGGTCGCGGAGATCTGCAGTCAACCGCCCAATGTTGGGGAACTGGACAGCGAGCATACGAAGTTGTAGGACTATGTTGAAGCCAATATGCAAGTGGTGCGATGCAGGGAAATTGATCGCCATAAGTGTTTTGCATGCCAGGAACGGCCTTCGAAAGTCGTGCGGTTGAAGCGATAAAGCCACCAACGATTCTGCGTGAATTGAAAAGAGAAAGGGCGCTAAGAAGATCGTCGGCGTCGTCGTCATAAGCCTCCACCTTCAAGAATTGAAGAGTGGGAAGTGCTATGGGCAAACAAGAGGGGGTTACACTGAAAACCCGCAGTCGCAACTCGAGATGAGTTAAAGCAGGTAACGCCATGAGAAAGTCGCTGTACAGTTGGTAACTTGGATTTGTGCCAGGGATTTCGCCATGATGCAGTTTAAGATCGTGGAGGGCTAAGGCGGTCACAGACGCAAAAGCAGGCGGGTGGAAACGCGAGGCAGGATGCATCCCATCGAGCACGACAGTTGTTAGACGAGGAGCACTGGATGGGAACAGTGCCTTTTGGAAATCGAGCCCTGCTTCGCCGCAGTACAAATTTGAGAAGAGGGGTGGGTTGGCAGCAGATGTGCTCAAGCACCTTCACCAGACCAATGTGATTTTGAATATTGATATTCAAGTACTCGCAATGCCCCATGTGTTCGCGGAAAAGTTGCAGGGAATCGGGGGAAAGGTGATCCTCTGGGAGGTCCTGGAGGTAGATGTCTATGGGGACGGCCTTGGACCTGGCCAGGGTAGCAGCGGCTCGCTCTCAAATAATTATCTTGCTCTCGTTCTTCATCTTGTCATCACTTAGACTAATACATGATGGCGGAGGTTATGTAAGGTGTTGCGTTTTATCTGGACCCCACCTGCCTGCCTGTTCAAATCCTCCAGTAGGAAGATGATTTTGCGCATTGCAGCGGCAAGGTCTTCCAGGAACGGCGCCTGCTGGCGTCTGCTTATCCATGCATTCAGCAGTCCCAAGCAATATTACCCTGGAGGTGTCGGCGACACCAACATAGACGGGTGAGAGCTCGAGGTCGCAGACTCCCGTTTGGGATTGATCCGGACTTGACAGTGGTTCACTTGTTCAATTCATAAATTATCACTCAAGTTGAGAACCTCAAGCCAGTACACGAGGTGCACAACATCTGTATATGAAATTCTAGATCAATATTGGAGCTCACTGGCTTGGGATTTTCGCAGCAGTCTCCCCGGGAGGGAAGATAGCGCTGAGTTCATTCTATCACGGGTGTTTGGCGGGTCGGCGGCCTACCGTGAATTCGAGGCATCCCTTCCCAGTCCAGCATTTTCGACTACTATTTTAACTGCATGACATAGAGTATTGTAACGATTTAGCACCTTCGTTAAATCTATTAATTAGTCCTCCCCTTGGACTGATTACCGTGCCAAATCACACCTTCGCCAGGCATCCATCTAGCTCGTTCTCTGCTTCTTCTTCTTCTGAGGGCCAGCGCGTGAAGCTGAGGAGGTTTTCCTTTTCCTTGCGTTTCCTGGCCCCTGGAACGATATAAGAGCATTATGCAGGACATGGTCGAAGCCCCGGTACTGCAGCCCCAAGCATTCCATAACTACACGTCCTTGGAGGATATCATTCCTGGCCTGCCATATCGACAATTTATGCTCATTCCCGAGCTTTCGTTCAATGTCGCTCTGGGACTAAGGCGGTAGCAGTATTAGTATCGGGCTTCCTGGGTCGATTTTGGATATTGATACACTCACTGCTCTCGATAATTTGGTGAAGTCGGCACTCCTGAGTTCTGGTAGCTTAATTGCTTGGTAGCTTCCCATGTAACTGATGTTGCACTGTGACCCGTTAGGCGTTAAGCCAAAGTTAAACAGTTCAATAGTCTTGTCGTGAAATTTCTGGTAAGAAGAACATTCGACCCATTTGTTATTATCGGCCCAATAGTGCAACGCTCCCGGAACCCAAGCATGCGAGCCGCATTTTAACACCCTTCGTACAATGAGTGACGTTTTCGAGGGCCTAATGGCCGCACATCAGGGCAATCAAAGTAGTTTCACGTAATATTGAAACTTACCACTGGCTCGCCATGAATCTCTGGGGAACAGGTTCAGTAAATCTCAAGTGAGGAAGCTGTGACGGGAACCCTCTTTACCTGCAATACGTCGATATGTCGCACAGCGAGCTGATATTTTTGTTTGCCGTACGGTGGAAGCTGCCTAGGCGATGAGAATGCCGACACTATTTGCTGCAGATGGTCGAAAGTAGCGCTCTTCAATGTTGTCAATGCAGGATATACGCAACTAGCATCGTCTTCCTCGTCCGAATCGTCTCCATCAGAGCTGGAGACCGCCTGAACGACCTTTCTAGTCCGTTTCGAGGAAGAGCTTGATTCTTGCATCTTTCAAAGCAGGGCGGTAAAGTTAAGTCACCGCACATTCTCATTCATTTGTCAACACACCTCTGTCATCCTCCGTTTCAGGTCCTGGCATTCACGATCACACGCTTGATACTTAACAAGGGATGCCTCTAATTCATTGATCTTTTGACGCTGTGTGGCATCATGGCAGTCAGCGCCCATGCCCTTGTTAGGCATCACAGAAGAAAGCAGGAAATGCGTGCCTGTCTCTCCTCTGCGCCTATTTTCCGCTCAAGAGTCTCGGCGAGCCTTTCAACATGCGCACCCTGCTGCTCCAGCTGCTCGGCGAGCAATCCGATCCGTTCGTCTTTCTGTATGACATCTATCACAAAGAGGTCATACAGAATATGGGATAGAACCAACGCACCTCTGCGAGTTCGGCCTCAAAATCGGGACCTGACCAGGCTACCAGGCCTTCCTCTTCCAGCTCAGGCTCTAGCTTGGGGTACGGCTCGCGCTGATTCGGGTTTGCTTCTGTCGTCAAACGATGTAATTCGTTTTGAAGTGCAGCACGGTTGGCGTCGGCTTGCTGTGCCACACGCGAGATGGCTTCGCACTCGGACGTCTTCAATGCAAGACGCTTGTCAATGAATATCGTTCAGCGCCGTCATCCTCAGATTCGAAATTGGTATGAGATAGGCGTACATTTTCAAGCTCGTTGCTTCTCAAACGAGATTCCCTTAGCTGTTCGCCGTACAGGTTGATGACGCCGGTTGTTCCTAGGTCCTGTAGGAGAACGTCCATGGGAGGGGAGGAGACGTATATAAGCGCCCATGCGCGTCGACGACATTAGCAAACAGCAGCACGTGCAATCCCACGGCAGTCTCAAAGCAACTTGCAAGTTGGCAATCGAGTAGAAGTCCATTCGGACCAATCTTGCCACACCTTCACCAAACCACCATTCCCAATTCTGCGGCTTCACAGTCCAATAGCAAGTACAGATCTGATGCGGGAAAAGGGTTGAATCGCGTCCAAATCGCGGCACATGTTCTTGCTCGTCCTCACTGCACCACCATTCTCAATACCGCTCTTCACATTTTGCAAGTTACAAGCCAGTGAGATATTATGGGTCAGTAATTTCCGCGCACGTTTGGGATTATACTTGTAAAACAGATGTCGGAACGCGCACCGGATCGCATTGCCGCGCCGAGGTTGTACTTACTGTACTAATACGACCTTAGGTTCAGGCCGATTTCGTGTGACCGAGGTCACTGACAGGTTCAGAGGTTCCGATCGAGTAGTGACCTGAGACGAACCTCGAATAAGTTCAAAACTAGGCTTAAAATAGCAATCTGAAGGGGTTTGGGCGAAAATATGTCATAAAGTAAGTTCAGAGGGCGAAATTTTGCGGGACAGTCACATAAAATAGGCTTAGTTCAAGGTTCTCAGGACAAAAGACGAACCCAAGGTCGTATTAGTACAGTATAATCGATGACAGGGTATTCCAGCCGTTTCATCACGCATGCGTAGCGGAGTCTGAAACGGTTGGTTCGAGCCTACGGCTGCCTTGTAGAAGGCTGTCCCCCTCTTCCTCTTTCGGACAGCCGCTCGCGTGCGTCACTGGTAGCGAGTCTACCTCAGACCGTATAGCCCATCGACGTCTGCTCCATTCTCTGATCTCAGTAAGACGTCAACATAGGTCAACATCTGCCTTTAGCTATTGTGATTATGGATTCCGATGAACACTCCGAATATGCACTATTTGGTACGTCAATATGTTGTTCAAGTGTGCCGCCGCCGCTGGTCTCACGATAAGCTTTAAGTTGGTGTGGCTGAATGGACTTGTGACCCAGGAGCACAAGAAGGTAATCATGATCTATTTGTCGAGGTCAAGGTCGATGGTTCAAGGGAGGTGCATCATACGATGTCCATGGAGACCGCCCATTGGGATCAAAATCTCAAAATGTGGGTTTTTCAGTTTCATTTTGCAGCGCTCGTTTTCTTACCCGTCACATCCCAACAGCACGGGGCATCATTCGTCAATCGTTAGGATCGAAATCAAAAGCGTCGCGCACAATAGCTCCGAGAGCCTTACCATAGCTCGAACTGACACCAGTCTTGGAAATTTACTGGAAAGTTGCGCGGACGGTCGTGGTGAGTCCTAATCATACTCGTGTATACCTGAACGCTCATGACCGCCATTATAGCGGCTGCTCTGGAGCTCACCGTTGCACCTCTGATGCCTGACATGCGAGGGCACATCACTGTGACGGATGTTGGCAACGGCCCGAAACACTCCACTCCAGACAGCATAGGTAGTATCACCGTGAAACTTTCCCGGCCATCACATAACCCTCCCACTCCCCTGGAACCATCGAGTGTTTATGTCGAGTCCACGCCGCAGATGGGAGATCTGGAAAAAATAATCACCGCGGTTGAAGCTGCCACTCCCCCTCAGGGCAGCAACGTCGATTCACCGGTAGTTTCCATTCAAGAATCGGAACAATTAGGTACCGAGAATCTGGTTTCCACCAAGGCGGCCATCGACTCGAATGAACGCTCGAATTTTCTGTTATTTGGTAAGTCAAGATTTTCCTATTCAAAGTGCGCCCTTGTGCTCATGTTAAACGTTGGAAGTCGGTGCGGCTGAATGGACTCGCGACCCAGGGGCACAAGAAGATAATTATGATCTGTTCGCTGTGGAGGTCAAGGTCGTTGGCTCAAGAGAGGTTCATCACACGATGTCCAAGGAGACCCCTCATTGGGACGAAGATATCAGAATGTGGGTTTTATAATGGTGCTCAGCCGAACTCCTTGTCTTATCGTCACGTCCCCACAGCACTGGTTGCCTTTCATCAATCATTAGGATCGAAATCAGGAGCGTCGCGCGCAATAGCTCCGAAAGCCTCAGCGTAGTTCGAGTTGAAATCGACCTTCAAAATCTGCTGGAGATGTGTGCGGATGGTAATCGTGGGTTTTTATCTGATCTATATTTTTCTCAATGCTCATGAGCTCAATTATAGCCGCTGTCCTGGGTCTCGCACCTTTGGTGTCTGGCGTGGTAGACCCTTCTGTGGGGACCGGGGGCCACATGAATTCAAAGCACTCCGCTCCGAACAGCATAGGTAGCATAGCCGTTAAGCTTTGCTGGCTATCACATGCACCTCCCCAACTATCGGACATAAGTACAGTGGCCGTACCACAGATGAGCCAGCCCGAACGGAGGAGTCCAGAGGACGTTGAAGAGGATCTCAAGATTGTGAACTTGGAGCATGCCCTCACGCTCGCTTCATATTGCGACCCCAACATGCCAGCCTTTCTCGGAAGCCTCGGTGTCAGCTATCTCAGGCGCTTTCAGCGGCTCGGGGATCTCGCCGATCTCGAGAATTCGATTGCGAGGTTGGAAGCCATCGCACTCACTCCTGCTGGTCACCCCAACAAGCTAGCCCTTCTCTCAAACCTCGGCATCGGCTATGGGGGGCGCTTTACGCGGCTCGGGGATCTAGCCGATCTCGAGACTTCAATTGCGAGCTATCAGCAAGCCGCTGCACTGATTACGGATGGCCATCCCGACAAGCCAGCCTATCTCTCAAACCTAGCTACTGGCTATTTGAGGCGCTTTGAGCAGCTCGAGGATCTTGCCGATCTCGAGAATTCAATTGCAAGCTATCAGCAAGCCGTCGCGCTGACTCCGGATGGCCACCCCAACGAGCCAACCTATCTCTCAAACATAGGCAATGGTTATGTGAGGCGCTTTGAGTGGCTCGGGGATCTAGCTGATCTCGAGATTTCAATTGCGACCTATCAGAAAGCTGTCGCATTGACTCCGGATGGCCACCCCGACAAACCAGGCCGTCTCTCAAACCTCGGCACTGGCTATGTCACGCGTTTTGAGCGGCTCGGGGATCTAGGTGATCTCGAGAATTCAATTGTGAGCTATCAGAAAGCTGTCGCGCTGACTCCGAATGGCCACCCTAGCAAGCCAGGCCGTCTCACAAACCTCGGCAGCGGCTATCTCACGCGCTTTGACCGGCTCGGGGATCTCGCCGATCTCGAGAATTCGATCGCGAGCAATCAGCAAGCCGTCGCGCTGACTCCGGATGGCCACCCCGACAAACCAGGCCGTCTCTCAAACCTCGGCACTGGCTATCTCACGCGCTTTGAGCGGCTCGGGGATCTCGTCGATCTCGAGAATTCGATCCCGAGCTGTCAGCAAGCCGTTGCCCTGACTCCGGATGGTCACCCCGACAAGCCAGGCCATCTCACCAACCTCGGCAACGGCTATAGGGAGCGCTTTGAGAGGTCCGGGGATCTCGCTGATCTCGAGAATTTGATCACGAGCCATCAGCAAGCCGTCGCGCTCACGCCTGATGGCCACACCAACAAGCCAGCCCGTCTCACAAGCCTGGGCAATGACCATCTCACGCGCTTTGGGCGGCTCGGGGACCTCGCTGATCTCGAGAACTCGACCGCGAGCCATCAGCAAGCCGTCGCGCTGACTCCGGATGGCCACCCCGACAAGGTAGGCCGTCTCACAAACCTCGGCAAGGGCCATCTCACGCGCTTCGAGTTGCTCGGGGATCTCGCTGATCTCAAGGATGCAATGGTGAGCCGTCAGCAAGCCGTCATGCTGACTCCAGATGGCCACCCCTTCAAAACAAAAACTCTCTTCAACCTCGGTTTAACTCAATATATGGCCTGGAATCACACCCACGAACAATCAAATCTTCACAATGCATTATTGACCATGCGGTCAGCTGCACAATCACTAGGGGGGTCTCCCCGTGATATGCTGCAGGCATCTCGAGCATGGGCAAAGCTATCTTTAGAGTCACGTGACATACCCTCCGCGTTGGGCGCATTTCGCACAGCTATAGGGGTTTTACCTCAAATCGCGTGGCTGGGATTGGATATTGGTTCTCGACAAGATTGGTTAGCAAAGGAGAAGCCAGAGGAACTGGGTTGCATGGCAGCAACGTGCGCCATTCGGCTTGATAGATTCGAAGAAGCAGTGGAGCTGCTGGATATGGCTCGCTCAGTATTTTGGCAACAGGCTTCATCGGTACGAAGTAGCCTGCACGACCTGAAGGCAGCGCGGCCGGAGTTGACAATGGAGCTCGAGACAGTGTCGAAGAAATTGGACACCAGCAGCTTTTCTGGCCTTTCTACCTCCGACGACGAACCACAACTATACGAACGTCGACTGGCAGATCATCGGGGTCTAGTTCTGAAGCGGGAATCCCTGATAGAGAAGATACGATTGCTTCCAGGGTTTGAACTCTTTCTCAAGCCAATTCCTTTCAATCGGCTCCGTGACGCTGCCGCCACTGGACGCATTGTCATCATCAACATTAGCAAACTTGGAATCGATGCGCTCGTTTTTGACCACACCAATCCAATTCGCCATGTGCCAATATTGTCAAAAATTGATGTGGCGAAGTCATTCAAACACAACCGTGACATAGGGCTAAAGCGAACAAGGGCGGATAATACGCAAGATCAGGAGCCCTCCATGACGCTACCTAATGTCTTGGATAGCATTGACGTCGACACCCTCAAACCAGCCAAAGAAACAGACCTCACCTCCTCCGATGATCCAGTGCAGAGGCAAGCAAGGGCTGACATCACGGAAGATCATCAGAGCTCCCGGACTTTGCCTCGGGTCTGGAAACACATCCTCAAACCAATCTTGACCGCGGTCGGAATTCCCCTGCAGCCCATACATGACCAAGTTCCTCCAAATCACATCTTCTGGTATCTAACTGGCCCACTCACTTTCACCCCGATCCACGCCGCCGAGCATGTCAGCCAGCTCGTTGTCTCCTCCTATGTCACAACCCTGAGCTCACTTGCTGAAGCACAAAAGCGACAGAGCGAGGCTACTAGCGGATATCCGATGCTGCTTGCCATCAGCCAACCCGACACTCCACAACTATCACGCATTCCCCATGCCACAGCTGAAGTCAACATGGTGATGCAAACAGTTTCGGCAGCGGGTTGGCCAGAAGAGAAATTACAGCGCTTTGACCGCGCTAATGCTACCATCGATCAAGTTTCCACCGCGCTGAACTCGTGTTCTTGGGTGCATTTCGCGTGCCACGCAATGCAGCATGCAAGCGACGGCATGGAGAGCGCATTCGCGTTGCATGACGGCAGGCTGAAGCTCTCAGCGATCGCAGCCAAGCGACTCCCTTCCGCTCGATTTGCGTTCCTTTCGGCGTGCGAGTCAGCATCTGGACTAGAGGGCTCCCCCGGAGAAGCCATACATCTCTCCGCAGGAATGCAATTCGCCGGATTCTCCAGCGTGATTGCCACCATGTGGAGTATTCAGGATGAAGATGCCCCTATCGTCGCCAAGCACACGTACGCATACCTCCTGCGAAACGGCGTGGACAACATCGATTTGACCGAAGGAGCCGCCGCCTTGAACCACGCTGTATCGCAACTTCGACAAGATCCAAACGTGACTGTGGAAAGATGGGCGCCGTTTGTGTACTATGGTGTTTGATGAGCTAGGTAAATGCTTTCGGTCTTGAATATGCGAGCTGGATTAAACTTACGATCGCATCCATCGTAGCAAGCGGTCTTTCTTTGATTTGTTTCAGTCTGGTGTCGTTTGTTATTTGTGTGGTGTCGTCTTCTGCATAGGAGCCTTGTTTATTTACTTCCTGCGGAACATAGATTCATTCATTCATTCAGTGCCAGCCCGTTGAAATGAACGAGGTAGACAATGCGCTCGCAGAGCATGACTATAAATCTGCACGAAACTTTAAATGTCCCTTAGAGTACTTGCCTTGTTCATGAGTTACGAAGAAGGCGTTCAGCGTATACTTGATATATCCGCGTTCACACAAATGAATGGGTTTGCAAATAATGTGACATTGGCGAAGGGCGTATGTTATAACACGGCACATTGATGAAGTGGACATGCTCAGGCTCACCCGGCGTGCAATCTTCCCTCTCGCTATCGAGCTTGCTTCTTTCTTTCTCTGAGGTAGGGCGTATGTTTTTTCAGGTCCTATTGCGCGGAGAAGAGGGGTGGGTTGGCAGCAGATGTGATCAAGCACCTTCACCAGACTATGTGATCTTGAATATTGATATTCAAGTACTCGCAATGCCCCATGTGTTCGCGGATAAGCTGCAGGGAATCGGGGGAAAGGTCATCCTCTGGGAGGTCCTGGAGGTAGACGTCTATGGGGACGGCCTTGGACCTGGCCAGGGTAGCAGCGGCTCGTCTCTCCAATATTTCGGGACTCTTCTGCTTTTCGGAGTTGCTATTTCTCCGTACCAGATTGTGGTCCATAGCCTCGGGGTTGCCAGTGCGATGTCGCATCTCGAATGTCATCGACAGAACCTCGTCGGGAAATGACGATGTGGGCGCATTGCGGTTGTGGAGTACTATGCTGTGTTCTATTATCTCCTTTTCCAAGCTTTGTACTTGGGCGGGAAGCGTGAATATTCTAGCAGCAAGCGCATTAGCGATTTTCGAGAGAGGCCGGGTGAGTTTCCAGTCGGCCTTGTCGGCCTGTCGGGTGCTCTGTTCGATTGAGAATGGGTCAGCTCACGCGCTTGGTGCGATGGGGCTCTGATACGTGCCTGTATTTTGATATGTCTCTGGTGCACACCGACTGGCAATATGATGTGTGATTCAAACTGAGAGCCTCTCGCACGCGTGGGGCAGAACGCGCGAAATGCGGCAGATGGTGGCGGTGGTGGTCAGCTGCGAAGTTCGAGAGAGACAGAGTTATGCGCACTGCTAAAGTCGAGCGCGAACGGTGTTCGAGGAGTGTCCAGCCCCCACAAGAGCGTAGGTGGTTTATCCAGACTGCGAGTTGGACGTACACAGTGCCAATCTCGCCAGCAATTTTCGGCGATGATCGCCGCACCACGCGATTTATTTCGGCAGCCTTGTAGAGCCCAGGTATCAGTAGCGTGGTCCTGTGCTATCGCGAGCGTAAAAACGGGAGGTGCGAAGTAGTGGTGGAAAGACAAGAACAACTGCCAGTCACGCCGCGCCACCTTTCACCAATGATTGCACAGCCACTAGATGGCAGGCGTTCAACGTTCATTGGCCGTCCAACGAGATTACAGTCAGTCGCTATATACCATTAAAATCACACTTTAATAAAACACATATAATCGCCGCGTCCTCTGATCAACAACCAGCCACCCCCCGCCTCACAAGAACCGATTCGTCGCGGGGTCCACCCCGCGCGCCATGCGCAGCATCACGACGTTGCTGCTGAGGCTGCTGAACCCGTTCCCGACAAAGACCTCCGCCTTCTGCGCGATGGCCATGTCGACCGCCATGCTGACGTACTCCTGCTCCGCGTCGAGGTTCGCGGCGACCTCGTAGCTCGTGAGGAGCGCGGCCCAGCCGTCGGCGAGGAGCGCGGCGCGCAGCGCGGCGAGGAAGGCGGGCCAGCCGTTCGAGAGCGCGTACGCGCGCGTGAGGGACGGGTGCGCGAGGCGCACGCGGTGCAGCTTGGCGACGATCTGCGGGATGGAGGGCAGGCAGTGGCGGAGGTAGTACTCCTCCGTCGTCTCCGGCCGCTCCCCTTCCTCTTCGCCTTCGCCCTCTTCCTCGTCGGCGTCCCCATCACCTGCGGACTCCTGGCGCGACGACGAGGGCGGGGCGAACCTGTCCGGGAGGGCGGGGAACTCGTTGAGGCCCATGTAGGTCGAGCCCCAGACGGCGAGGCGCGGGCAGTGCCGCTTGTAGTCGCCGCGGCGGAGGTGGATCGCGACGAGGCCGGTGAGGGGCGCGGGGGAGGCGGGGTCGAGCTGCGCGGGGTGCGCGGGGCGGAGGAGGGCGAAGTTGCGCGCGACGGCGGACTGGACGAGGGGGGACCAGGTGTACGAGGTGAGGATGGGGGAGGCGGAGAGGGCCGGCCAGAGGGACAGGATGCGCGTCGAGCCGAAGAGGCTGTGGACAGGCGTTAGCGGGGGCGGGGGATGAGGAGGAGGGGCGCGTACAACTTGTCAAACACGACGCGCTCGCTCGAGTCGATCTCGACGCACGAGTACTGCGCGTACCCGCTCAGCTTGTCGACCCACCACCGCAGGATGTCCGCGCCTTCCGCGTCGGGGCCGCTCGGGGCGTCGGCGGACGAGATGACGTGGCGGCGCGGCTTGGGGCAGACGGTCTCCCACCACGCGGCGCTGATCGCACGGGGCGACGGGTCTGGGGAGAAGGGCCCGCCGGCGGTCGGGCCGGCAATGAAAGCGTTGAGGGGGATGCGTTTTGGGCGCAGGGCAAAGTCGTAGATGGTCCAGGGGAAGGGCGTGTGCGACCAGGTGTAGTCCTCAAACACGAAGCTGCGGTTGGCAGCGTACGCCAGGTGCGACATTAGGAGACTGGGAATACACTTAGCAAGTAGCATCTAGGAATGACATTCGCACTCACGTCTCTTGCAGGATATTGTTGAGGCCGTGGCCCCATAGATGGTCTGGAAAGCGGAGGTAGAGGCCGTCCTGGCCCTCGGGATAGGGCAGTGACAGGTTGTGCTGCGGCAGAGTGCGCTCGTACTCGCGAATGTCAGCGTAGTCCGGGGGGATGCCGGACCAGAGGATGCCCAGGGCGAGCAGCACCGGGATGGCGGCGAGGCCGAGCAGAAAGCGGCGCAGGGTGCATGTCTTTTGGAAGAGGAGCAGGGCGCGACGGGGGGTGGTCACGGTGCTCCGGCGGCGGTGGTGCTCCTGCGGGCGGGGGCTGCCGGACTCGCCGGGGAGCAGCTCGTAGTCCTCTTCGGAGTAGCGGCGGGCGGGCGGCGACGGTTCGAATATTCTGCGGGCAGCGGCGCGCCAGTCTTCCATCATCGGTCGGTGGTCGTCGTCGTCGTCGCGTGGAGGGTGGCTGTGCAATATTCAGTGACCACACGCGCGCCTATCCGAGGATCGGGCTTGTACCGTCTTCCCATGGCCGAGCTGGGCAAGGTGTGCCGAGCCCACCGTCTCTTGTATCCAAATACTGACTATCGATGCAGCGAGATGTCAGTGGCATCGTCAATTTCTTGACATCCAATAGTACGGGGCCGACCGATTCAGCGCCGGGCACAACTTCGTACGTCCTCCCCTCTTTCATTTCCCGACGTTTGAACCTTTTATTCGGCGTGCAGATCGCATGAATCTTCTTCTTCTCAAACACCCGTTGTATCTACTTCAAAACCCGCATCCTCAACATCTCCCTTACACACATCTTCTATCCCTTCTGTTGTTTCTACTTCAAAACATGCTTCCTCAACATCTCCCCCAACCACATCTTCTGTTTCTACTTCAAAACATGTATCCTCATCGTCTCCCTTGACCACATCTGCTATCTCCCCTTCAACGTCTGCTGTTTCTACTTCACAACCTGTATCCTCAACATCCACTTCTTCCGTTTCTACGTCACAATCTGTATCCTCAACATCTCCTTTAACCACATCTTCTATTCCTCCTTCAACGTCTTCTGTTTCTACTTCACAAGCTGAATCATCAACATCTCTCTCTTCTTCCAGCTCTAGCCCGACACCCACAACCACAAGCGCTCCCATTACCACGACCACCACCTCTAGCTCATCCTCCTCCACGCCAACCACCAGCAGTGCTACCCCCACGAGTACCACCTCCACAAGCACAAGTGACACCTCCACCAGTTCTTCCTCGAAGAGCGCGAGCATCCCACCAACATCCACGACACCCTCCCAATCGAACACCCAGCCGTCATCGCCCATAGGCCCTTCCTCCCATGGCTCGGGCGACACCTCCACCCAGCCCGGCGGCACCGGCACCGGCACCGGCCAAGCTACACCAACGCCCAACCCGCACCCCATAACCCTCACCACGCCGTCCACCACGCCATCATCGTCCGCGTCCATCACCTCCAGCACAGCCTCGGGCTCATCAACCCCGCGCCCGGGCACGCTCCAAAACAACGCCCCCATCACCGCCTCGCAGAAGCGCGCGATCATCGCCGGCTCCGCGGGCGGGTTCGTCCTGGTGCTGCTCGTGGCGCTGGGCGCGGTGTTCTGGTACCGGCGGCGGCGGAAGCGGGAGTACGAGTTCCTCGACGCGCTCGCGGCGCCCACGCAGCGCATCCACAGCCGCGCGATGCTGCTCGCGGGCGAGGACATGGACGCGGACGACGGGATGCCGCGGCCGCTCAGCGGCGGCGAGAGCATCGGGATGCGCAGCCTGCACTCCCCGCACTCGCCTCGCGCACGGCCTCGCACCCCTCCGCGCCGAGCACGCCCCGCGCGCACGCGCACCCGTACCCGGGCGCGGAGCCCACGCTGCCCGTGCTCACCCCCGGGCAGACGCCGTGGGACGCGACAGCGCCGAGCACGCACACCCGCGCTCACCGGGCGACACCGATGACCCGCACTCGTCCATCGAGGCGCTGCACCACCCTTCCCGCGCGCGACGCCCAGCCCGGCGCTCGCGTACATGAGCCAGTACCTCGCGCGGGCGGGGATTGGGAGCGGGAGCGGGAGCGTGTTCCGCGAGCAGCTGGACTTTGACCACGACGAGGGGTACCGCGATGAGGACGAGGAGCGGGGCGCGGGGGGGGGCGGGGGGGAGGGGTATCCGCGGGTGCACGAGCGGAATAACAGCACCGCGTCGGAGGAGCCGCTCATGGCGCGCCCGCATCCGCCGCCGCACACAAGCCAGACGTCGCTCCCCGTGCGGCCCAGCCCCCTCGGAGCGGGGGGGGAGAGCAGGAGCAGGACGCAGAACTGGATAGAGCGGACCCTGGCCCGGTAGGCCCCGGTGCGTTTGGGTACACAGCTTCGGACTTTGGGTGTATGTAGTCGTGGGCTGCTCTGTTTGTTATTGGATCTCAAGTTCTTGCCCCTTATGGTATGATGCACGATGCACGTTTACTTACTTACTTACATATATTTCGGTGGACTTTGAGCATGCTTTCGTTATGTTATTTACTTCGTACAAATTGGCTGATAGTCACCTCAACTCAATGACTTGAATTCTGGCGGAATATTGGGTGCCGCCTTTAAGCTATAATTTACAAGCGTATTTTTGGGGTCTACTCGCGGGGCATCGTCATTCATACTGTTCTTCGGTCGAGATCATCAGAGCCACCCTCCTCGTCTTCAGAATCATCGGTTTTTAGATGACCTAGAAACGCTACCTTCGACGAAAAAGCTTGAGGGTATGTGTGGCCCACTCTCGCGTGTCTTTGTTCTTCTGCATCTTCGCCAGTTTTGAAACCACGTCAGATGCGATGGAGGCATCTGCTTACACCATATGCGAATGAGCAGAATGTACTGGGAAGAAAAGGAGAACCTACCGTCGTGCGCGAGGGCCAGCAGGAGTGATTGCACTTCGGAGGGTGCCTTATTTACCAAACCTAAAACCGCTGGAATCGCATTGAGCTGGATAAATTCTGCCCGTGCAGCTGCTAAGAACGCAGACCAAGCTTAAGCTTTCGAAAGGGATATAGGAAAATAACGATGCAATTACCTTCCTTCGCGCAGACTGTCATCAGAATAATTAGCGCTTGGGTATCAAATTCATTGTTTTTCAGCAGCTTGACTAATGCTGGGACAACATTTGAATCGAAGATCTGTGTGATGGCGACCTCTGCGTGAAAGAGTTATAGTGGTGATTAGGAATATTGACAAGCCGGGCGTACCGTTTTCAGTAAGCCAGCAAAGCGTCGCTGTGACCTCCGGTGCATGGGGTCCATCGAGCATCGCAACGAGGGACTTGACGGCGTGGCAGCTGATGATGCAGTTGCGAAGGATCTCTGGAAACTATTGAGTAGGATTCGGCCTCAGAAGATCATAAGATTCTCGCCTCTACTTGCCAGCTGGCACAAGGCTGTATTAGCAGACCGGGCACCGCTTCTCTGCAGCGTTGCGACGAGTGCTGGAATCATGCCAGAATCGAGGACGAATTGATCGGTTTCCCCTGTGCGCTTGTCAGTGCGAGGCAAATGAGTGCTCATATATACGCACCGCTCCCTATATTCGTCAAGATGGTTGCAGCATCCGAGCCCCCAGAGCCCTCAAGCATCAGGATGATTGCCGGAATCGCGTTTGATTCCACGATTTGCTTCCGTGCATCCTCTGCGGGAGTGTTTCAGCTTCAAATATTGCACTCCTTGTGAGACATACCATTCTCCGACAGCCATACAAGCGCATTTGCCGCGTCCTCTGCATGAGGCCCGTCGAGCATTTCCACCAGGGCCTGGACAATGACTGAGTTGTGGCTGAGCATGTGGCCACGGAGAGTATCTATATTTAGGGTTGAATGCAAGTATTAACGCGAGGAAATGGTGAATCGGTACCATTTTGTGCGAGCCCTGTGAGGGCAAGAAGAGCAGCTTGACGGGCTTCGCCAATCCCTTCCTGCTCAACGCGCAACTTTTTGACGAGTTCAGGGACGACTTCTATGATACGGGTCCTCACTTCCGCTAAGTAGCAGTATTAGAACGAAATCAGCAGGCACGATGGACCATGGTCACGCACAGTTTCGAGCCAACTTCGCTAGAGCCTCGCCGGACGCTAGAGCACTGTCTTCACTATCCAGTAGTCCTATCAGAACCGTAACGACGTCGTGCTTGCGCGGATCCTTGAGGATGCTATCTGAAAAGCTAATTTAAAGAGCGAGCAACAGCTGCCAGTGCGTTATGCTCACCATCTTCGGACAGCTTCCCAATCGCATATGCAGCAGCATCGCTAGCAGCACCTCCAAGCATGCCTCTCAAAGTGCTGATGACACCTTCCGATTGAAGGATCGCCTCTCGAAGCTCATCTAGTTCATGCATGAGATACAGTCAGGTTGTCGTCGAATATTCAGAGCATTACCTTTCTTCGCTATGTGGCCCATAACGAAGGCCGCTTCACGAGCATCGCGCCCCTGTAGCATTTGGACCAATCTCTTGATAATGTCAGACTTCGAGAAGTGGGTTGTATCTGCTATAGATGATTGATTTGACAGTGAGCATACGAGCATATGATGTGCAAGACTTGGTACTTACCGGAGAGGTATGGCAGAAGCGACGCAAGGGCCATGACAGCTGGGCCGGGTTGGATATCTGACTCCTGCAGCATTTCGACCAGTATCGGCACTGCGCCACATTCGATAATGAGCGAGGCAGTATATCCTGGATGGGGAAATGCGTTATGTTAACTGGGCGGCTCGATTTATGGGAGAGAGGGTTGCAAACGGTTGCATCCTGCAAGACTGTTCAGCGCATATGCGGCTGGGCCTGCGTGGCTAAGGCTGCGCGACATGTTGATTACAGCGGATATAGTCGTCTTTGTGCAAATGGCTCCACTAGCCCAGGGCAAGACGTCGAGCAAGTCCGCCAGTAATTTGACAGTGGTGAGAAATGCTAGTGAATTCTCGCTCGTGGGAGAAAGAAACTTCATTAGCGTCTCCCGGAGACGATCTGCTTCCTGTATAACTTTCTCCCCACCGTCTGTGAAAGATTAGACCAGTCAAGAAGATAAACAACGATTATTGAATTGAGCTCACTGAGACCCTTCAGAAAGCAGAGCCGGTTGAGGATGTGCGAGGCATCACCATCAGTGATATCCTCGTCACGCAAGCGCGCAAGTACGTCGGGTAGATTAGTGAAATCAAAAAGGTCCATTTCCAGACAATCTTGCCAAGCAGGAACACTGCGAAACTTGCCAGATGGACCAGCCCCGAGAATATCCTGCCAGCGGAGCATGGTTTCCGTCCCACGCCCAGACAAGTCTGCGATGGGCGAGTACTCTTCACCCCTGAAGGCTACCGATGCGTGGATTTTTTGCCCGGGATAAATGACACGGCCCGCGCCCCAGTGCGGCGCCCTATCACGCATCACGAATCAGTCTCTACCTTCGTTCATTCCGGGGGAGAAACGTACCGGGAAAGGAGGCCCGAATCGGAGTGCGCCTTCCAGCGGAATGGTAGGCACTCCAAAAGCCACCAAGGGGCCCAGAGCGATACTGTCGGTTTGTTCTCCTGCAAATCGTGCACTTTCCAATTGATGCTCGCCCGTGAGATATGCAACCCTGCCATAAGTGCTTCGTGCTCCATCCAGAGAAGTGGCACACTCTCGAGGTTGAGCTCGTCGTTGGGCGAGCTGCCACCTCCACTGCGAACATATGAGCATAGCGGAAGTCGAGGCGCATTCATGCATACGCACACATCCGAGTGAGAACCAGAGAACCATACTTCCTTGGCGTTTTCAGGGAATTTCTTATTAGACGGTCCCGCTATGCACTCTGGCAAAAAATTGATCCTGCGCTCATCGAGGGCGAGGGCGTGACGAAACGTGCAGACATGGCCGCACGAGTCCGTCAAGGGCAATGTCTTCCCTCTGAAGATGCTTATCGAAGACACCGTATCCCTTGCATTGTATGTTAGATAAGACGTAAATGGCAGGTAGTAACCACACACCACACCCCAATGAAGTGCACATGCACGTCTTTGGCGGAGAACGTTTCCTTGAAATGTTTGGCCGCCTTTTCGCGCTCAGGACCGTAGACGCTAGCATATAATTCAAAAGCACTAAACATTGCAAATCATGAGTCGTAGGAGGGGGAAATTAGAGGAAAGATCTGACAATGGTATCTGCTCTTCATTCCCCTCATACAGCAACCCGACCTACATGTGGGGGTTTAGCGAGTTGTGTGTGGGCTGACGGAAAGAGCTTACTTTCTCGATCATTCCGGCCAGCGCTCGGACTTGGAACGCCCCCCTCGAGAAACCTGTCAAGGAAACCATCATGAACGTGTTTCCAATACCGCGCAATGTCAAAATGGTACCGAAAAGGAATATGCGATCGCCAGGTCTGTAATGCTCCGATAGCCATCTATAAGCTCCAAGAAGAACCTTTTCAAAGTTCCTGTGGAAAAGGTCAAACGAGAGAGTGCGAACATACATGTAGACCCACCCAGCAATAGCCAGATCAATCATATTTCCCATAGATTGCATATAGTACGATAATGACGTCCAGGACGGCTGTACAGAGGTTCCAACGCCGCTGTTGTAGTATTTCAACTGATACTCGTTGACATCGATATGGCTATATAGCTCAGTGACATTCGTGTTCTGTGTGCGTTGGTCAAAAGCAAGCGGAAGACAACCATTGCGATGCAATTACCTTGGGGCTGTACTGATTCGATGTCCCATCGAGGTTTATAACGAGGTTTCGACTGCGTTTGCCAGGAGGCGGTCGTGCACAAGCACAATTGCCAGGGAAGAGAGTTTCGGAGGTCTCTGTCCGGGTCTGCCTTTCTCGCATTATAGCTGGTGATCTGTCGACAGTGTATTCAGGAGGCAAGGGAAACGAGATGAGAGCCAAGTGCGCGGCACGGGGATCCCTCACGATATATGCATAGTCATCGATCCCTGTGCCAGGCGTTCAAATCTTGCTTCCAGGGAGCAGCGCTCGCATTGGCAACGTCATCTTGGTGTCAATGAAATCACGTATGTCGAATGTAGGCCCTAGACCCACGCTTTCAGTACTTTGTGCCGGTCACAGCGGTCATAACCACGTACCATAATGACCGCCATTTGACTTGCCACAAGTCATACTTGGAAGTTGGCGGTCATGTAGCGTTCCATAGCGGTACACGGTCATGAGTGACCGCACCTCACTGGCATCTATCGAGAAAATAGAAAGCTTTTCTGCCCGACGCGAGAAAGCCGAGGTGGCCAGGGGATTCACTCGTGACATTTTGGGAAAAGAACTGAGGACCTGAGAGTGATTTGGGAGAGCACACCCTGCCTCTTTCGGAATGACAGATATTGGCGATGGCCACATCGCGTGACCGTTGCGACCTTAGGACTGGGAGTGCTCTAGATCGCCGCATCCTCCGAAACATCTCCCTCTTCTGCCAGCTCTAGCACGACACCCACGACTTCAAGCACTCATATTAGCACGAGCAGCATCTCTAGCACGAGCATTTCCTCCACCTCCACCGCCAGCAGCGCTAGTCCCTCGAGTACCACCCCCACTAGCACAAGTGACACGCCTACGAATTCTACCCCGGAGACCAGCCCACCAACATCCACAACACCATCCAAATCGAATACACAGGCATCCCAGACCCGGCTTCCCATGTCTCCGGCAACACCTCCACTCAGCCCGACGGCGGCAGCACCGGCGTTGGCTAGTCTACAACGACGCCCAACCCGCACCCCATAACTCTCTCCACGCCATCCAACACGCCATCCTCATCCCCGTCCATCACATCCTCCAGCACAGCCTCGGGATCATCAACCCCGCGCCCGGGCACGCGACGATACAACGCCCCTATCACAGCCTCGCAAAAGCGCGCAACCATCGCTGGCGGGTTCGTCTTCGTCTTACAGTTGGTACTGGGCGCGATGTTCTGGGATAGGAGGCGGCGAAAGCGGCAGTACAAGTTCCTCGACGCGCTGGCGGCGCCCACACAGCGCATACACTCGCGGGAGAGGATCTGGACGAGGACGATGGGATGTTGCGGCCCCTAAGGCCTAAGCGGTGGAGAGGAGAAGGGGGCGATAGCATCAGGATGCGCAGCCTGCACTCCCCGCACCACTCGCGCACGGCCGAGCACGTCAACACCCTCCCCGTGCTCACGCCGGGGCAGACACCGTGGGACGCGACGGACCATCACTCGCCCATCGAGGTGCTGCATCACCCCGAGCACACGACGCCCGCCCGCCTGCCCAGCCGGGTGCGCGCATACATGAGCCAGTATCTCGCGCGCGGGGGGAGTGGGAGCGGGAGCGGGAGCGTGTTCAGGGAGCAGCTGGATTTCGACCATGATGAGAGGGGGGGGGATATCGCGATGAAGATCGGGTGCCGGGGGAAGGGAAGGATATCCGCATGTGCACGAGCGGAATAACAGCACCACGTCCGAGGAGCCGCTCATGGCGCGCCCGCATCCGCCGCCGCACACAAGCGAGACGTCGCTCCCCGTGCGGCCCAGCCCTCTTGGAGCAGGTGGAGGGGGGGAGAGCAGGAGCAGGACACACTGGATCAAGCGGACCTTGGCGCGGTAGGCTCCGATGCGTTTGGGTACACATATGGCTGCGGACTTTGGATGTATGTTGTCAGTACTGCTCTGTTTGTTATTGGATTTCTAGTTCTTGCCCCTTGTGATATGATGCACGATGCACATCTACTTGCTGAGTTGCTCACTGACATATATATCAGTGGACTTTAAGCATGCTTTCGTTTGTTATTTACTTTGTACAGATTGGCTGATGGTCGCTTCAACTCAGCGACTTGGATTACGAGCGGAATATTGGGTGCAGCCTTTAAGCTATAAATTACAAGCGTATCTCCGGGGTCTACTCCAGGGCATCCTCATATTGCTCTTCATCAGGATCATCAGACCCACCCCCTTCGTCTTCAGAATGATCCGTGCTGCCCTGTCCGCCTTCAGATTCATCAGAGCCGCCCTCGGTGTCTTCATAATCATCGGGGCTGCTCTCTTCGGGTGGAGATCCAGGAATGCTATTTTGGACGAAAAGCTCGAGGATGTATGTGGCCCAGTCTCGTGTGTCTTCATCCTTCTGCATCTCAGCCAGTTTTGAAACCGCGTCAGCTGCGATGAGCGCCTGGTGGCAGGCATCTGGTTACGCCATATGCGAATGAGCAGAATGTACTTGGAGAAAAGTGAGAACCTACCGTCTTGCGCAAGGGCCTGCAGGAGTGTGATCACGTCGCCGGGTGCCTTATTTACCAAACCTAAAACCACTGGAATCGCATTGAGCTGGATAACTTCTGCCCGTGCAGCCGCTAAGAACGCAGGTCAAGCTTTCGAAAGGGATGTAGAAGAGTAGCGATGCAAGTACCTTCCTTCGCACAGACTTCCACCAGGATGATTAATGCACCAGCAACACATTCATTGTTTTTCAGCATCTTGACTAATGCTGGGACAACATTCAGATTGAAGATTTCCGCGACGGCGGCCTCTGTGTGAAGGAGTTATAGTAGCGATTAGGAATGACAAGCTAGGCATACCGTTGTTAGTCAGCCGGCCAAGCGTATTCGTGACCTGCTGTGCATGGGGTCCATCGAGCATCGCAACGAGGGACTTGACGGCGTTGCAGCTAACGATGCAGTTGCGAAGGATCTCTGGAAACTATTGAGTGGGATTCGGTTTCAGAAGGTCGCACAAATCTCACCTCTCTCTGCCAGCCAGCCTAAGGCTATAATAGCAGACTTAGCATCGTTTCTCTGCAGCCTTGCAATCAGTGTTGGGATCATGTCAAACTCGAGGACGCATTGATCGGTTTCCTCTGTGCTTCTGTCAGCGTGAAGCACAGGAGTGTGCAGATATACGCACTACTCCCTATGAGCGTTAGAATATTTGCAGCATCCGAGCACCCAAAGCCCTCAAGGCTAAGCATCTGAACGATTTCCGGAACGGCATTTAATACGAGTACCTGACAGCAGGTCTCTGGTTATACCATGCCATGTGCGAATGAGCGGAATGCACAGGGAGAAAGGGGAGAACCTACCGTCTTCCGCGAGGGCCAATAGGAGTGCAAGCACTTCGGAGGGTGCCTTGCCTGCCAAACGTAAAACCGCTGGAATCACATTGAGCTGGATAAATTCTGCCCGTGCTGCCGCTAAGAACGCAGGTCTAGGTTTCGAAAGGAATGTAGAAGAATAGCGATGCAAGTACCTTCCTTCGCACAGACTTCCACCAGGATGATTAATGCACTAATATTACATCCGTTGTTTTCCAGCAGCTTGGCTAATGCTGGGACAACATTCAGATTGAAGATTTCCGCGACGGCGGCTTCTGTGTGAAAGAGTCATAGTGGCGACTAGGAATGACAAACTAGGCATACCGTTGTCAGTCAGCCAGCCAAGCGTATTCGTGACCTGCTGTGCATGGGGTCCATCGAGCATCGCAACGAGGGACATGACGGCATTGCAGCTAAAGATGCCGTTGCGAAGGATCTCTGGAAACTATTGAGTGGGATTCGGTTTCAGAAGGTCGCACAAATCTCACCTCTCTCTGCCAGCCAGTCTAAGGCTATAATGGCAGACTTAGCATCGCTTCTCTGCAACCTTGCAACAAGTGCTGGAATCATGCCAGAATCAAGGACGCATTGATCAGTTTCCTCTACGCTGCTATCAGTATAAAGCGAAGCAGTTTGCAGATGTACGCACCACTCCCTATGTGCGTCAAAATCCTTGCAGCATTCGAGCACCCAGAGCCCTCAAGCATCTGGATGATTGCCGAAATAGCATTTAATTCCACAATCTGCTTCTGTGCATCCTCTATGGGAGTTGTTCAGCTACAGATTCTTCACTACTTGTGAGACATACCACTCTTCGATAGCCATCCAAGCGCTTTTGCGGCATTCTCTGCATGAGGCCCGTCGAGCATTTCCACAAGGGGCTTGACTGCGTTGCGGCTGATAATGTGGTCACGGAGAGTCTCTATATATAGTATTTAGTGCAATTGTTGACGCAATAAAGTGGTGAATCAGTGCCATTGTGTGCGAGCCCTATGAGGGCAAGAAGAGCAGTTTGACGGTCTTCGCGTGTGAAAGAGTGTTCTCCGTGATCTGTAAGATCTATCAACACATTTCTCGTTGATATGAAATGATAATTACCCTGTCGGTATACCGAATGTTCACCGCGCAACTTGCTGACGAGCCCAGGAACGACCTCCATGATGCGGGTCCTCAAGTCGGCTAAGTAATGGTGTGAGAACGAAATTAACAGGCACGATAGTCACGCACGGTTTCGAGCCAACTTTGCCAGAGCCCCACCTGAGGACGCAGCACTGTCTTCACTATTCAGCAGTCCTATTAGATCCGCAACGACGTCGTGATTGCGCAGATCCTCGAGCACGCTATCTGAAACCTAATTGAAGAAAGCAATCAACAGCTGCCAATGCGTTATGCTCACCATCCTGGGACAACACCCCAATCACATATGCAGCAGCATCGCTGTTGATACCTTCAAGCATGCCTCTCAAAATGATAATGACACCTTTCGATTGGAGGATTGCCTCTCGATGCGCATCTAATTCATTCATCAGATGCAGTAAGGTTGTCTTCGAATATTCAGAGTAAACATTACCTATCTTCGCTATGTGGCCCATAGCGAAGGCCACGTCACGAGCATCGCGCCCCTGTAGCATTTGAACCAGTGTCTTGATTATTTCAGACTTTGAGAAGTGGATCATATCTTCTATAGATGATTGATTTGAGAGTGAGCATAGGATTATATACTGTGTAAGAGCTAGGACTTGCCGGGGAAGGAGGGCAGAAGTCCTGCAAGGGCCATGACAGCTGGACCAGGTTGGATATCTGGCCCCTGCAGCATCTCGACAAGTATTGGCACTGCACCGCATTCGAGAATGAGCGAGGCACTATATGCTATAAAGGGAAATACATTATGTCAACTGGGCAGACTAGATGTATGCGAGAGAATTGCAAACGGTCTGCTACAAGATTGCTCAGCGCATATGCGGCTGGGCTTGCGTGACTAAGACTGCTCGACATCTTGATTACAGCAGAGATGGTCGTCTTGGTGCAAATAGCTGCCCTAGCCCAGGGCAACACGTGTTGCAAGTCCGCCAGCAATTTGACAGTGGTGAGAAAGGCTAGTGAATGCTCGCCCGTAGGAGTAATAAACTTCGTCAGCGTCTCCTGAACATGATTTGCTTCTCCTATAAGCTTTCCCCCACCGTCTGCGAATCATTGGATCAGTCCGGAAGATACAAAACGGTTATTAGATCGAACTCACTGAGACCTTTCAGAAAGTAGAGCCGGTTGAGGATATGCGACGCGTCACCATCAGTGATATCCTTGTTACCCAAGCGCGCAATTACATCGGGTAGATTGGTGAAATCAAAAAGGTCCATCTCAAGACAATCTTTCCAAGCAGGAACTCTGCGAAACTTGCCAGATGGACCAGTCCCGAGAATATCATGCCAGTAAAGCATGGTTTCCGTCCCACGCCAGAATTCTGCGAGGGGATAGTACCCTTCACCCTCGGACTCATAGTTTTTACTGAGCTTGAAGGCCACCGATGCGTGAATTTTTTGCCCGGGATAAATGACACGGTTGGATCCAAGATGCGGCGCCCTATCACACATTAGCCTCTACCTTCGTTCATTCCGGGGGAGAAACGCACCGAGAAAGGTGGGCCGGATCACAGTTCGCCTTCCACGGGAATGGTAGGAACTCTAAAGGCCACCAAAAGCCACTGAGGGATTCTGTCGGTTTGCTCTCCTGCAAATCGTGAACTTTCCAATTAATGCTCGCCCCTGAGAAATGCAATCCGGACATAAGCGCTTCGTTCTCCATCCAGAGAAGTGGCACACTCTCGAGGTTAAGCTTGTCGTTGGGCAAGCTACCGCCTCCACTGCGAGTATATGAGCATAACGGAAGTCGAGGTACATTCATGCACCCACACATCCGAGTGAGAACCAGAGAACCATACTTCCTTCGCGTTTTTAGGTAAGGCCTCATTAGACGGTCCCGCTATGCACTCTGGCAAAAATTTGATCCTGCATTCATCGAGGGCGAGGGCATGACGGAATGTGCAGACATGGTCACACGAGTCCGTCAAGGGTAATGTCTTCCCTCTGAAGATGCCTATCGAAGACACCGTATCCCTTGCATCGTATGTCAGACAAGATGTGAATGGCAGCTAATGACCACATACCACACCCCAATGAAGTGCACGCGCACATTTTTGACGGAGAATGTTTCCTTGAAATGTTTCGCCCCCTCTTTGCGCTTATTATTGTCGGCCCTAGCATACAATTCAAAAGCACTAAATATTGCTTGTGATGAGTCTCAGCAAGAGAAAAGTTTATCAGAGACCTAACAATGGTATCTGCTCTTCGTTCCCCTCATATAGCAGACCGACCTACACGTAATGGTTAAGCGAGTCATATGTGGGCTGACGGCAAGAGCTTACTGTCGCAATCATTCCAGCCAGCGCTCGGACTTGGAACGCCCCTCTCGAGAAACCTGTGAAGGAAGCCATTGTGAACACGTTTCCAACACCGCGCAATATCGAGACGGTACCGAAAAGGAAGATACGATCTCCAGGTTTGTAATGCTCCGATAGCCATCTATAAGCTCCCAGAAGAACCTTTTCGAAGTTCCTGTGGAGAATGTCAAGCGAGAGGTTGCGAACATATATGCAAACCCACCAAGCAATAGCCAGATCAATCTGATTTCCCAGAACTTGCATGTAGTATGATAATGACTTCCAGGATGGCTGCGCAGAGGTTCCAATACCACTGTTGTAGTATTTCAACTGATCTTCGCTGACATCAATATGACTGTATAGCTCAACGACATTGGTGTTCTGTGTGTGTTGGTTAACAAACAAGCGCAAGAGAACTAGTGCGATGCAATAACCTTGGGGCCGTACTGATTCGATGTCCCATCGAGGGCTATAATGAGGTTTCGACTGCGTTTTCCACGAGGCGGCGGTGGACAAGAGCATTTGAAGAGAGTTTCAGAGGTCTCTGTCTGAGTCTGCATTTCGGGCATTATATCAGGGGATTTCTTAGTAAAGTGTGTTCAAGAGGAAAGGGGAATGCGATGAGAGCCAAGTGTGCGGCGCGGGGATCCCTCGTTGATAAAGGCACGGTAAATACACAATTCTCGATGCGCGTATCAGGCGTTATCTTGGAGTTTCGGAGAGCAGTGCAACGTGTGATGAGCATCTTCATGTCACCGAAATACCGTATGTGAGCTAGCCTTTGGGGGCTACTTCATTTCACCGTCCAAAACGCCTTTCCCTCTTGGCGCACGGTATATGCACAATCCCCGATGCACGTTTCAGGCGTTATCCTGGAGTTCCGGAGAGCAGCGCAGCGTGTGATGGGCATGCATATTCGTGCCAATGAAGTCCCATGAGCTAGAGAGTACTTCATTTGACCGTTGAAAGACGCTTGTCCCTCTGGGCACATGGTAAATGCACAATCCTCGATGTCGCGTATCAGGCGTTATCTTGAAGTTCTGGAGAGCAGCGCAGCGTGTGATGGGCACGCATCTCCATGTCAATACGCATCTCCGTATCAATGAAATCTCATGTGAGCTAGCCTTCAGGGACTACTTCAATTCACTGTTCAAACACACCTTTCCTTCTGGGTACACGGAATATGCACAATTCTCGATGCGCGTATCAGGCGTTATCTTGAAGTTCCGAAGAGCGGCGCAAAGTATGATGGGCACATGTCTTCGTGGAGCCACAAAGAAGTCTCATGAGCTAGTAGCTTCATTTTACCGTTGAAAAACGCCTGTCCCTCCAGGTACACAATGTAGGGCTGATCCAGAGCATGGAAATAGCCAGTCTCCTGTAGGCAGAAATCCGATATTCGAATGTTTTTTGAGATGGGGAGGACGATTCGATATGGACTAGCCGAACGTATGCCCCACGCCTTTGCGAGCAGAAAGCCGGGATTTGGAAGGGTTATAAGCGGAGCCTCAGCGTTCTCTATCTGGGAAGAGCAGGGGAAAGACAGTTCAGGATATGGACTGGGTTACCTAGGTGTAGGCATGGCTTTGCAACAGTGGCGAATTCGCGAAAGCTTTGGGTCGATGATCATGTACCAAGAGTTTGAGGGACGCGGAGAAGCACGGGCTGTCGGCCGTCGGCCATCGGCCATCGGGATCACTGCCGGTGTCATCGCAATATTAATATCGACTTCTCTTCAGCCTTGTGTTTGCAAGGTACAGAACTCCCGTAATCTCGATATCGATATCGCCCGGCCGCCTCTCCTTATCGACAGGTCCGCCGTGATCATGATGCTGATCCATCCAGAGCAACCTCGTTGTTTGCTTACCCTTGCTCCTGGCTTTTCCTCCGCCCTATCTCGCCCTATTCCTCACGCCTAATGACACCTCGTCCCGTTCCCTCTAGCTACACAGCTGCCCTGGTCCCAACAAAGGCCTACAGCAAGATCTCGCACAGTACATATCCGCCCGCCCAACCCGTCGATGCGTCATGCTCCAGTTCGATATTTACTGGATGCGGTCGCCACAGGTGCTGCTGCCGGGCGCGTGGGCGGTGGAGAGCTATTGGTGTCTGAGGGTTTGTGTACAGCATAGGTGCGTTTCAACTTTCCTCTCTTCCTTCCTTCCCCTCCCTAACGCGTATATTTGAGGTGGGACTGAGCTGGACTGACGCACCGGTAGAGCCAGCACACTGAAGAACTCGGGCGGATCTGCTACGAGATGGGCGACAATGTCCGTGCCGAGGTGAGCAGGTAGAATGCTGATGTACCTGGCTAGAGCTCTAACACGTCCATGGATAGGGCAAATAATAGTGTCACGCGCTAACCGCTAGAGTACCGGCCAGAGTTTGCAGATCACCGACTTGGCATATCTTGCAAGGAGAACCTTCGGGGCTGGGGCTAATGTGGTACGTCTTTTCCTACTTTCTATTTCCCTCGCTTTCGTCCCTTGCGTTTCCTTCTGCTTGCTTCCCCCTGCTTCCCCCTCCCACTCTTCAAACGTGAGAATGCGAACAGCAGCTGAACCACCTCCCTCGTTTTACAGACCAGCCGCAGCGATTAGCACCACTGACCTCACTGCCACCAAGTACCTTGCCGGTACATGATATGCCGGACATGGTGCTCGCGGGCAAGGCGTTCACCCTTGCCGATGATACCTCGCTCCCGCAGCTGAGGGCGCTGTTGCTGGAGACATTTCGGGGTCAGTGGCGGTATCCATTCTGCCCTAACCTCTTCCGTCCTTATCTTCTTTATCTAGTACGGTACACCAGGTCCATGCGGATCGACGCGTCCTTGGCGTGTTTCTGCTCAAGAACGCCGTTCTCTTGCATCGTCATCACCTGCGGTACGGTATGTGCTCATCGTTGTCAGGTGGTCATCACTGACTAAAAGCATCTTCCTTGCGAGCAAGTTCCTAGACACTGTTTACTCTTTCATTTTCAAAAATGCACGCACCTTCTGGCGCTGACCGCCACTCGCGTTTACGGGGAAGTCATCATTCACTCCCGTAGGTTCGCGTCGAGGCCTGACCATTCGGTATGTTCTGGATCGAGTTCTTACGCCTGGTACACCATTCGCGCTGAAGCGGATGCCTCAAGCGCATCACTTCGGATGTCAGATTCAGGTAAAGTCTCAAATCCATCATATTGACTGCAACGAGCCCCTGACCCTTATGTTGTGTTGCAGGGGGATTGCATGTGCATAACAAGGCATTGCTTCGCCCATGAGGCTCCTTTCTGCTTTGCTGAACATGGAGGTGCGCTCCCCCCCCCTGTCCATGTCTGCTCTGTCCCGCTCCCTTGGGCCTTATGATATACATCCTTCCTCTATAACTGTAGGTACATCATAGGCACTTAGCTTTCGACTTTAGGAATGAAAAATATTTTTAAATTCATCTACGCATAAGAGTGATCACTTCAAAGTCTACAACCTTGAACAGACACAGACACTCCTCCCGCAAGGCCTCGACTCCGACAACCATGCCGTTTGATGACGATGTGGCCACGGCTACGCGGAGCCAAATGTCCTGGCACTCCGATATTTCGGCCGTTCAACGCGGGTCCGTTGAGGGACTACTCTAGATTGATCTCGTTACACGAGCACGCTGACTACTTGAATCCACTTGAATCCCGCTTCGTCGTTAATGTACGTTGACGAACATGTATATTAACCAAACAGCAGTCTCGAAATATTAGTTATCAAATTCAGGTCAATCCACCTACCGTCAACATGGACCTGACCCTCATCAGACGCCAAATCTTCACCTCCCTCCCAGCTCCGACCGAATCATATTCTGGCAAGACTGGCGCCGTCGAATATTCGTCCATCGCATATTCGATCAAAATCCTTCCGCATGGGGAAAATTCGCGACAAACTATGCGATGCCGGTGTATATCTCCGCATATTTTGTATCTGAGACAGAATCCGAGTGGTTTGCATATGCTATCCGCATTTTCTAAGTAATTGTGCTTCCACAACTTTGAATATGTGACTAGGCTAATTGGAGTCCACTTATTGTGCCTATTGTTTTGAATATTTGTCCTGATATGCCAGCGCCACATGATCTGTCAAGTAATTTGATTTCGGAGCACTCAAAAGGCCATCGCCAGCTACGAAATTAGTCTTATTGAGTACCACAATCTCACAATAAGTGAGAGATTATGTGGCACTGGCATATCGGGACAAATGTTCAAAACAATAGACACAATAAGTGGACTCCAACTACCCCAGTCACATATTCAAAGTTGTGGAAGCACAATTACTTAGAAAATGCGGATAGCATATGCAAACCACTTGGATTCTGTCTCAGATACAAAATATGCGGAGATATAGATATACATGTCCGGCATCGTATAGTTTGTCGCGAATTTTTCTTATGCGGAAGGATTTTAATCAAATATGCGATGGACGAATATTCGACGGCGCCAATCGTGGGATGGAAGTTATACATCATGCATCATAAAGCTTTTGGGTGCGCAAGTGGCTGCGGACTTTGGATGTATGTACTTTGATTGTTATTGGATTTCAAGTTATTGCCCCCTATGATGCACATTTACTCACTCACTCACTTACATATATATCGGCAGACTTTGAGCATGCTTTCGTTTGAACCGAATTTGGGGTTAAAGGGTTCGTCTGCGTCTGGGGCCGAAATTCGTTATGACTCCATAAATAATAACATCGGTGTACTGAAGCAAATAACCACGAGAACAGATCAAAACGACGCTGGTGTAAATTTCAGTCCGCTGAGCTTATTATTATACGTGCGATCTTCCTAAATTCGAAGTAACTAAGCTTGTCCACAAATTTGGAGGCCATCGTTTCCGGAAATGCCGCCCCTCCGCACCATGCTATATACCAATTCTGAGCTTCTGCTGTTTGCACACTCTTAGGTATGACCCAACTACACACTACGCTAATACCTAAGCTTCAAAGATCATTGTGGCGGCGCTGTGAGCGATTTTATCGTGCGTGCCACAACGAAATAGTACTAAATAGCATGTGTATTAATCGCGGGCGGCTTATCAGACGTCTATTGAGCTCAAAAAACCTCTTGTGGTACATATATGAGTAAATAGGCACCAGCAGTCCTCCCATTCCATGCTCTAGCATCAAAGTGCCAGCCCGAAGGCTGCTACAAGCCCACAACTTCAAGAGCATGATAGGGACTGTCCGCCCCTAAGCCGGTTGGTGCAGGCTCATCCGCGTCCGTATGAACCCTAGCATTTCATTTCGTGAATTACCTTTTTCTGGCCCACGGTGTGCGGTTATTAGCACTCCAGTCAGTGTGCCGAAAGACTGGATGCAAGCAACACGTAAAGAGCCGCCACATTTGTCGGACTCTGTATGTAGCAGCGGGGCGGAACCGGCGGTGGTGCGGAACTCCCGAAAACGAGACGCACAGTCATGGCATCCGCCAAGAAATAGAAAGCTTTTCTGGTCGACGCGAGATGCCCGATGTGTCCAGGGCTTTGCCTGTGGTATTTCGGGAAAAGATCTAGGGTGCGTGGTTTGGTGAGGATGATGTGTGAGCTTTGAAGGTCGAAAAACTTGACAGGTAAGTATGTATCGGGGCATTCAGACGCGATCGCTCAAACCAACCTCAAACCATGCTGTTTCCGAGTCGCGGCAAATCCCTGTCAAACGAGCTCGAGGTCAAGACATTGTCAGATCCGTCCAGGCTCCTCTCCCGACCACTGGACATTTACATAATATCGCTGACTAACCGCTTCGTCACTGTTTGTTAATACGCGTCGACAATCGGCATGAAATTGGAAAAACAGACTCAAACAGCAGTCTCCCATGCATATGACGCCGATCCACCTAGAGCATCGGCCGCTTGCATGATACCGCTGACAGCTTGGATCCACTTGAATCCCGCTTCAAGTGTGTCAATGTACGTTGACTATATATTAACCAAACAGCAGTCTCGAAATATTAGTTGATAATCAGACTCAGGTCGATCCTCCTACCGTCAACATGGTAGCCTTCCTAGCCTTCCTCAGACGCCAACTCTTCACCTACCTCCCAGTTCCGACCGAGTCATATACCGGCAAGACCGTCATTGTCACTGGATCCAACATCGGCCTCGGCAAGGAGGCCGCAAAGCATTATGCTCGCCTAGGCGCCGAAACCGTCATTATCGCCGTCCGCAGCCTCGAGAAAGGTGAGGCCGCAAGGTCGGAGATCGTCAAGCAAACCGGCTGCAAGGACAGCACTGTGCAAGTGTGGCAGCTCGATCTCGGCAGTTTTGAGAGCGTCCAACAGTTTGGCGCACGCGTCAACAAGGAGCTGCCCAGACTAGATGTCCTTCTGGAGAACGCAGGCATCGCGACCCGCAACTTTAGACTTGTTGAGGGTTACGAGAACACCATCACCGTCAACGTCATTTCGACCTTCCTCCTCTTCTTCCTCTGCCTGCCGAAACTCAAGGACACCGCGCAGAAGCACAACATCAGACCCATCGCCACGATAGTCTCATCGGAGACGCATACGTTCTGCCCTGATCTTCCCGAGGCTGACCCAGCCGACGGCAAGATTCTGGAGGCGTTGAGCGACCCGCACAGAGCCAACATGGCCACCCGCTATCCCACATCCAAACTCCTTGAGGTATTCTGTGTCCGCGCCTTCGCGGAGTTGCATCCGGCGGACAAGTACCCCATCACGGTCAACACCATGTGTCCCGGGCTTTGCCACAGCGAGCTTGCGCGAGAGGCTGGGTGGGGGCTGTACATCATGAAGCTTCTGCTGGCCAGGGGGACGGAGGCGGGAAGCCGTGGACTTGTGTATGCGACGCAGTATGGGCCTGAGAGCCACGGGAAATGGGTTTACGACAACACTATCCACGCGCCAGGCAAGTATGTGACCACTCCGGAGGGCCAGAAGGTGGAGAAGCGCCTCTGGAACGAGTTGGTGGAGGCGCTGGAGAAGATCAGTCCCGGCGTGACGCAGAACTAGTAGGGGAGCCTTGGACGCTCATGGACACCGCTGTATGATTACGACCATACCTGTACGGACAGTTGATCTATGTGCGCAGTCGTTGATGCTACTTCGTTTGTTATCGGTGTAGTTTGTAGTTCAATTATTGACACAATGAAGTGGTGAACTAGTACCATGTTGTGTGAGCTCTAGTATGCAAGCTCTACCAGTGCAAGAAGGTAGTTTGATGGTCGATATTTCAGGAAAAGATCTAGAGTGCGTAATTCAGCGAGGATGATGTACGAGCTTTGAAGGTCGAGAAACTTGTCAAGTCTTGGTTGGGTATCGGAGCATTCAGACGCGATAATCAATCGCTGCTGCTTCCGAGTCAGTCGCAAGAAATCTAGGTCAGGACGTTGTCAGATCCATCCAGGCTCGAGGCTCCCGAGAGACAAGAGAGCGTAGATGTTCGAACTTGATAGCACGATAATCTCGACCGGAAGGTGAGCGGATCGGTATTGCCGCCTCCAAATTTACCGATCGCTTTTGCTCTGCGCCTCCCTGTACTTAGACTATATGTCAACTGCATGTTGTGATGGTCAGAATCCAAGATGGAGCAACGAAAGATTAGAATTTAACGGCGAAGAAAACAGGGCCTCGGCTAATGGAAGATGAAGGAAGATGAGTTGCACGTGGACGAAGACGAAATCATCCAGGTGGTTTGTATAAAGCTCGCTTCGCTTTCTTCCTGCCAACTACCAAACTCGCCATGGAACCGAAAGCAGCAAGATCACTGGTATGAGGACATCCACGACCTATGCAGACGAAGAGAAGAAGAAGAATATGGACATAAGAGGCGGTCGGAGCAGAGCATGGAGCGGGAATGATCATTTGTTTTGTTGTGCCTACGAAACAAGCTCTCTGATCAGTCCATCCTGCAAAGAGCCAGATTACGGATGTTCGCTAGGCGCTAAACGTGCCATGGGAGCGCTGCTGCAGTCTCCTTCGCGTCCGCCGGGTACTCAGCGAGTGTCATTTCGGGGTCGCGAAAAGTTTCGATGGGTGCTTCCATCGAGGGAGGGTCAGCGGTATACGGCGGTGATAGGGGGGTCATTTATTGCGCTTGAGGGTGGGAACGACTTTGCAGCTCGGATAGTGTTGGTAGGCGACTCCTGGGTGGACCATGATGATGGGTCTGCGATAGGTGCAGGATCGACTGGGTGGGAACTGTTCCATCCAGCGTACCCCCACCAAGACGCGGCAGCTGGTGAAGATTCCGCTTTGTGACTACAGTCGCCTCCTGTTTCGGTAGCGTCAGAGTTGGCTGTTCGTGCGGAAAGGGACGTCTGCCGTTTGAGACTTAGAACTGGTACCAGCTGTCACGTCCGGGACCACGGGTATCATCGTCACTGGGGATCTCTGCATTGGCGGGAAATCCGAGACAAGCTCTACATCGCATGCATGAGTGACCAAGAATGGCGTAAAACTTTTTTGTAAGCGCACCTAGGCCTGTGCGGTGCCATCTACAGCGCTGTCCTTATCCTGGCTACCCCCTGCAGCCATAGCGGGTACAACGTGACCCAGGGGCTTCTTGGGTCTTCCTAGCATCGGGATTCTCAGAGAGTGAACCTGCTCGCCGATGGGTTGAGACTTGACATCGACACTTCGCCGTCGTTTCCGTTCGCAGAGTTCTGGGGCATGACACTGGGTGGATGAGGGGAGTCGAATGGCGCAGATATGTTGAGCCGAGGAACTTCCTTGTCTACGCGGGGGGATTGGCAGAGAATGGGGGAGGCGAAGTGGCCTTGAGTAGTGATGAAGTTCAGAATCAGCTTCTGGCTGATGTCGCTGGGCATTGAAAGGGATCAGCTGCGGCGGAGATCGTTGCGGGTCCGGTTCTGGCTCTTTCGCGGTTGGCTGGTGCTTGGGCGTCAATTGTTTCTGTCGGCGGTGTGTAGTCCGTGTCTAAAGAAACGAAATGTGCCGCCATGTCGTTGCCAGTGGATCTAGAAAAAGATCTGAACCACCTTGAGGGGGGGGGAGGGTTTGCCGAAGGAGCTTCGAGTGCGTCGGCAGGAACATCGTCGTCATGACTTGCAAGTTCAGGTGAACTGGTCGCGGGAGGTGATACACCTCGTGCAGCGTGGTCGGTGAGTCTCACTGTGCAGTGCCGAGCACATCAGGCGCAGACTTCGTCGCATCGCGCGGCCCTGCCGATGCTTCCTCCTCCGTCGACTCTGGCTCCTCGGATATAGACCCAACGTCCTTGCTGTCTTCTAACATCAATGACCTCAGGGTAGATACTGAATCTTGGCTGTACATGCTAGGATGCGCAGGCAGCTTAGTAGTCACTGATTCTAACTGGGCTCCTTGTTCCGGCCCAGCAAAGACGAGAGCAAGTGGGCTCGGGCTTGCAGGTGCCCTATTCTTGGACAGAGACATTGCTATACAGGGGGTGCCCATGAAGAGGATGTTCGACGATCGCGAGGACCGCCAGCAGAGTTCATTGAACGGGCAAAAATCGTAAGCAGAGGTGCTTGCAAAAGAAAGAGGTTTGTGTGAAATAAAGGCCGAGGCTCCCAAGACAGTGAGACACGCTGGCGGGGGTCATTTACCAACATGCCTCCGTCGCCCACAACACCATCCTCGACAGCACAGGCATGATCTCCTTCCTTCTTACCTGGTCCGTCTTAAAACTGGGGGGAGGGCATTAAAATCGAAAAATCAACCCTAGCTGTGGGATTCGGGTGTCGTAGTGACAGCGTGAAAAGGAATCGCGTTGCCGTGTTCTTCTGCTCGAACCATCATGATCCCCAAATTCAAATACCACGGCTAGGAATGAACACATTCGCGGCGTCGCCCAACATTCGCCAGCTATCAGATCTTGGCGTGCAGTTCAACCAAGAGCACTGAGTTCGACTTGCTCCTCAACTCCGTAGCATTGATATCCGCACTCCCAAACGAAATGTTCGCCAACATCTTTCGGCGCTGAGCACAAGTAATACATCCACCAGTTCTACCCCAGAGAGCACGAGCAGCCCACCAACATCCACAACATCATCCCAATCGAACACACAGGCGTCATCGTCAATCCCGGGCCCGTCATCTCATGATACCTCCACCTAGCCCGGCGGCACCAGAACAGGCACTGGCCAATCTACACCGACGCCCAACCCGCACCCCATAACTCTCTCCACGCCATCCAACACACCATCCTCATCCCCGTCCGTCACATCCTCCAGCACAGCCTCGGGCTCATCAACGCTGCGCTCGGGCACGCTCCAGAACAACACCCCCATCACAGCCTCGCAAAAGCGTGCAATCATCGCTGGCGTGTTCGCCTTCGTCTTACTGTTGGTGCTGGGCGCGGTGTTCTGGGATAGGAGGCGGCGAAAGCGGCAGTACAAGTTCCTCGACGCCCTGACCAGTGGCGGCGCCCACGTAGCGCACACTCGCGCGCGATGCTGCTCGCAGGGGAGGATCTGGCCGAGGACGACGGGATGCCGCGGCCCCTAAGCGGCGGATGGGACAAGAGGGCGAGAGCATCAGGATGCGCAGCCTGCACTCCCCGCACCCTTCGCGCACGGTATCGCACCCCTCAGCGCCGAGCACGTCAACACCCTCCCCGCGCTCACCCGGGGCAGACGCCGTGGGACGCGACGGACCCGCACTCGTCCATCGAGGCGCTGCACCACCCATCCCTCGCGCGCGACGCCCGCCCCGCCGGCACATACGCCAATACCTCGCGCGCGCGGGGAGTGGGAGCTGGAGCAGGAGCGTGTTCAGGGAGCAGCTGGATTTCGACCATGATGAGGAGTATCGCGATGAGGATGAGGATCGGGAGCGGGGAGAGGGGCAGGGGAATGGTATCCACATGTGTACGACCGGAATAACAACACGGCGTCTAAGGAGCCGCTCATGGCGCACCCGCATCCGCCGCCGCACACAAGCCAGACGTCGCCCCCCGTGCGGCCCAGCCCCTTTGGAGCAGGGGGAGGGAGGGGAGAGCAGGAGCAGGGCACAGAATTGGATTGAGCGGACCTTGGCGTGATAGGCCTCGATGCGTTTGGGTGCGTATGGCTGCGGATTTTGGGTGTACATATGTAGTCGTTGGTGCCTTGTTTCTTATTGGATTTCAAATTCTTGTCCTTTATGATATGATGTATAGTGCACATTTACTTACATACATACTTGCATATATATCGGTGGACTTTGAGCATGCTTTCCTTATGTTATTTACTTCGTACATAATTGGCTGATGGCACTTCGATACCGTGGATTGGATTGAACGCTATGCGGAATACTGGGTGCTGCTTTAAGCTATATATTACAAGTGTATCTCCCGGGTCGACACTAGGGCATCTTCACACTGTTCTTCGTCTTCGTCATTGGGACTACCATAGCCACCCCCTTCGTCTTCAGATTCATCAGAGTCGGCCTCGGCGTCTTCAGAGCCATCGGCCTGAGGATGAGGACTCAGAAATGCGACGAAAAGCTCGAGATTGACCCAGAAATCTGACGAAAAACTCGAGAGTTTCTGTGGCCGAGTGTCGTGTGTCTTCATTCTTTTGCATCTCCTCCAATTTTGAAACCACATCAGATGCGATGGAGGCATCTGGTTACACCATATGCGAATGAGCAGAATGTACTGGAGGAAGAGAGAGAACTTACCGTCGTCCGCGAGGGCCAGCAGGAGTGATAGCACTTTTATTGATGCCAAATTTATCAAACGTAAAACCGCTGGAATCGCATTGAGCTGGATAAATTCTGCCCGTGCAGCCGCTAAGAACGCAGGTCATGCTTTAGAAAAAGATGTAGCAGAATAGCGATGCAAGTACCTTCCTTCACACAGATTCTCTCCAGGATAGTTATTGCACTATAACTACATTTATTATTTTTCAGCAACTTGATTAATGCTGGGAGAACATTCGGATTGAATATTTCCGCGACAGCAACTTCTATATAAAAGGGTTATAATAGCGACGAGGAGTGACAAGCCAGACATACCGCTGTTAGTCAGCCAGCCAAGCGTCGTCGCGACCTCCCATCCATGGGGTCCATCGAGCATCGCAACGAGGGACTTGACGCCATTGCAGCTAACGATGCAATTGCCAAGGATCTCTGAAAACTATTAAGTGGGATTCGGTCAGAAAGTCGCAAAATTCTCACCTCTCTTTGCCAGCTGGTTTAAGGCTAAATTAGCAGACCGGGCATCGCTTCTCTGCAGCGTTGCAACGAGAGCTGGAATTACGCCAGAATCCAGGACACATTGATCAGTTTCCTCTGTGTTTCTGTCAGTGTGAAGCAAAGGAGTGTGCAGATATACGCACCACTCCCTATGTTCGACAAGACGGCTGCAGCATAGAAGCACTCCAAACCCTCAAGGCCAAGCATCTGGGCGATTGCCGGAACGGCATTTAATTCCACGATCTGCTTCTGTGCATCCTCTATGGAAGTTGTTCAGCTACATATGTTTCACTCCTTATAAGACATACCATTCTCCGATAGCAATTTAAGCGCTGTTGCGGCATCCTCTGCATGAGGCCCATTGAGCATGTCCACGAGGGGCTTGACTGAGTTGTTGCTGATAATGTGGCCACGGAGAGTCGCTATATTATTATATAGTTTTTAGTGCAATTATTAACGCGATGAAGTGGTGAATCAGTACTATTTTGTGCAAGCCCTATGAGAGCAAGAAGAGCAGCTTGACGCTTTTCGCCAATCACTACCTGCCCCTCGCGTGTGAAGGAGTGTTCTCCGTCATCTGTAACATCTATCAACCCATTTCTTGTTGATTTGAAATGATGCTTACCCTCTCGGTCTGCGGAATTTTCAACGCGCAACTTGCTGACGAGCCCAGGGATGACTTCCACGATATAGTTCACGTCGGCTAAGTAGTGGTTTTAGAACGAAATTAACAGGCACAATGGTCACGCACGGTTTCGAGCTAACGATGCCAGAGCCCAACCTGATGCCAGAGCACTGTCTTCATTATTCATCAGTACTATTAGATCCTCAGCGACGTCGTGCTTGCGCAGATCCTCGAGCACGTTATCTGAGAGCTAATTTGGAAAGTTATCAACAGCTGCTGGTGCAATATACTCACCATCCTTGGACAACCCCCCAATCGCATATGCAGCGGCATCGCTATTGGTGCCTCTAAGCATGTGTCTCAAAGTGCTGATGACACCTTCCGATTGAAGGATCGCCTCTCGAAGCTCATCTAGGTCATTCATGAATACAGTCAGGTTGTCGTTGAATATTCAGAGCAAACGTTACCTATCCTAGCTATGGAGCCCATAACCATGGCCGCGTCACGAGCATCGCGTCCCTGTAGCATTTGAACCAGTCTCTTGATTATTTCAGACTTTGAGATGCGGGGTATATCTTCTATAGATGATCGATTTGAGAGTGAGTATATAAGTATATACTATGTAAGTGTTAGTACTTGCCGGAGAGGAATGGCAAAAGAAGCGCAAGAGCCATGACAGCTGGACCGGATTGGATATCTGGCTCCCGCAGCATCTCAACAAGTATTGGTACTGCATCGCATTCGATAATGAGCCAGGCAGTATATGCTATAAGGGACAATGCGTTTTGTTAACGGGGCAGGCTCGATGTATGGGAGAGAGTTGCAAACTGTTTGCTGCAAGATTGCTCAGCGCATATGCGGCTGGGCCTGCGTGACCAGGATTGCGCAACATCCGGATTACAGCGGAGATGGTCTTCTTTGTGCAAATAGCTGCACTAGCCCAGGGCAACACGTGTTGCAAGTCCGCCAGTAATTTAATAGTGGTGAGAAATGCCAGTGAATGCTCGCTCGTAGGAGCAAGAAACTTCGTCAACGTCTCTTGCAGATGATTTGCCTCTCGTATAATAAGCTTTTTCCCACCGTCTACGAATCATTGTATCAGTTCAGAAGATACAAACCGGCTATCAAATTGAACTCACTGAGACCTTTCTGAGAGTAGAGCCAGTCCAGGATATGCGACGCATCACCATCAGTGATATCCTTGCTACCTAAGCGCGCAAGTACAGAGTCGGGTGGATTGGTGAATTCAAAAAGGTCCATCTCAAGACAATCTTGCCAAGAACGGACTCTGCGAAATTTGCCAGATGGACCGGTCCCGAGAATATCATTCCAGCGAAGCATGGGTTTCGTCCCACACCAGAAGTCTGCGATGGGAGAGTACCCTTTACCCTTGAAGGCCACCGATGCGTGGATTGTTTGCCCGGGATAAATGACACGGCCCGATCCAAAGTGCGGCGCCCTATCACGTATCAGCCTCTCTACCTTCGTTCATTCCGGGAGAGAAACGCACTGAGAAAGGTGACCCGAGTCGGAGTTTGCCTTCCAGCGGAATGGTAAGCACTCCAAAGGCCACCAAGGGCCCCAGAGCGATACTGTCGGTTCGCTCTCTTGCAAATCGTGAACTTTCCAATTGATGCTCACTCGTGAGAAATGCAATCCAGCCATAAGCGCTTCGTTCTCCATCCAGAGAAGTGGCACACTCTCGAGGTTAAGCTCGCCGTTGGGCAAGCTGCCGCCTCCACTGCGGATATATGAGCATAACGGAAGTCGAGGTAAATTCATGCACACGCACACATCCGAGTGAGAACCAGGGAACCATACTTCCTTCGCGTTTGCAGGGAATTTCTTCTTAGACGGTCCCGCTATGCACTCCGGCGCAAATTTAACCCTACACTCATCGAGGGCGAGAGCATGACGGAACGTGCAGACATGGTCACATGAGTCCGTCAAGGGTAATGTCTTCTCTCTGAAGATGCCTATCGAAGACACCGTATCCCTTGCATTGGTTATTAGACAATATGTGAATGGCAGATAATGACCACGTACCACACTCCAATGAAGTGCACATGCACGTTTTTGACGGAGAATGTTTCCTTGAAATGTTTCGCCGCCTTTTCGCGCTCATCACCGTAGACGCTAGCATACAATTCAAAAGCACTAAATATTACCTATGATCAGTCACAACAGGAGCAAATTTTATGAAAGATCTGACAATGGTATCTGCTTTTCGTTCCCCTCATATAGCAGACCGACCTAGTACATATGGGGAGTGAGTAAGTCATATGTGGACTGACGGCAAGAGCTCACTTTCTCGATCATTCCAGCCAGCGCTCGGACTTGGAACGCTCCTCTCGAGAATCCTGTGAAGGAAGTCATCACTAACGTGTTTCCAACTCCGCGCAATGTTGAAACTGTACCGAAAAGAAAAATCCGATCTCCAGGTTTGTAATGCTCCGATAGCCATCTATAAGCTCCAAGAAGAACCTTCTCAAAATTCCTGTGGAGACTGTCAAGCGAGATGGTGTGAATATACATGTAGGCCTACCAAGCAATAGCCAGATCAACTATATTTCCTAGAGATTGCATGTAATGTGATAATGACTTCCAGGACGGCTGCGCAGAGGTTCCAATGTCGCTGTTGTAGTATTTCAACTGATGTTTGCTGACAGAAATGTGACTGTATAGCTCAATGACATTGGTGTTCTGTGTGTGTTGGTCAAAAGCAAGAAATAACCACTGCGATGTAATTACCTTGGGGCCGTACTGATTCGATGTCCCATCGAGGTTTATTACGAGGTTTCGACTGTGTTCTCCAAGAGGCGGCGGTGCACAAGAGCATTCGAAGAAAGTTTCAGAGGTCTCTGTCTGGATCTGCTTTTCTGGCATTATAGCAGGCAATCGCTTAGTAAAGTGTGTTCAGGAGGAAAGGGGAATGGGATGAAGGATTTCTCGCTGATAAAGGCACCGTGACGGTAAATGGACAATCCTTGATGCACGTACCAGGTGTTGTCTTGCTTCCGGGAGCAGTGCAACGTGTGATGGGCATGCATCTTGGTGTCAATGTAATCCCATGAGCTAGGGACTACTTCATTTCACCGTTCAAAAGCACCTTTCCCTCAAGGTGTTATCTTGAAGTTCCGGAGAGCAGCGCAACGTGTGATGTGATGGGGCACACATATTCGTGTCACAATGAAGTACCTTGAGATAGGGATTACTTCATTTCACCGTTCCAAAACGCCTTTCCTTACAGGTACGCAATTTAAAGTTGATCGAGCTAGCATGGCAATAGCCGAACGTATGCCCTGGACCCACGCTTCAAGTTGCGAGCGTAAAGCCGGAATTTGGAATTGGAAGGGTCAAAAGCGGAGTCTTAGTGCTCTCTGCCTAGGAAGCAGGGAGAGAAAGCTCAGTATGTGGACTGGGTTAGGTGTAGGCATGGCTTCATCGCGTGAAACGGTAGAACATGACATAGTCTAAGTTATTTGGAGGCAATACTGTATAGGCCCCGTCCTTGGGACTCATCAAACGAGGACCCCAGAAACTATGTACGCAAAAATCCGGACAAACAGAGGTGGTAGTTTCTGGGGTCCCATCAAACGAGTGCTCTCAGCGTAGCTTGCAATTGCAACACTGCGGCGAATTCGTGAATTCTCCTCTCTCTTCCCATTCCTTACCCTTCCCTTCTCCCCCTCCTGGCTTTTCCTCCACCCTAACAATGTCCTACAGCAAGACCACGCATGCCCGCCCGTCCGACCCCGTTATGCTCCAGTTCAATATTTGTTGAATGTGGTCGCCATAGGTGCTGCTGGTACTGTACTGATACGAACCTACTGTATCATTAGGTATCATTACGACCTTAAGTTCATTGATTTTCGAAATTTCTCAAATTTTTTTGCTCAGAAATTTTGTTTTGATTTATGGTGATTTATGCAGATGACTCTTTTTTTGTCCCTGGGACATGTGACAAACTTAAGGTCGTATTAGTACAGTAAGTTCAGCCTGATTTCTTGTGACCTCGGTCACTGACTAGTTCGGATGTTCAGATGTCCTTGTGACGTGGGACAAATTTGCCTTAGGTTCAAAACGAGACCCAAAATAGCAATTCACCAGGCTTTTGTGTGGCTCGGGCGAGACTCGGCCAAAAAATATGTCCCAAAATGATGTTCATGGCCCAGATGTTCGCGTGACTGTCACACAAAATAGGCTCAGTTCAGGGGGCCTTGGGACAAGTGACGAACTTAGGTTCGCAATGATACAGTAGTCTCCCGAGGGCAAACACCAGAAAATTTGGATCAAACCTGCGTAAACTGCAGATATCCTTGTCTGGCGCTGCTGAGTGCGTGGGCGATGGAGAGTGATTCTCGGATTAGTGCCTGGGGATTCTGCTGCTTTGCTTGTTATTGGATTTCAAGTTCTTGCCCCTTATGATACACATTTACTCACTCACTTACTTACATATATATCATTGGACTTTAAGCATGCTTTCATTATGACCAATTTTAGGGGCTGAAGGGTTCGCGTCTTCGTCGAGAGCCAAAATTCATTACAACTCCATAAATAATAACATCGGTGTACCGGAGCAAATGAACACAAGAAGTGTTGAGCTCTGTGCCACATTCAAGAACATCCTTGAAATATCCGATAACATCAGAGTATTAAGTAATGTACATACAGATATATTTAGTCACCGGTCTGGTATATAAGAGTCATGTATGTACATAATTAACGAACACTAGTTCCAACCCTCTAACAGGTGAGCTGTGTAGCGCCCTCAGCAGGCTGCTCCAACAAGAAGTGACCAAACACTGCTGGTATGTCCGCTGAGCTGATTATTAATTTAGTATACATGTGATCTTCCAAAAGAAGTGACCAAGCTTGTCCGCAAATTTGGAGGACATCGTTTCTGGAAATGCCGCCCCTTCACACCATGCTAGATAGCAAATTTTGAGCTTCTGCTGTTTGTATACTATTATGTATGACCTTTGCTACACACGGCTAAGCTCCAAGGTCATTGCGGTGGCGCTGTAAACCACCTCATTGTGTGTGTGTATTAATCACGGGCAGTTCATCAGACATCCATTGAATTCAAAAAGACCTCTTGTAGTACATATATATGTAAATAAGCACCATGAGTCCTCCTATTCCATGTCCTACACCGCTGTTTGAGTATTTGGTCGATTTGAGGTTGACGGAGACAAGGAAATAATTACCTTAACCTTAGTACTGGATCACGGCGACAATCACGTTGAATCCATGTTTAGTGCAAATGTGATCACCAGCCCAACAACCACATTGAATCTGCCTGGCAGCTCCATGGAAAACAGGTGCTTGCTAAATGTATAGTTACCACCTATACTCAATGCAACTTCTGGGTGAGCTGATCTGCAAATGGATGACATTGTCGTTCATTAAATTTTGGAGGCAGTACCGTGGATTGGTGAATGGGAGATGTCCATTCACCAATCCACGGTACTGCCTCCGACAGCTCCATCAGCATCTTCCTCTCGATCACTTGCAATGCATGGTGTCACGAGAAGGCAGAGTAGGGACTCGTTATTCCTATCAATCAACTCGGGCACTTATCGTATCACCCCCAATGAACCCTTTCTGACGTTATATCCAACCACCGAATGAATACTGCTAAGTCTCGCAAAGAAGAGGATAGTTGGACAAAGAATATGATTCTTGTAAGACAGAGAGGAAAAGCTTAGAGAGCTCCCTCGTACAAATGGTGCTAACTATATACTGCTAGGCCTACTGCGGATTGGTAAGCCTGTGAGAGAATAAACCTATACTAAGAGTGTCTTTGTAATAATATCAGTAAGCGTGCTGCACAATGTGGAGCTAAGTGGAGCCTGCTGAGTGAGCATGACGAAGCAGGTACTAATAATAGTCCTTGGGTCCGAAATGGTCGGAAATTAGGTAATAGGGATGACATAACATTCTAGAACAAGTCTAGAGCGCACTGGATAAATGATGTCATGGTCTAGACTCTCGTGGAATGTTCCGGAAGACCATGGAATGTGAAAGAAATAGAATGAATAAGAATGAATAGAGAGTATGGTGGCACGTGGTGGAGGGCAACTCGTGACACATGGGCTTGACTGAGACTCCCGGCGACAACCAACTTCATCATGCCAGAGCTTGAGCACCCTGAATGTATGTGAGCTTCCACTGCACTTAGTAACCATTGTATTTTGATCCCTCGCAGACTTTGTAGTTGAGGGCAAGTGGGCACACTGCAAAATCTGCGATGTCACGAATGAAGAGTGGCAAAAGTTAGCCAATCTGATCAGACACGAGAAGACGGCAGGCCATGCTCTCGCGTGTGAAGAGTTGATCGAGCAGGCTCGAGTCCGCCAGTACACTGCACTGATTGCTGGACCTTCCGGCTCCTCATTCCAAACTGAGGATCACAACGACAACGATCAATGGGCTGATTGTGAGATTGACTCTGACTCGGATCTCAACCCACTGCCCCCCACACTTTCTGCGTGTTCTCTGGCGATTCTACAGGCGGCCATCTCTGGGGAAGCAGGGTTCGATGCAGGAGATGATGAGCCTGATGAACTCTTGCGGAGTTTGTTGCAAGCCGTTCGAGGGGATCCAGTACTGTGTGCGCCAATGGCGGCTTGGGCGGCTGGCGAGGAGGTAGCGGCACTGGATGAAGCTGATGATATTAATTGTGATGATTTAGATGGTGAGTGTGTTCATATTGGTGACTGCTGTCTTAGCTGAACCACCCAAACAGATCATCTCTTCGAGACCAACCATGGTCCCATCACCAATTTTGGTGATACAGCTGAGAGTGTTGAATACTTTCCTTATCCTTCATCCGAGGTAAGTTTCTACACATTGGTACAGGAACAGAAGACATATCAATTGATTATGACAGTTCATGCACACTGACATTCTATTCAACTCCCCTCGCCTACACTTTTCCTGTGAGCAGAAGCTTGTGATCCTTAGATGGGGCAAGGCCCTAGGTGCTTTGAATGTACCATCTCTGTATGCCATTGAACGATTCCAACAACAAGCTCACGAGGCACTGGACGATCCCACTGAGAAAGTCATCTCCGCTGCAGGTCATGTCTTCTATATTAACAATCCAGTCAAACTCATTGCAAAGGTGTGCACATTTCTCAATGCACCTTTACACATACTGAATTCGATTGATAGGACTATGCCAACACCGATCCTTGCAGGCAAATGAGGTCATATCCCGAGTTTACAGAGAATACTGTGAATGAGGCCTGGCAAGCAGACAAATGGTTGTACAACATACCCGACACTGTACTCAAGCCCATGATCCGCGATCATGATGGGAAGGACTTCTACATCTTTGAACTTATGTTGTGCTATGATCAACGATGGTTCATACCCGAGCACTTTTTTGACATGAACGGGGCGCGATGGGCTGTTGGATGGCTTGCAACAGAGTCACCGGTGTGTTGATTGTTCTGTTATCGATTAAAATGGCTCTTAATAGACTATCAGGAAGGACTGGTCGTTCTTGAAGAGCACTTGATTAAAGAGTGCTCCAGCTTCCATCTAAACACTCGTAAGTGGACTTGGCTGTCAGATGCAATATGTAAATTAAAATTATCTTATCACAGCTTGTTCAGTGACTTACACGCAGCGGATGCCGAACCAAGACCACATCATCGCGGGTGGCCTTGAGTGGGAGTGTCCTCCCATCATCCCTTTCATTGACAATGTTTCCAGAAATTCAACAAAGCAATGGAATGTACATTACTGCAGTTATGCCTCCAATGCTGCTCTTCCTCGTTCCAAAATAGAAAAGGAAGCTAATATACATTTTGTTGTCACCTCGCCGCACACATCTCCAATGGAGCTGATTCAAGCCATCAATGATGTGATTAAGTGTGTAGTTCTATATTAAATGATCAATGATAATTAACTGATTGTGATGTAAAGAAAAACAGGAGGTACTACACCTCTCAAAGTCTGGCATGGATCACGTGGTTGCTTCATATTGCTCCGCCCGTGGATTCTGTTCTTGCCGGGAGATAATCTGATGCAGGCTGAACTGTGTAGCCATGTTGGGCTCAATGGCAATTTCTTTTGCCGATGTTGCAATGCTGGTGGTATGAAAGAGTACAAATCCTCCAACGAAGGCTTCTCGAAGCTTATGATGGTAAACATCTGCTATGTACTGTTGACCGAGATTCTGTGCTCATGTAATTCAACTCGCAGACAGGAGAACTGTGTGACAGTGCAGAGACCCGTCGTCAAGTGATTGCCCAACTCCAGCTGGCAGCAAAGGCTGCAGCTGCAGGTCCTCTCAAGAAATCGATGACATCAAGCGGTGTAAAGGACTCGCTCGCAGCACCCGTAATCAGCAGGCTGTTACGCATTGGGAAGACTCTTTGACGTGGAACAGAGGAAAGAAAAGCTGTCCCTGTTGCAGATGTGAATCATATTCTTGAAGAAGAACTGCGGAAATTTGACCAGGAGAAGCTGATAAATCCTCTCCTCTCAGTGCTTGGTTCGTCTCATCAAATACCTTCTGCACTGGCCAGCATCACTGACCTAAGTGTTTTTTCTACAACAGGCCTTGACCCGCCCAAAGATACACCCGTGGAAGCACTTCATACTCACCTGCTGGGTATCGTCAAATATTTTTGGGCTCAGACAGTGTAGATCCTCGAGTGCAATGGAATGTTTTCGACGTTCCAGGCACGCTTGAACTCTCTCAGGCCGGCTTGAAAATTCCAAATATCATGGCGGATTATATGTGCCGTTACCGTGGCGGATTAATCGGGAAGCACTTCAAGACAATCAGTCAGGTTATGGTATTTGTGATCCATGACTTGGTTACTGAGGATGTGCGGAATGCTTGGTTGGCAATTGGCCGACTGACAGTTTTGATATGGGAGACAGATATCTGTGATCTCGAAGCATTCATAGTGAGCCAAATACCCATATCATATACCTTCTATTTCTAATTGACTTTTAGATTGAACTTGAAAGCGTGATCACTGATGTTATGGATTTCACTGCCAAGTGCAGCCCGAATCTGCTTGTCACCAAGCCAAAATTTCACATCATCTGTCATTTACCATTCCACATATGTTGCTTTGGGCCAGCTATCCTATTTTCCATGGAACATTATGAGTCATTCAACCATGTCTTTCATCTCTGCTCAATTTACAGCAACCGCCTGGCTCCCAGCTGTGATATTGGGACCACATTTGCCGATCTTGAGTGATGCCGCCATATTATGATTGGCGGCTTCTGGCTTGATGCACGAAGTGGTCGCTGGATTTGTGTGGGCCAAGCCGTGTGTGATCATCTGAAAAAGAATAACCGAGAAGCTGCTTTGCTGGGGCTTTCTGCACCAAACCCTCCATGTCCTGGTTGTGTGAGGCTGCCACCTGTGCAGAAGTCTTCGACAAATGGCAAAAGTGTCGCAAGGGCAATGGTGCTGTGGTCTCAAACCATCGCAGGCCAGGTACATGCCCAATGTCCATACCCCGAGAGAAATGAGTACGACACATGGATCAAGGCAGAATCAATTGTAGCTGTAGCTGGCGACAATGCAAATGTTGGTGACATGGTAATTTGTTTGATTGAAGGTGTATGTGCTCTCTTTACCTTTTGTGCCAGTTTTCTGACTGGTCCGTACACAATACAGGGTGAGTTCTCTCCTCACAGATTCAGAAGGATCATTGTGATTCTTTGTGATGAGTCCCGCAAATCAGTGTTGGTGACAACGCAGATTTTCAGTCTCGGGAATACGCTGCACTCCCACCTTCACATACCAACACTTTCCAAAAGCTTATCGCACCATGTCCTGATGCCCTTGGTAAGAGACATTGATACAACATTGAGCTTATATTGATGATTTGGTGGTTCAGCACATTATCTGTGTTGTCAATGTTCAACATGATTGTTTCTCCAGGGGTTGTCAAGCTACGGGCTCTGAATTTCTGTGACAGGAGCGGGAACAAACAACACATGTGCAATCAATTGTGCAGCACACTGACAACAACAACTTCATTCTCAACATGCATGCACTTCATAATCATTCCCATATTCTTCTTGCCATCTCACTGGCTCTTTCCAAACCTCCTGATCTTGGGCTGGACCACATTTCCTTGTGGAATGAGGCCACCACTACACTCCGAGACCAAGCATTGCAGAAGAAAATTTCCCAGGAGACAAGAGATCGTAAGGCAGCAGAGGATGCCCGACATGCCCAGACAGCTCGACTTGATGATCTCGAAGCCGTGCTTGAGGATACTTCTGTCATCACGGGTGGGGCTGATGTTCCTAGTGAGTACCATAATGAGGTTGTTAGCATGCCGCCACCACTGTCACTGCTGGCTGAAGTGCTCTCATCTTCAATGTTGGGCATTCCTGAGCCACAACCACGTGGATCTAGAAAGCGAAATCCTGCAAAGCCAAAACCTCGAGCCACTGCAACCAGACCACCAGAGCATCCAGAGCCTTCAGCCGCCTTGACAGGTGCCACCATAATGACAGCTTCACCACAATTCACCACCCGCCAGCCATCACCACCACACAAGCGAAGACGGGCCAGCACCAAAACCCCGGGAACTCATGCAACTTGAGTATCACTATCTCTGACTCATGTCATTGTCTCACCAATGTTCTCAGCCCACAGCAACTCTCCCACATAATAAGTATCTGTGGCGGTGAAGGGTGTCTCACCGGAGTCTGTCAACGGGATCCACTCAGACTGCCAACTCAGCCAACTCACGTCTTGTCACCATGTTGTCTTCACTCCTCACTCGTTTTGGTCCAGGTACCGGCCCAGTGAATCATCCATCAGCACCAGTGTCCACAGGCCCCCCATATTTTGTCTTTCCTCTCAATAATCACAACCCGCAACCAGTGTCACCCGCCGAAAGCAGCTTCAGCGGACTTGCAAGAGAACGAGCTGGTACTCCACCAAATATCCAGGGCGGTGGCCAGGTCTATGGGTACAAAACAGGCCCTCAAGCTCAACACCCATTTGGCATGCACATGCACAAAGACACTCCACATACACACAGTGCCACTGACGGCCTGCCATTTCTGCCACATCAGCAGAATCTGGTGGAGCTGCACAGCCTGTGGCAGTGCTTGACAGTGCATCCTAGTGCCCCAGTGCTCCTAGCAAGGTAACCCTTTGTCCAGTGCTGCACAGTTGCCTGCAACAACTGGCCTAGTACTGTCCAGCACTGCCCAGTACCACCCTGGCACCGTCCTAGCACTGTCCAGCCCCTGCACAGAGCAGCCATTTTAGTACCACCCATATAATATTTACCCTGCTTACTTTAGATACTTTCGGAATTCACTACATTACACAACAAAATGAGTAGTAAAAAAGCCATGCATATATTCACTATCAAAAGGGTTACAACTATACGGACCTACTACTAGTACAATAGGATGACATGAAGTGGCCCATGCGCAAGCAGCCCGTACCCATGGCCACTCACGGTACTCACAATACACCTAGCCATCCTCTGCCACCATCTCCTGTTCTCCTCACCTCCACCCTGTCCCTGTGATTCCGTGCCATCCCGATTGAAGGCAATGCAGGCAGCTGCTGGGGGAGTGTCAGTATGGGCCTGTGTGCCGACAGAGATTGGGATAATAGCACGCACAGGGGGTAGAGCTCAATGATGTGCAGCACCAAGCCCACATGCTCAATTTGCCGAAGGGCGAGTTGAGTCGGAGGGTGGACCTGTCACTGGCATGATTGTGTGAGACATACCGCCAATTGTTGCCCAGTGCCCACACATCAGCATACCCGTCACACTATCACTTCTGTGTCTGTGCCCCGTCCCAACCGTGTTCGTCGAGTGAGCTAGGCCAGAAAAGATAGAATCAGTGTTACAATGTGTGAATGAAAGATGATTACCAGAGAAAAGGCAGCCTGAGGTCGCACAGGCGGTGGAAGAAGGAAGCAGGAAAGAGCACGGAAAGAGAGGCCCCGAGAGTACCCGACTCATGCCATGAAGCGATTTATGGTGGGCTTAGCAATACTTAAAACTAGAACAGCGGACAGAAATATAGGACGGGACCTTGGTGGGCGGTCTGTGTGACTCTGTACAGAGCCGTAGATGAACTGTGCATCACTGTATAGACACGATCAAAGCTGTCCGGCGCTGTCCAGCGCTAGTTGGGATTTTTAGAGCTAGGAGTTGGCTAGGAAGTGCTAGGAGGTGCTAGGAGGTGCTGTGGGTGCTGTGAATTTGGTGCGTTGCTAGGACACAAAACCAGACTTTGCTGATGCAAGCCGTGCCCACTCACCATCTGACGAGACTGTGTCTTCTTTACCAAGTTCCCGTACTTCCTTGGGACCAGATTCACGAGGCCATGGTCATACACATTTAAGATCCTCATAGAGCTCGGCACCACTGACTCTTGCTGGAACATGTCGTCGCCAGGGCGGTGAACTCAACCAACCGCGATCAGGCTCTACGACACACCAGCTGCGAGTGTTCACAACCTGTACCACTGTGGACCTCAAATTGTCGACCACTCAGTTGGAAGAACTGGTGAAGATGGCTGAAGTCTGTTCTTCCAGTCACTCCGGTCAGTCTCAAAGCTAACATCCCGCACCCAGATGCCTCTACAAGAGATGATGATATTTAATTGAGCCCGCATGTTCAAGCTTGAGAATGCGATGAATAATGCTGTTGGTAAACTATATCAACGTCATCCTGGCTTTTCGGTGAGCATTTTTTTTGGTTCTCAAGCACATAATAACACAGTCTGATAGTTTGGGGTTCTCTCCTTTGCAGAAACGACTGCGGCATAATGTCGCTGCTGCACTCTTGGCACCAAACACTGGTGCATATGTCGGAGGTGTTCACAAGAAGATGACGCCTCGTGCTCTATCATTTCTCGATCTTGCAAACCCGCTGACTATTTGATTGCAGGGCCATTTTGAAAAGAATCTCAACCTTCTGGGGCTCACGGCTGCATCACACCAGGATATTGTTGACTGGAGTGCATTCACGTCGGAGGTCAGCAATGAACTCACCCAACAGCGGTCTAACATGAAGGGCATGTTGAAGTATGTGCTATCACCTCATCTGTTCGTCTATATCACGATACAATGAGCCGTCCCTACCTGGACTAAATACTCTACATATGGACTGTACTGCTCAACTACTGTATTACTTATCCGCAGTACATTTACCATTATCACACCTTCATTGCCACTATGATCACTCTTGATCACAGCATCGTTCTCTTTGTATATATACAAGATGTAACCTACCTACAATCCTTATCAGAATAAACACTGGCAGCTCTCCCTACACAGAGGTCAATCAGCTTAGACTTCCTCGCTATATCCAACCTACAAGCTCCTCTTCAACAGGGCAAGGTATGTGGCTTGCTTATATTACCATGGGTGCTACTTACACGAGATGACCAACAGATTGAACAATCAATCAAGAACCAGCTGGATATATACAGCTTGGTGGACAATCTTTTGATCTATGACATTCATCCCAAATCGGCACACTGGGGCAGGATGATTTCATGTCATGAATCTTTTCACTCACAGATCGTGCTCAGATTCTTTGCAAACATCTTGGAGGCCGACATGAACAACTACTCTGTGGATGATGTGGCCCATCAAGTATATGATGATTCTGAAGTACCCGACTGGCAAAATAGTATGGAGGGTGCAGTCGTGGCTGTTGCAGCAGACTGAGGGCTTTTAAGTGGACTGAGGGCCTTCCAAGGGCGAATTTTGATTCCCATTATTCACGAATTATATACTACTCTGGCATGACATTAATATACTATCCTTTTCCTATCTTTCTGCATGATTGGATCAATATCGCAGCAATAAGTGCAAATCAGAACCGAAAGCGCAAATGTATGCTTGGTCCGGCTGACAGACTCACGTTGTAGCTACCTTGAATACCACCCGATATCAAGGTCTGGCCATCGTTGAGTTGTGGTCGGTTGGCGTACAATGAACTAACATTTGCTCCGTCATGTGGATACGGGCTGGTTTGGACCTTGGATGTACATAGTTCCCACACCCTGAATCAGGTGATGCTTAGGCCTGGAATCTACCCCTCAGCCAAACGGTGGTGTAGCATCAAAATGCTGACCCGAAGGCTGCTACAAGCCCACAAGAGCAAGATAGGGACTGTCCACCCCTAAGCCGGCTGGTGCAGGCTCATCTGTGTCCGTATGAGTCCTAGTACATTTCATTTCATGAAATGCCTGTTTCTAGCTTGTTTCTAGCTTACAATGTGCGCAAGCACCATGTAAAGAGCCGCCACATTGGTCGGACTCTGTAGCGGCAGTCAATTCGGGGCGGAACCGGTGGTGAGGCGGAACTTCTAAATACGAGACGTTCTGCAAATTTGTGCACAAGCCATGGCATCCGCCGAGAAAATAGCAAGCTTTTTTGGTCGATGCGAGATGGCCGATGTGTCCAGGGGTTCGCCTCATTTCGGGAAAAGATCTAGGGTGTGTGGTTTGGTGAGGATGATGTGCGAGCTTTGAAGGTAGAAAAATTTGACAGGTAAGTATCGGGGCATTCAGACGTGATCACTCAAGCTGCTTCCGAATCAGTCGCGGCAAATCCCTGTCAAATGAGCTTGAGGTCAAGACATTGTCAGATCCGTCCAGTCTCCTCTCCCGAGACAAGAGGTATGTGCGTAGATCGCTGCCACCCACGACTGGACATATACATAATATCACTGATTAACCGCTTCATCACTGTTTGTTAATATGCGTCAACAATCAGCATGAAATTGGAAAAACAGATTTAATATTAATGCCGATCCACCCAGAACATTGGCTGCTTGCATGATACCGCTGACAGCTTGAATCCACTTGAATCTCACTTCGTTATTCAAGTGGGTCAATGTATGTTGACATGTATATTAACCAAACAGCAGTCTCAAAATATTAGTTGACAATCAAACTCAGGTCGATCCTCAGACCTACCGCCACAATAGTCTCATCGGAGATGCATACATTCTGCCCTGATCTTCCCGAGGCTGATGCAGCCGACGGCCAGATTCTGGAGGTGTTGAGTGACCCACACAGAGCCAACATGGCCATATGCTACCCCATGTACAAGCTCCTTGAAGTATTCTGTGTCTGCACCTTCGCGGAGTTGCATCATCAAGAAAAAGGTTCCAGGCCCGTAGCTGCCCGCCAAAGGTATATTGTCCACATGCTGAGATTTTGACTCCCGTAGCAACCAGATGTGTGATGTCAACCTCAGTACGGGAATATAGCTGGGTAATCAAGCTATTTGTGTCTATGTAGCTTTGGCCCTGGGTATGTTAGATACTAGCAGCTACTCATCTATGCGAGTTACCAGGCACAGTTGGTAAGACCAAGGTAAGACTGTTATGTATTTTTACAAGCACAAAGTAATATACATGATGTAAAATGTAAATGGTATTGTATGTACCAAGGCACCAACATGGCCTCCTCATAGACCACAGATGCACCAGGATTTATCGACTTGCGTTAAATTTCCACAAGTCGTTTTAAAGTCCACTCGGCGACAGGATTTGCAACAACTTGCAACGCGCGCGCATTGTCGTTGTCGAAACTTTATTTAATTTCAAGTTACCGTAAATGGCAACAACAAAATTGTCTGCCTTGATTTCTATCTCATCCCCTTTCCTCTTCCCTCTACGCCCTCCGCTTCTGTTTATTCCCACCTCCTGCGCCAAGTGCGCACAACAAGTATTTCAGACCGCTGGAATGGATGCAGCCTCCGCGGAGAGCAGCTCTACTGCCCTGTGTGCTTTGCACACACAGCAGCATGGCGGCTGGACGGTGGGAGAGGGATGCTGGGCTACGGGCTATGGGCTGTGGTGGAGATTGTTTGGAAGGCTCTCGAAGGGTCCCGGGCAGAGGAAAAGGTGTGTTACCGTCCCCATTCTGAATCAGTCGTGTGAGGTCACATCCGCCGCTTTGTGCTCTCTGCGCACACATTCAAGGGGCACCGGTATGTCGAGTCCACGATGGCCAATGATGCATTAATGATGCCCTGACAACACCGCTGTAGGTTACAGGCCGTCCACATGCTCGGGCCCGATGCAACCTCGACACACTGCAAGCTCGCGGAGGGGCACAGTGTCGACAACTCCACCATTGAGCTTTTGTGTGCGTGCGGCTGTTGCGGATGTCATTATCTACTGCATCACACAGGACGGGCCGGGTCCTCGGAGTGGGTGATTCGACGGGCCCAATTAGAGGTTTTGTATTGGGTATACCCAAGGGGGTCACAGGACTTTTATAAGGCACATGGGGCTGGTTAGTTAGTTAGGCCCTCGATGTCCTTACAAAACTTTTGGACCTGTACTAAAGGCACCGGACCGCCCCTCCTGCGCTGACCCCGACCCTCTACCACCTGCACCACCCTCAAAGCTTCCACCCATGGTCTCCCCGCTTCTGCTGTCCCACGCACGGACATCCCACTTTCGAGCTCGCATGTGGGCCTGATCGGGCTCGAGCCTGGCTGCTCGCTCGCACCCGCCAGGAGGCCCATCACCACCGCGCAAGACAATGGTGCGTGCCCCACAGGATGGTGCACACGGCGAAGGAAGAGCGGGAGAGGTTGAGGACGGATGGAAGCAGAGGGTCGGGAATAGTGAAGGAGAGGGACACAGGGTTGAGGCACCTAGGTATGCACCCAGCCGCCTCCCCCATGGCGCGCCCAATTGATGGTGCGGGTATCAGAATCGCCAGCGGATATAATTCAGCCGCCGATGTGCTAACACGTCGTCGTGTGTGCCAGTCGCCGCCCTCGCACCCGCCGCGCCAGCATTTTAACGTGATGCTCCGCACTCCCATCGCTGCCTCCACGTCGACAGGACCAGATGCCGTGGTCGGTATCATGGAAACCATCGCCTCCAACACAATCGAGGCGACGCGACGGGGCAGGCCCACCACATTCCACCAGGTGCCGCGCCCTCACGTCTCGCATACTCGCTGAGCGTGTGCCCACCTCCATGTATACGCACCACTGCGCTCATTGAGGTCCCCAATATTGTCGCGCTCGGTCTGCACCCGCACGGCACACCGTAGATCCCTCGTGCGAGCTCGTGACACATGTGTTGTCCCACCACAGCCAGCAACTCCCGCATGGGCGACACACTGCAACATGTGACGGCTCCCTGCATTTGCGCCCCGGGCTCCTTGGCATGTTATAGTACAGCTCGCATCTCCTCCAGCCCGCGCTCGGTGCTCTGCGCGCACGCCGCAGGGGAAGGACCTACGGGCACGAGGATGATGTTCTGTGTCAGCCCTCTCTAACCCTCTGTCCGAGCTCATCACGTCAGTGTTGCTCTATGCTTTCGGTTTCTGTCGTCCTGTATACACTTCACAGTCGCAGTGAAGCACCCTACGCTTGTGCCATTCCCGCCGCCAGCCTCCGCCCAGGTCACCCAATTTGGAAAATTTCGGAGTCTATGTTATATCTAATCTAATCACTTACCCGATATAGTAATATATAGTCAGTTAGTTCAGCCCTTCAACCTGTTAAAAAACTTTTCGACCCCATGTACTCGGTAAAAATCCCGCGACCCCCTTGGGTATGCCTGGGTTCTTTTTTTTATGTTTGTATATAGATGTCTAGGCGGTGCACACATCTTTTCTGCTCTGTATGTATCAGTGTGACTATATTTGGGTACTGCCGCTTGCATACTAGCTAAAAGGTAATGGTATGACATTCTACGTAGAGTGGTATGCTCCTACATACTGCTACATACTGCTATGAGCGAAATTCAGCTACCGACCTACCTCAGTATTGCTAGATATATACTGCTAATCGGGGCTAACATAGAGCGTGACCTGGCTTGTTGAAGTACGTGCTATCACCTCATTTGTTCGTCTATATCACGGTACAATGAGCCGTCCCTACCTGGACTAAATACTCTACATATGGACTGTACTGCTCAACTACTGTATTACTTATCCGCAGTATCTTTACCATTATCACACCTTCATTACCACTACGATCACTCTTGATCACACCATCGTTCTCTTCGTATATATACAAGATGTAACCTACCTACAATCCTTATCAGAATAAACACTGGCAGCTCTCCCTACGCAGAGGTCAATCAGCTTAGACTTCCTCGCTATATCCAACCTACAAGCTCCTCTTCAACAGGTTATGAGCCCCGAGCTCCTCTAACTTGCTTGACTAGTCTGTGATCGTTATCTGAACCTCTCTACCATCTTGATCTGCTATTACCACCTTCCAACCTCGTACCTTGCTTGGTGGATCCCACCATCGATTTTACAAGTCCCTCCTCGATTGACTCTCGAGCAAACTCTCCGATCTCGCAGATCATACTCAACATCACAATCAGTTGAGGTCAGAACGAACACCCACTATCCTTTTAACCAACATCCTTATCATCGAAATGCTATCAGTAATCGAGATCGCCGCGATATCCTCGGCTCTACTCTATTTTCTTCCGATCACCACAGCCACGAGACTCCGTCCAGGCTTGATCCAGAGGATCTTCCAGATCGGACCTATCGGTCCTGGAGCCCACGAGTTCGAGTTCCGCCACACCAGCCGCATTCCTCAGCACCTTCCTCCTACCCCTCTTCGTAACGTGCACCCAGTTAGGCCTGCTCATCAGCAGCGCCCACGTCGTCCTCGTCACAGGAACCGCAGGAATAGAAGGAGACAGGAAGAACAGGACGTCGAGGACTTAGTAACTCCCCCCCTGCGCCACCTTACCAGGCCCAGGAAAATCCAATCGTCCATCCAAATCCTCCTCCAGCACTACCTCGTTTCAGAGAACCCAGCATCGTCATCCTAGACAGTGATCCATCCATTCAAACAGTTGAAGATCATCCTTCAGTCTTCGATCGATCGCCTACTCCACGTCCGATCATCAGGATTCCTCGTCCCACTCTTCGCTCTCTCTCCCCAGACCACGTCGACACGCGCCTTGCTATCCGCACAGCAGGACCTCCTTATCCAGCTAGAGGTCCTAATCAACAGAACACGTCAACCTTGACTGGTTGGGTTATCAACAGAGAGTCCCAGAGAGTCGAGAGATATTTCTGGTCCGACAGGCATCTCGACGGAGCTAGCCCTCTTGAGGTCATCAGTTTATCAGAAGCTGAAGAATCAGAGGATTGGACTGTTAAGAGAGCTCTGCAAAACTACAGACATCACGCTCTCCTGATCCGATCCGAGATCGTCCTTACCAACTCTCTCCACAACATCATCACTGCTCGCATCTTCAACCACGATATCCAAAGGCAATACTTCAGGTTGTACACCGACGCCCTCGAGCTTCGCCTCGAAATCCAACAGGTCGCCGATTCTATTCGCTTCCTCCCAGGCAACAACCGCTTCATCTTCATCCCGACTTATCAGTCTCTCCTCTTGCAAGACGCCCAAAGGCGCCAGGACAGTGCAGAAGATTAGAAACTGGCTTCTACTTTCGACGAAGACAAACTAATAGACATTTGGTTTGATTCTGTCAAGTTAGCCCAGTATTCTTTAGAACCCCTTGAACCTGGTTCCAGAACAGTTGACGACCACATTTCTCTCAT
>KV417485.1:561940-599684 GCA_001630335.1 Athelia psychrophila | reverse complement strand
GTATTTCTGCTAGCAGAGGCGATATTAGTTCTACAGCGCGTTGGAATCAGTGCGTCCAGGTCGGCGTATACGCGATTTGTTAGACCGTCTTATGTTGGCAAACGTTGAGAGAGCGTATGTAGCTCCTACCGATCAATTGTATTAAGTAACAGAGAATATCTATGACGTAGCGAGCAATAGCTTACGCCGCGTCACGGTTATGAACAGCTCTACGACGCCCCCGGTCTATAGGTTGCGCCAGGTCGACAGTACCGAGAACGCAGTGAAGATGGGAGGGAGAGGCCGTTCATGATTGAGAATGTGTAATATATGAGCATACGAGTGAGAGTTTAGTTAGTAGATATCTTCTATATTGGGTGTTCAAGAGTTTCAGACTTTATTAGTTCTGTGACCAAGCTTACGATTTCCCCGTGCTCCAAGCACTGCGCTGGATGTAGTACCCGGCGTATCGCTTCTGTCCATTAGAAAAAAGAAACTTATCAACTACTTTTGAACTGACAAAGACTACCTACTTGATCACTTCGAAGCTTTCCGCTAGGAAGTTAGCCTGCCACAGTAGTCGTGAAACTCTCCGTACGAACCTCCATGGGTATCAGCACGACGACGTAAACGCTAACCCCTCAACACGCTCCTACCACTCGTATTACGTGACAGTCGACAACTAGTAGAAAGAGTTAGGCGGAAGTCTATCGCACGAGCTCCTAGACACGTTCGTGTTGCAGCGACGCCAAGATTATGATGACGACTTATTACTTCTGTAACGCTTCAGGAGTCCATATCGAAATCGTTTCAATCGAGCTTTGGCACGCACTGGTAGCACGGACAATTAAAGCAAGATTATGTGATGAATCGGCTGCACTCCTGGGCATAGTACCTTCAGCAAGGATCCGAGCAGTTGTTCAACGTGCAACTTGTAAGGCATGTGGCTCTCCCACTAACAGTAAAATTTTGTTACTCTTTACACAACTCTCTAGAATGTCTAGTGCCTCTTGTGAGAAGGGGTGCGCTCCTCGTCCATCACTTATCGCTTCTGTCAGTTCGACGAGAAGAACGGGAGTATCCCGAGCGTGTCTTGTCATGGTAAGTGGTGAAGTGGCGCAGTTATTCACGTGATTTTTGATGTATATCTTTGTGAGGCATTTGTTTAACGGGTGGTGTTGAGTCAGTTCGGGGAGCACCTTTACGAGCTACCCGGAGTACGTCTCCTACGGCGTTTACGCGAATCTACCGATAGCTTCTTACCATACAGAGTGTTCCTCACTTTTTATACGTCGACTTGTTTAACTTGAGGGTATCTCCTACGCGCCTTCGTCTAGAACCTTCATTTACGGTAAGGCCGTTAGCATGTCTACGAATTCCCGAGACCCACGACCATACGACGTTAATAGAACTGCGAGTATCCCTCACCACTCATATAGACGTGTGAGGAATCGAAGTTGACTGTCTTCGTGTCTCCTTTGGCTATTTACGTAGGAACTAAGACTGTACTAAGGTCGTGAGCAACGTTGCGACGTCTCTTCGCTACGGGCCAGACGATTAAATCGGAATAAGGTCGACCGTGTATCTCCGCTCTTAACATGCTGGAAGACTTTTGCTTAGGGTGAGTTATCAAAGGTCTCTAGGAAGCGTTGGCGTAGTAATCGACGTTGCGGCAGTTCAGGGAGCAACGCTACGAGCTACCTGGGATACGTGGCCGCCAGTGCTCCTGCGAAGCAACCGAATCACCGTTGCCCAAATAGCCCCACTAGCCCAGGGCAATACTTTTTGCAAGTCCGCCAGTAATTTGACAGTGGTGAGAAATGCCAGTGAATGCTCGCCCGAAGGAGCAAGGAATTTCGTCAACGTCTCCTGAAGATGATTTGCTTCTCGTATAAGCTTGATCCCATCGTCTGCGAATCGTTGGATCGGTCCAGAAGATACAAAACGGCTATTGAATTGGACTCACTGAGACTTGTTAGAAAATATATACGGTTAAGGATATGCGACGCGTCACCATCAGTGATATCCTTGTCACCCAAGTGCGCAAGTATTCCAGGTAGATGAGTGAAATCAAAAAGGTCCATCTCGAGACGATCTTTCCAAGCAGGAACTCTGCGAAATTCGCCAGATGGACCAGTCCCGAGAATATTATGCCAGTAAAGCATGGTTTCCGTCCCACGCCAGAATTCTGCGAGGGGATAGTACCCTTCACCCTCGGAGTCATAGGTTTTACTAAGCTTGAAGGCCACCGATGCGTGTATTTTTTGCCCGGGATAAATGACACGGCCCGATCCAAGGCGCGGCACCCTATCACACATCAGCCTCTACATTCTTTCATTCCGGGGGAGAAACGCACCGAGAAAGGTGGGCCGGATCGTGATTCGCCTTGAGGCTATATGGTATGCACTCTAAAAGCCACCAAGCGCCACTGAGGGATTCTGTCGGTTCGCTCTCCTGCAAATCGTGAACTTTCCAATTGATGCTCGCCCGTGAGAAATGCAATCCGGCCATAAGCGCTTCGTTCTCCATCCAGAGAAGTGGCACACTCTCGAGGTTAAGTTTGTCGTTGGGCTTGCTGCCGCCTCCACTGCGAATATATGAGCATTACAGAAGTTTAGACACATTTATGCACACGCACACATCCGAGTGGGAGCCAGAGAACCATACTTCCTTTGCGTTTATAGGGAAGGGCTTGTGAAACGGTCCCGCTATGCACTCTGGCAAAAATTTGACCCTGCACTCATCGAGGGCGAGAGCATGACGGAACGCGCAGACATGGTCACATGAGTCCGTCAAAGGTAATGTCATCCCTTTGAAGATACCTATCGAAGACACCGTATCCCTTGCATTGGATGTTAGACAAGATGTGGATGACAGGTGATAGCCACGTACCACACCCCAATGAAGTGCACGCGCACGTCTTTGACCGAGAATGTTTCCTTGAAATGTTTCGCCGCCTGTTCGCGCTCTTCACCGTAGACACTAGCATACAATTCAAAAGCACTAAATATAGTTTATGATCAGTCATAGCAGGAGCAAATTTGATGAGTGATCTGACAATGGTATCTGCTCCTCGTTCCCCTCATATAGCAGACCGACCTACATATGAGGAGTTAGTGAGTCATGTGTGGACTGACGGCAAGAGCTTACTTTCTCGATCATTCCAGCCAGCGCTCGGACTTGGAACGCCCCTCTCGAGAAACCTTCAAAGGGAGCCATCATGAATGCATGTCCAACACTGCGCAATGTCGAAAACGGTACCGAAAAGGAAGATACGATCTCCAGGTTTGTAATGCTCCGATAACCATCGATAAGCTCCAAGAAGAACCTTTTCAAAGTTCCTGTGGAGAATGTCAAGCGAGAGGGCGCGGGCATATATGCAGACCCACCAAGCAATAGCCAGATCAATCTTATTGTCCAGAATTTGCATGCAGTACGATAATAACTTCCAGGACGGCTGGGCAGAGGTTCCAATGCCGCTGTTGTAGTATTTCAACTGATCTTCGCTGACATCAATGTGGCTGTATAGCTCAATGACATTGGTGTTCTGTGTGTATTGGTCAAAAAACAAACGGACGAGAACCACTGCGATGCAATCACCTTGGGACCGTACTTATTCGATGTGCCATCTAGGTTTATAACGAGGTTTCGACTGCGTTTTCCACGAGGCGGCGGTGTACAAGAGCATTTGAAGAAAGTTTCGGAGGTCTCTGTCTGGGTTTGGGTCTGCTTTTCTGGCATTATAGCAGGCGATCTCTTGGTAAGCGTGTTCAGGAGGAAAGGGAAATGGGATGAGAGCCAAGTGTGCGGCGCGGGGATCCCTCACTGATAAAGGCACGGTAAATTCCTCCATGCCCGTGTCAGGCGCTATCTTAAAGTTTCGGAGAGCAGCGCAACGTGTGATGGGCACGCATCTCCGTGTCAATGGAATCCCATATGTGAGCTAACCTTTATGGGCTACTTCATTTCGCCGTTTAAAGACGTATTTCCCTATCTGAGCACACGGTATATGCACAATGCTGTATGTCCCATGAGCTAGGGACTCCTTCATTTAACTGCTGAAAAAAGCCTTTCCCCCCAGGTACGCGATCTAGAGTTGATCCAGAGGGTGAAAATAGCTGGTATGCCGTCGGCAGAACTCCCAGATTCGAATGTTTTTCGAGATGGAAAGGGCGATTTGAATATGGAATAGCCGAACGTATGCCCCACAGTTTTGCGAGCGTGAGGCCAGGTTTGGAAGGGTCAAAAGCGGAGCCTCCTCTGCCTGGGAAGCGGGAGGAATTTCGGGATATGGACTGGGTTACCTAGGTGTATGCATGACTTGCGACGCTGGCGAATTTGCGAAAGCTTTGGGTCGATCATGTGCTGAGTTTGAGAGACACGGAAAAGCACGGTGTCGGTTATCGGGATCGTCGCCGACGTCGCCTGACTTCGCCTTACTAACACCGGCCCACCTTTTGACAATCCGCTCCTGTGAGCTTAAATCAAGGCTCAATGAGCTCAATCTTTTTTTCACAGAAATATGAATATGTGAGGAGCATGGCGGTGAATTTCACGAATTTAGATACATCTTGTAGAGTACATAGAGCGTAGATAGAGGGTAAAATGATGAGATTTTGGTAAATCTTGGGTCAATCTCATTCGGAGACACCCAATTTGCAGTGGCTGCTGCCACAATGAACTTTTTCCTTGTCTCTAATCAATCACCGAACTGGTGGAAGCCGTTTCCCCGTTCCCAGACGACAGCCTGGAAAGCGACGCGGGGATCAGATCGAGGGCGTCTTCCTCGTCACATTGACCGTGACCTCAAACTCGAGATTCATATCGACACTCGTCGTGGAGTCAGGTGTTATTACAGCAAAGTACAAGTTAATAGACGTTTCGCGTTTTGGATCGATTTAACCCCACCTGCCCGATATGCACTCAGTAACACCGACATAGCACAGCACAGCTCCCACCACTCCGTCCTGCGATCCTGGCTTACCCTCGAGCTCTATCCTCTTGTCCCTGCAAAAATATGCACATTTCACATTCTGTATATCTGCTGGTATTCGAAGATATATCCATCCTGCTCAAAAAGACCTCATTGTGTCCAATGGCGGCTCACATGAACTCTGCGGAGATCGCCGGGCAGGTGGGGTTAAATCGATCCAAAATACGAGACGTCTATCAACTTGTACTTTGCTGTAAACGAGAAGTTCACCGCATCCACGCATGCTCTTTCACGCATCTTGGACTATCATCCACACACGTGCTCTATATTTTGCATCCTGGGCAATCCGCTGACTGCACATAATTTATCTTGCCCTCGTTCTTCATCTTACTATCACCTGGACTGAATACATGAATGCGCGAGTGCGTCTCGAGCGCATGATAATTTATATTACAACATTTGTTTCCAGTGGGTATCACGTACAACTCTTTTACCTCTCTCGCCTTCCTATCCTATTCATACACCGACTATGCGAAATCACCGGCCTATGACGCCCCCACCGCCGCGCCCTTTCCCCCCTAATATCACGTTGGCCCTGCCTCCATGCGTCACCGAGCTACAGAAACCCGCAGCAATCAAAGTCGATATAGCGTTTTAAAGCGGACATGAACAAGTACGCACTCCGATTCTGCATATCTGCCAGGTGTGGGTCTTCCTTCGGGCTTCGATCTAAAAGTTGGTCAGGTCTTATTCAACTTGAGAGAACAGCGAACTCACCCGAGATGGGGCGCATTGGAAGATCTGGAACGCATTCGCAGAGTTAAGCGTAAATCAAACGCGATAAGGCAGACTCGGGCGGGAGCTGCTGGCTTACCCGGACGCTCTCTCGTCGCGCTTGGGCGTAGGTGCAGCTTGAGCCATGCGCGTTTGTCCATCTGATTTTCTGCAGCCCGCGCCAAATGAGCTCGCGGTCGATAGGCCGAATCGGTGCGAGATTCACATCCACGCTACTTACCGGGCAGCAGGAGGAATCATTTTGGATTACGATCTTGGATCGATTACAAGGACGTGGTGGGAGAATAGGAGGATAACAGAGCAGCTGAGTGACGCCGGGACATTGTCATTAGTCTTTAAAGCTCCTTGCGTAGTATTCCCCGGGTTCCATTCAAGTCGCCTTGTCCACGCCGAGGATCCGGCAATCGCCAATTAGTAACCAGCGCCTATGCCCCGTGCCTCTCACGCTGCAACTTTCAGGCTTGCAGGTATACATGAGGTGTTCTCGGTCTTAAATGTGAACCGCGAGTGCAGAGGATTCCAGTATCTTGCTGATGTTTGTCTATTTAGGCGACCTTCAAATCAGCGGAACCCGGCGTCTGGGGTTAAGCTTGCCAGATGTGCGGAAATAGTCAAGAAATAGTCCTCGTTGATATAGGCACCATGAATAGATGACATGCAGAGTCGCACAGGTGACAGAATGGACCCTGAAAACCAGGCTGAAGGTCGCATTAGGTCAGAGCGAGAATCTCCCGGACCGTTTGTCGCCTTCAAGCAGCTAACAACCGGGTTCCACTCAAGTTGGCTTCTCCCCGTCAGGATGCCGGCGAGCGCCAATATTATAACCAGCGCCAATGTGCATGCACCGGTGACCGTAGCATGTGAGTGGACTATGAGGCGTGGAGATCGAAAGTGCAAATGAGGCGTTCTCGGTAATGAATGTGAAATGTGAGTTGGTTCACGCCACATGGAGATGCTGTGGTCAGCTCCGAGTGGTGCTGTGTTTGAATTGAAAATGAGCGGCGCAGTGGTGAATCGCAAGTTTTGAATAGAAATGGGTACCGAGTGGGCGGTATACATAGGAGGCAGAGGAAAATTTACGGTGGACGTACCAACGGCATATAAACTCATGAAAATCATCCTTAGTGATCTTTTCAACTTGAATAGTGAATGTCGGGGACATACCTTCTGTCTATGTTCAAACGTCGCCCGTCTTCGCAGATCCCGAGTGTATGTAGAAGTTCAATTTTACATCAGTGCAGTTCATACGTATTGCGATGGCAGCTAGTCCTGAATCTCGAGAGCGATAAACGATACATACCTGGACGTTCTCGAGTCGTCGGGAACACACTCGAGTCTGTGTTCAACCAACTGACTTCGAAGTTCGCAGATCTGGAGCTATTGCAGAAGTATCATCGCGAGTTTCGGTGCACGATGTACAAGCACGCCACATGCGCACGCCCATTCGCGACGCAGCTGTGTCCGAATCCGAGTATATGCGTCGGTGCAGCCCATATGCATTTTGATGGCAGCAAGTCCTGAATCCCGAGAACGATATATGCTGCTATGGTGCAAGTGGCAAAAAGGCAAAGACGCAGCGAATAATGTTTCTGCTTGGGCCTGTGTGTGATGGCGACCATACACGACGTTGGGCCTCCAGACTCCAGAGATTCGAGGGTATTTCTGATCAGCCAAATTCGGTTCAGAGACGCTGTGTGCATCTAGCAGAACAGACCAGTACGGATAAGCCACCATGCAGCCGAGCTATACAGCTGAGGCTAAGGCATTCGCGGTTTGCGATGTGCAGATTTACTGAGTCTGCATCGCTCCAGTTGTTGATGCTGATTTGCAGGGAGTTTGACTGAAGAGTTGTCGCTGGTCAAGAGTCGATTGCGGGTGGACGTAAAATTACATTCTCCTCGAAAGAGTATAATAGCATCAGAGGCAAGATGGCACGTCGCACTCAAGTCACACCCCCGTTCTCGGCCACGAGTCTGAGTAGCACCACATGCATAAGCAGCGGCCTGTGTCGGTGGCCGGCCCTTTGAATTCTGCGGGCTGAGATGTCCTTGGTTCGAGCATAATTGACGTAATTGTGGGGCGTGAGTATTGGAAAACTGGGATGTTTGAATTGAAACGAGGGATGTGTATTGTTATCTGTGGCCTGAGCCTGAGACTGAGGTGGATTATGAGGATCATGAGCGGCGATTTTTTGTCGGTCGGTATTGGGGGGCAGATAGGGTGCAGTGGAAAAGGTGGGCGTACAGAGTCACAAGAGTCGTTCCCGGTATGTAAACTTTTCGAATGGCACAGTGCATGCATTAAACCCAGACAGCGATGTGCGCAAGGAGACGGTGGGAGCATAATATGTATGTGCTCAACCGCCTTTCAAGCGGATCTAGGGGTCCAGGAAGCAGAGCCCGGCGAGGTATCTACCGAGGCAAACTAGACTTGGTCACAGCTAAAGGCGATGCATCCACGAGGCCAGAGACTGAGACACGAGAGCCCCCCGCTTCGAATTCGAAGCGTTCACACAGCTAGAGCGTGGTGCATCCACGAGGCCAGAGATGAAGACAAGAGAGAATGCTGCTTCGAATTCGAAGCTTTCAATTTGACAATGAAGTACGAGCCTACTATTCAGCGCTATGTATCAAGCCTGCCATGGCTTGTGATCCATCGGGCGTCGCCGTCGAGAAGTTGTATTTAGATACGGGATCGGCAAAAGGTGCATGAGAGACGTCCGCCGCCACGGGAGCGGTCTCGTCACCGCGGGAGCGGAAAATGCTGGAATGGGCTTCAGCCACCAACTTCATTCCTTCCGTAGACGAAAGGAACTTGGTAGTACGCGAATCGAGCTGGATGTTGGGGCTTCTCAAGAGCGAGCGGGCCTTCTCCAGCCTTTCGGGTAACTCGAGGGAAGGCCCAAGGGCGTCTTTCCACGCTCGGGAGGCTCCGCCACGGTTGCCATCAGTCAAACCGGCTTGCACTGCCAGGTTTCCTTGCGCTTTATCGATGAGCTGGCGGATTGTGATACGGTCCAGAGTCGGTGTATCCTGTGTTGCGCCCCAAGTGTCAGTTTTGATTAAGGGGCTGAAAGTGCGATCACATACGCCGGATACAACCCAATCAGCCATATCCAAAGCGTTTTCCTCAACTTCCAGCAGGTGCTGCCTCAGGTTGTCCATCTCCTCCTCAAGTTCTGCCCATTTTTTCTTCTCTTTCTCACGTTCCTCTGCCCACATTGCATCCCATCCCGCTTCGAGTGTCTTCTTCCACCTCTTACGCTCGAGCTCCTGTTCCTTCATATATTGCGTCTCCGGCGTCACATCCAGCACCTCACGCTCATAGTTAACCTTTTGGTGTTCCATGGAACGATTTAGAGGGGGAATAGTGGAGCGGGTACCAATGCAGCGAGCACAGGAGATATAGGGGTAAAGTCCTCGCGGGGTATGTACTGAGGCGAACTTGACTTGGTCGCAGCTAGAGCTGGTGGTGAATACACGAGATGCGCGCGAGCTGCTGTTTCGTATTCGAAGCTTTTGATTTGAAAATTTGTGCGCGTAGTTGGTGGTGGGGAAGTAAAGTGGTGGTACAGGCCGTGCCCAAGCGGTGGTGGTTCGCCGCTGTCAGTTGGTGACTTCAGCCAACAACCCAAAAAAGGTTATACTGTCCGGAGTGTCAACATCGCCCGCGTTGCAGGTTAACATTCCCCGCATACGGTTTCAACTTCCTCATTGCACCTGCGCTTCCTCCACATTCGCTTTTGTTGACCGCCCAAACGACCGACAATACTCTCATTCTGATTGGGACATCTGCAAACTACACGCGATTCTTTATAAGCAGTAATTCGCGAGGTTTAATACTTCGCGGCGCAGCCGGACACGAGCATCGACATCAGTGCAGTTCATACGCATTAGATTGCAGCCAGTCTTGAATCCCGAGCAATAAACGATACGTACCCGGACGTTCTCGAGTCGTCGGAAGCACATCTGAATCTGTGTTAAATCAGCTGTCTTCGAAGTTTGCAGATCTGGAGCTGTGGAAAATATACCCTGGCGAGTTCCGGTCCACGATGCATGCCCACACCACACGCGCACGCCTATTCGCGGCGCAGCCGCGTCCGAATCTGAGCATATGCATCGGTGCAGCCCATATACATTGCGATGACAGCGAATCATAAGGCCTGAGAACGATATATGCTGCTATGGTGCAAGAGGCAAAAAGGCAAAGACGCAGCGAATCATGTGTTTCTGCTTGGGCCTGTGTGCGATGGCGATCATACGCGGCGTTGGGCCTCCAGATTCCGGAGATTCGAGGGTGTTTCTGAGCATCCAAGTTCGGCTCGGAGACGCTGCGTGCGTCTAACAGAATCCAGACCAGCGCAGATAACCCCGCACCGTACAACCGAGTTATAGCTGAGGCTAAGGCATCGTGGTTTGTGATGTGTATATCCTGAGTCTGCGATGCCCTAGTTGTTGATGCTGATTTGCAGGGGTTTTGACTCAAGACTCGCCGCTGGTCAGGAGCCGACTGCGGGTGGACGTAAAATTCCATTGTCCTCGAAGAAAGAGCATAATAGCACCAGAGGCAAGACGGCACGTCGTACTCAAGTCACGCTCCCGTTCTCGGCTATGAGGCTACGAGTCTGAGTCGCACCACATGCATATGCTGTGGTCGGTGGCCGGCCCTTTGAATTCTGCGGGCTGAGATGTCTTTGGTCCGAGCATAAGCAATGCAATTGTGGGGCGCGTGTATCGGAAGACCGGGATATTTGAATTGAAAGGAGGGAGGCGTATTGTTATCTGTGGCCCGAGACTGAGACTGAGGTGGATCATGAGGATCATGAGCGGCGATTTTTTGTCGGAAGGTATAGGGGGCAGAGAAAAAAGTGGCCATGGACGTATACTCGGAGTCATGAGAGTCGTTCCCGGTATGTAAAATTTTCGAATGGAACATATCCGGAGAGCGTTTTCAGTGAGGCGGTGGGGGCACAACACATATGCGATTAATTGCCTCTGCAGGTATAGGGGTCCATGATGCAGAGCCCTGGGGAGGTATCTACCGAGGCGAACTCGGCTTTGTCACAGCTAGAGGCCGGTGCATCCACGAGGCCAGAGCCGGAGACACGAGAGCCCCCCGCTTCGAATTCGAAGCGTGCAATTCGAAAACGAAGTGCGAGCCTACTATTCCGCGCTACGTACCAACTCTTCCACGGCCCGTAGTCCACCGGGCGTCGCCGTCGAGAACATGTCGGGAGATATGGGATCGGCAAAGGGCGCACGAAAGACGGCCGCTGCCATGGGGGTGGTCACGTCGCCGCGGGAGCCAAAGATGCTGGAATGGGTTTCAGCAACCAACGTCATCCCTTCCATGGACGAAAGGAACTTGGTGGTACGCGAGTCGAGCTGGATGCCGGGGCTCCCCAAGAGCGCGTGGGCTTTCGCCAGCCTTTCGGGTAATTCGAGGGAAGGCCCGAGGGCGTCTTTCCACGCGCGGGAGGCTCTGCCGCGGTAGCCGTCAGCCAAACCGGTTTGCACGGCCAGATGTCCGTGGGCTTCATCGAGGAGCTGGCGAAGTTCGATACGGTCCAGCGCCTGTGTATCCTGTTGTTGGCCCCAAGCGTCAGTACATAGTTACAGCGCTGGAATTGTGAGCACATACGCCGTGTACAATGCAAGCAGCATTGTCCAGAGCGGCTTCCCTGACTTCCAGCAGCTGCTGCGTCAAGTCCTTGAGCTTCCAGTTTTTTCCCACCTCGTCGTGTCCCTTGGACATCTCGTGATGTCCCTTGGACGTCTCGTCGTGCCTCTTGACCATCTCGTCGTGTCTCTTGTCCATCTCGTCGAACCTCTTTTCCATCTCGTCGTGTCTCTTGTCCATCTCGTCGAACCTCTTTTCCATCTCGTCGTACTTCTTTTCCACACTCTCGTACTTCTCTTCCACACTCTCGTACTTCCCTTCCACATTATCATACTTCTTTCCCGCCTCCTCCCTTTCCATCATTCGCAACTCCGCCTCCTGACTACGTTCCTCCGCCCGTTGCTTCTGCTCTCGCTTGTGTTGCTCTGCCCGTTGCTTCTTCTCTCGCTTGCGTTGCTCTGCCTGTTGCTTCTTCTCTCGCTCACGTTCCTCTGCCCGTTGTTTCTTCTCTTGCTCATGTTCCTCTGCCCATTGTTTCTTCTCTTGCTCACGTTCCTCTGCCCGTTGTTTCTTCTCTTGCTTACGTTCCTCTGCCCACTTTACTTCCAACCTCGCTGCAATTGCCTCACACAGTGTATGCCCCCGCTCCTTCATATGTTCCGTCTCCGGCATCACATCCAATATATCACGCTCACAGTTGACCTTTTGGTCTTCCATAGAACGATGTAGACGGCAAAATAATGGAGCGGGTACCAATGCAGCGAGCACAGGAGATATAGGGGCGAGGATTCACCGAGGCGAACTCGACTTGGTCACAGCTAGAGCTAGTGGTGCATCCACGAGGCCTGCCTGCGAGCACGAGAGACTGCTTCGAATTCGAAGGTTTTGATTTGAAAATGAGCGCGCGTAGTTTGAGTTGGAGGAGCAGTGGGGCTCGGGCCGGTGGTTGGCCGGTGTCAGTGTTTGACGCCAAGGCCGGCGAACAACCCTAAATAGGTTATACTGTCCGGAGTGTCAAGTCGCCGCGTTGCATTCCCCGCATGCTGCTCCTCATTGCACTGCGCTTCCTTGCACTCGCTTTTGTTGACCGCCCAAACGACCGACAATACTCTCATCCAATTGGGACTTCTGCAAACTGCACGCGATTCCTTATAAGACGCGGTAATTAGGGCGGCATCGACCCCATCGATGTCGTCAATGTTCAAACGCCGCGTCTCCCAGACCCCACCGTCAGCCTCGTCGTCGTCGTCCTCCTCGACGGCGGGTACCCCAACTTCGGCGTCCCCGCCGCCTGATCCCGGATCGGCCGGGAGCTCGCAGCCGATCCTGAAGTTGTCCTCGCCGCTAAACCCGCACTCCTCGCCCAAAATTGTGCACCCCATACCGCTCCCGCCGTCCCTGCCCGTCAACGCCGACCGCCCGCCGCTCCAGCCGTCCCCGAGCAGCGGCGGCGGCGTCATCGCGTCCATCCGCAAGCGTGCACGCAGTTTCTCGAGCGCAACCAGGGAGAAGGAGCGCAGCGAGCGCGCGGGGAGCACCCCCAACGTCCAGCTCCCAGAGCTCGCGCACTCGAATCCGCCGACGCCGCCGCCCGGCCGCGACCCCACCGTCGTCTTTGCGCCCGTCCTGGCCCCGAGCTCGTCGGCCGCGTCGACGAACACGGTCGGGAATGAGACCCCCCGCGGCCACTCGCACTCCCGCCCCCACTCGCGCTCCCCGCCCGGCCGCGCCTCCAATTCGCGCTCGCGCTCCCGCCCGCGGTACACCGAGACCTCCCCACCGCCGCTCGACGGCCTCGACGAGCTGCACCTCTTCCCCGGGGAGGGCCCCGGCGAGGGCAGCCGCGGGATGGCGATGAGCATGAGCAACTGGTGGGAGCGCACAAGCACGAACGACGGCGAGGCGGTGCACCGGCCGTGGAGGGACGCGGTCGCGGACGCGCTGCACATGTCCCCCCCGCTCGACAAGGACAGGGAGCTGAAGGGGAAGGAGAACAAGGAGAAGGACCTGAAGCACGCGCCCGACAGGAAGGCGACGCTGTCGTCCCTCGCGGCGCCCGACGGCGCGCAGGAGGAGGGCTACGCGCTCACGCGGAGGCGCGTCGCCACCGCCGCGCGGTCCGTCCTCGGCACCGCGCTCGACATCACGCACGAGGGGCTCATGATCAGCGCGGATCTGCTCGAGCTCGCGCCCATCCCGGGCCTGCAGGTCGCGGCGCGGACGCTGCTCGGGATATGGGATGCGCTGCAGAGGGTCGATGTAAGTCGCGTCTTCGCTTCACACTTTGTGGGTGCTGACGGGGGTATTCGTGTAGATGAATCGGATGGCTTGTTTGAGGCTGACGCAACGCTGTGCAGATATCTTGATCTCCGTGCGCCAGGAGGTGCACGAAGCGGGTGGAGATGTCGGCGACGAGCTCCAAGAGCCCATTGCTAAGCTTGTACGGTATGTATCTCTCCCCCTTCATCGTTGTCTTGACCCACTGCTCCACTATATGCTATCCCTTTCTCGCTGTATATCATGCAGGTAGACTAACTGTTCAATTTGACCCACAGATCCTTCGAGCAAGTGCACACCTTCTTGCAGAAGCAGACCGACCGCCCATTCCTGAAGCGTTACCTCAAGCGCGACGAGATCCTCAAGCAGATCTCGGGGTGCGATGCGAGTCTCAGCGACAGCGTCACCACGTTTTCCGTACGTCTCTTTCTCGTCTTCCAGCGCACGAGTTCTCATACTAACCACCTTCGTTGGCAGATCTCGATACAAATCCGGATCCTGAAGCAAGTGCAGGCGCTCAACTCGCGCATGGTCGCGGGCGGGGTCTTCCCCCCCGGCTACGCCTCGCCCCCGATGGGCACCACCCCGCTCCCGGGCACGCTCACGCCCATCCCCTCCGAGCCGCCCACCGCGCCCCCGTCCGCGCACGGCCACGACGCCGGCGCGCAGACGCCCCAGCAGCAGCCGTCCACGCCGACGCCCGCGCACCGGCGCCGCCCCGTGCGCACGCAGTCCGACGACGACCGCGAGGACCGCGACGTGCTCGCGCGCCTGCACGCCGTGCGCGCGCTGCAGAACAAGACGGACGCGGAGCTCGACCTCGCGGACCTGCGCCGCCTGCTGCGCACGGCGCTGCAGGCGGGGAGCGACGCGCAGATGATTGGGGTGCTGCAGGTCGGCCGCGAGGAGATGCCCGAGGCGATCAAGACGCTGCAGCGCGCGCTGGAAAGGGAGGTGGAGCGCGAGAGCAGCGGGAGCGGCTCGGACGGGGGCGCGCGGGAGAAGGTGATGGGGCTGGGGCTCGAGTTTGAGCCGGAGGGGCGGCGGGCGAGCGAGCCGGAGAAGCAGCGCGCGGAGAAGGGCGTGTGGAAGGGCATGGGGCTGCAGCGGCGCACAACGGTGGTGACGCAGGCGTCGGCGGCGAGCACTGTGAGCCGGGAGGGGGGCATGACCGCGAGCGGGAGCGGGGGGAGCGCGGAGGTGCGCGCGCGGGATACGCTGGACCGGGAGTTCATCGAAAGCGGGATCGATGCGCTCAGAAGGGTGAGCAACGGGCCGGGGTCGTTGCCCAGCTGGACCATCACTAAGTGAGTATATTCTCACATTCTTCTTCTTTATGCAACGTGCTTATGCCGGCAGGTACGAGATCGACATCGACGAAGCGCTGGGCAAGATCGGCATCGGGTACTTTTCGAACGTGTACAAGGGCACCTGGCGGCGCAAGACCGTCGCGATCAAGGTGCTCGCCAAGACCACGCGCGAGCTGTTCACGCACGAGATCGCTATCTGGAAGGGCCTCGCGCACCCGAACGTGCTTGCACTCTACGGCGCGAGCTCCGCCGCGGGCGAACCGCCGTGGTTCTTCGTCTCGCCGTACTGCGCGAACGGGAGCCTCGTCGAATGGCTGAAGGGGAGGCAGCGCGCGGGGCAGGAGGGCGAGGTGGACTTTCTAAAGTGCATGCACCAGGTGGCGAAGGGCATGGAGTATCTGCACAGGCAGGGCGTGTTGCATGGGGACTTGAAGGCGGCGAATGTGCTCGTGGATGATAAGAGGCGTTGTTTGGTGTCGGACTTTGGGCAGAGTGAGATGCGCAGTGAGGCGTGTCGGCTGAGTGGGACGCCACCTCCTCGTACGTCTCTATCTTGTCAATCTGTTGTTGGTATGTGGTGCTGATTGTGAGGATGTAGATGGGACGCTGCGGTGGCAGGCGCCGGAGATGATGGGCGGGGGGAGCAACTTCATGACGCAGAACATGGACGTGTATGCGTTTGCGATCTGCAGTGTCGAGATCCTCGATATGGGCGGACTGCCATGGAAGCACCACGACGACTCTGCCGTCAACCGTTTCGTGCTCGGTGCGTGTCTCTTCTTTTTATGAAGTGAATGTTCGCTAATATATTATACAGGGGACAACAAAAGGCCGACTGTCCCGATGACACGCATGACCACCCCAGCTCTGGTGGCGCTTATGGAAACGTGCTGGGCGCGCGACCCTGCCATGCGCCCCCCCTTCAAGAAGATCGTGGCCGATCTGAAGCAGATGCGTCTCGTCGCGGGATCCAAAATCGAAAACGACTCGCCCTTCCCGCGACACGCCGAGCTCTTCCCCGAGAACGCGCACGCCTCGCCGGATCTCACGCCTGTTCCCCTTCCCGGGGCAACCAGTGCGTATTATTTTATGTCTTTTTTGAGGTGGATTGGAACTGATGTTCTGATGTAGCGACGATGATCACCTATCCCATGGCGACGGGCTCGCCAGGAACCGACACGACGTTCGAAACCGCGATGGACCGCCACTCCAACGCGCCCTCCCGCGGCGGGACGCAGTCCTCGGAAGAGGGCTCGCGCGAGCCTGTGCCTGTGTACTACACTCCTTCGCGCGCATCGTCGATGTTCGAGTCGACGACGACGAGCATCTCGAGCGCGAGCACGGAGGAGGAGGAGGTCGAGCGTGTGCACGACGGCTACGACTCGCCACCGCCCCTCGACGACCGTATCAAGGCCGTGCGAGACGAGCGGCGTTATCGCATGTTCCTCCAACACGAGTTCAATCCCTCCCGTGAGTCTTCTCATTGTTTGCCTGACAGCGCTATGCTGATGTGCTTGTTTTAGTCGTTCTGCCACTGTGGACCCCGTGTAGTGTCAGCCTGGGTGATGTGGGCTACCACGATAAGCCAAGTGGAGAGTTCAAAGTGCTCTTCAGCGCGCTGACTCCTGAGAAGTGCGACCGAACGAGCATCCAGCGCCTTCCGAACATGTCAGCTTACGGGAAAATGGAGCACGGCGAGCAGCGCTCGGAGAAGCGTAATGTTGCTCAACGCGGGCTGGATGCTCTTTCTGGCTTCCTCACTTTCAGATCCTCTGCGTGCGTGCACTGATTCATTTAACTGTCGCTTGTTGTCTGATCGATTTGTGCAGGAGGCAAAGCGTCACTCGCCGCATGTCGTTCCCGCTTCGTGAGGGCCACAAGGCGGCGTACATGTGCATCGAGTCCACAAAATACCGCTACATGACCGAGACGCGTGTGCCGAAGAAGTGGTTCATAGGCCACGTTGACGCGGTCATGCGCGAGTTTGGGGCAGAACACCGCATTCAGAGGGAGGATCTGCAAGTCGGTAAGCAGCGTGTATGCCCCTTTGATGATTCGATCTGATCGCAGTTGCAGTGGTTGGCACTCTGGAAGCTGAAAATTTCGCGTTATTTGTTAGCCACCAACATCCCGACGGGCAGGTGCGCCGAGTTTTCCTTCCTTGAAATTCATTGCTGATTGGCTACAGGTGCACTTCAACGTGTTCTCCAACCCTCGAGGTGGTCAAAACTGGGGCGTGTTCACCGCAGACACCGAACTGCCCGCGGACATCGCCGGTCCTTCATACCCTGAGGAGATACCCGGAACCAGCATGTCCGCCAACAAGGTCTCCTTGGTCGGCAGGGGAGACAAATGGAGCACTGTGCTGGTCTCTCGTCTCCGATTCAAGCCCGATGCCACGGAACCTACTTCTCTGCTATAAACACTCTGTTCAATGGACACAAGGATTATCACACTTCGCAAGTTCGCTCTGTACAGGAATTTTACCCACCAATAGTTACGCCATTCTTTACAATGTAGCTCGGACTACACCATACCACGATATATCAATGTAGAGAGGACTGTATCCAGATACATTTTTCGACTGCACTCGCAACATAGCCCTGCCGGATTTCAGTGGCAACTTGCAAGACCTGTTTCCATATAAAATGATTGTTTCACAAATTCTAGCTTGGTCAGACTCCTTGCCATCTGCTAGGCTGCAGAGGGCCCGCTCGCTCTTGGGGAACCCTAACATCCAGCTCGATTCGCGTACCACCAAATTCCTTTCGTCCATGGAAGGAATGAATTTGGTTGCTGAAGCCCATTCCAGCATTTTTCGCTCCCGCGACGACCAGACCGATCCCCTGGCAGCGGCTATCTCCGATGCACCTTTTACCGATCCCGTATCTCAAGACATCTTCTCGGCGGCGACGCCCGATGGATTAAAAGCCGTGGAAGAGTTGATACGTAGCGCTGAATAGTAGGCTCGTACTTCATTTTCAAATTGAACGCTTCGAATTCGAAGCGGCAGTCTCGAGCTCGTGTCTCCATCTTTGGCCTCGTGGATGCACCGCCCTCTAGCTGTGACCAAGTCGAGTTTGTCTCGGTACACACCTCACCGGGACCCTGCTTCCCGGACCCCTATATCTGCAAAGGCTGTTGAACACATACGTGTTACGTGTCCCCACCGTCTCACTGAGCATCGCCGTCTATGTATGATGTACCCACTGTCCATTCGAAAAGTCTACATACCGGGAACAACTCTCGTGACTCTGCAGATCTGCGTACGCCTACCTTTTTCTCTGCCCCCTATACCGACCGACCAAAAATCGCCGCTCATGATCCTCATGATCCACCTCAGTCTCAGGCTCAGGTCACAAATAACAATACGCCTTCCTCGTTTCAATTCAAATATCCCAGTCTTCCAATACTTACGCCCCACAATTACCCTGCTTATGCTCGGACCCAAGAAATCTCAGCCCGCTGAATTCAAAGGACCGACCACTGACTAGGGGTGTGCACCGTACCCGTGTACGGGTACGACCGTACTTTATGCGGGTGAAGGACGGGGACGACCAGTAAGCAATACTGACCGTATACGTTGCAGGCTGGAGGGTCGATCGGCACGGGTACGGGTGGTCATACAGCCGTCAACGGGTAAGTACGACCGTGCATTGCCACATAAGTGCTCTTTCCGGGGTCTACCTGCTTATACAAGTAGGTATAGTGTATAGCGTATATAAATGCTTCACAGACTGACAGCATGCCTAAGAATTCCTACGAGGAAGGGGGGATTTGTTGCAAAGCTGAGTGGCTGAAGTTCAGCCACTCAAATTTCTAAATGCGGACTCATTTCGATCGACAACAACGGCCTTTGGTCGTCGTTCCCCTTACCCTCTCACCACAACCTCTCCATCTGTCATGCTCCGTCCTCGCTATCAAATCGCCTAGGATTTACTGCAGTGCCACAGAGATCGGTGCTGGTAAGTCGTTACATATGGTATATATTTTCATATCTACTAACGACCGTTTGACAGTCGTTTCGCGATCATCGCGCCCACTTGCAGTCCCAGCTCTTACGCGCGCACCCAGCCCACACACATCACGCATGTACCCACAAATCCCCCATGCACGCCCACCTGCAGCCCACATCTAGTTCCCACGCACACACATGCCCAGCCCGCACGCTAGTCCCCACCCAGCCAGCTCCCAAGCCTGCCGCCCTGTGTATACGTACCAAGCCCACACGACCGTGCTCTATTCCGCTCCCTAGTCCCATACGCACCCCTAGCCCCCATGGCCTACCCCAACCCCATGCGCGATCCCCAGCCCGCACGACCTATAGGTACCAATCTAGCTACCCACATAGCATCTATATAATCTCTAATTCAATTATATTACCGTCCCACTTACTTGGTTGAAGTTGTCGGCATGATCGGATGATAAGATGGCCTAATTAGGCTCGAAAGTCATGTTATATAGGTGAAAAGTAATTCTGCGACGAAGGGAAGGACGTAATGATTATGGACCGGATGTGGCAACGAAATGGGCGCGAAGCCGGGCGTTGGCAGACGCAACCGGAGCCCTCTGCGAGTATTTCTATCTGTACGGCCGTATGATACCGTATACGGCCGTAATGTGTACTGGTCGTACAGTGCCTCCAAAACCCGTCAGCGGATACGGGCAAAAATTTCGCGAGCTGCCGCCGGGACGGGCACGGACCCATATTGACGGACCCGTCTATACGACTGTAGACGGGTTACGGTGCACACCCCTACCACTGACCACAGCATATGCATGTGGTGCGACTCAGACTCATAGACTCATAGCCGAGAATGAGGGTGTGACTTGAGTACGTGCCGTCTTGCTTCTGATGCTATTATGTATGCTCTTTCTTCGAGGACAATGTAATTTTATGCCCATCCGCAATTGATTCCTGACCAGACTCAGGAGGTCGACACATCGCAACCGCGATGCCCAACCCTCGACGGACGCCATGACCCGTACACAAATTTTATGGACAAGCTTGGTCACTTTGAATTTCGGAAGGTCGTGCAAGCGTTCGATATGTTCTCGTGGACATAGGCTTCAGTAAACCGATGTTACTATTCATGACATCTCAATGAACTTGATCAATCTGAACACGAACAGAGTGGCTGCAGTAGCACGAATGATTCTAAAGATGAAGGGGGTGGCTCTGATGATCCTGACGACGAAGACGAAGAACAATGTGTAGATGCCTTGGAGTAGACCCTGGAGATATGCTTGTAATTTATAGCTTGAAGCAGCACCCAATATTCTGCCCAGAATTCAATCCACTGAGTTGAAGTGACTCATCAGCGAATTTTGCGCGAAGTAAATAACATAACGAAAGCATGCTCAAAGTCCACAGATATATAGGTAAGTAATTAAATGTGGAATTCAATAACAAACGAAGCAGCACCAACAATTGCGCACCTAGATCAACTGTTCATACTGTATGGTGATCATACCGTGGCATCCATCAGCGTTCAAGGCTCCTCCTAGTTCTGCGTCACGCCGGGGCTGATCTTCTCCAGCCTCTCCAACAGCTCATTCCAGAGGCGCTTCTCCACCTTCTGGCCCTCCGGAGTGGTTACGAATTTGCTTGGTGCGTGGATGGTGTTGTCATAAATACATTTCCCGTGGCTCTCAGGCCCATACTGCGTCGCATACAAAAGCCCACGGCTACCCAGCTCTGTACTTCTGGCCAGCAGAAGCTTCATGGCGTACAGTCCCCATCCACTGACCTCCCGCGCAAGCTCGCTGTGGCAAAACCCAGGACACATGGTGTTGACCGTGACGGGGTACTTGTCCGCCGGGTGCGACTCCGCGAAGGCGCGGACGCAGAGTATTTCGAGGAGCTTGGATGTGGGGTAACGCATGGCCATGTTGGCTCTCTGCGGGTCGCTCAATGCTTCCATAATCATGCCGTCGGCTGCGTCAGCCTCGGGGAGATCACGGCAGGACCCATGCGCCTCCGATGAGACTATTGTGGCGGTGGGTCTGATGTTGTACTTCTGGGAGGTGTCCTTGAGTTTCGGCAGGCAGAGGAAGAGCAGGAGGAAGGTCGAGATGACGTTGACGGTGATGGTGCTCTCGTAACCCTCGACGAGTCTAAATGTGTAGGTCCCGATGCCCGCGTTCTCCAGAAGGACATCTAGTCTGGGCAGTTCCTTATTGACGCGTGCACCGAACTGTTGTATGCTCTCGAAACTGCCGAGATCGAGCTGCCAGACTCGCACAGTGCTGTCCTTGCAGCCGGTGTCCCTAATAATCTCAGACCTTGCGGCCTCGCCTTTCTCGAGGCTGCGGACGGCGATAATGACGGTCTCGGCACCTAGGCGAGCATAATGCTTTGCGGCCTCCTTGCCGAGGCCGACGTTGGATCCAGTGACAATGACGGTCTTGCCAACATGTGATTGGGTCGGAACTGGGAGGTAGGTGAAGAGCTGGCGTCTGAGGAAGGCTAGGGCCATGTTGACGGTAGGTGGATCGACTTGAATTTGATTGTTAACTGAGATTTTGAGACTGGTCAATATATATACATGTTTGTCACCTTGTTGTCACCGCACATTGACGAACTTGCATGACGAAAGTGGGATTCGACTAGTCAGCGGTATTATGTAAATGTCCGTTGCTCTGGATGGCGGCGATTGTATCAATCTCGAGATTGTTAAAGTTCAGAAACCTACGCTCATACCCAACTCATAACTCTTGTTTCTCGGGAGCCTGGACAGATCTGAAAACGTCTCGACCTAGTTTGACTGGGATTTTTTGCGACTGACTCGGAAGCAGACTGGTTTGAGTGATCGCATCTGAATGCCCCGGGCCCCCACCTGTCAAGTTTTTCGACCTTCAAAGCTCGTACATCATCCTCGCCAAACCACACACCCTAGACCTTTTCCCGAAATGTCACAGGCGAAGTTCTGGCCACATGGGCCATCGCGTGTCGACCAGAAAAGCTTTCTACCCAGGGGTGTTCAAAGTAGGCGATTTGGCATCCAAATCGTCTACTCTGAACACCCCCATTTTCTCGACGATGCCATGACCCGTACACAAAATTTATGGACAAGCTTGGTTATGTTGATTTTTGGAAGATCACGCGTCTAATGCTGTGGGCGCATCGACTCTAGCTGGACCTCGCCTGCCTGCCTGTCCAAGTCCTCCAATTGGACGATGATCTTGCGCCTTGCAGCGACAAGGTCTTCCAAGACAGCAGCTAGACGTGGCACCGCCTGTCCTCTTCAATTTAGCGCGTTTTCTGTTCGATTGACTGCAGGTTGTCAGCTAACGCGCTTAGTTTGGCGGGCGAAGACGACTCACACCCTTGAAGATCAATAGTTTTGTGATTTGAAGTGCAAACTGAGGCTGAAATTTCAAGCCGCCAAGATCAAATAGAAAGATTGAAATGCTAGCAGTAGCAGTGTTCAACTGTCAAGTTCGCAAATGTCCTCACAGCGTGGGTTTCACGTACGATGCAACCGTCTGCACATGCTTTAAAGCTAGACTCGCAATTTCCAGTCATATTCGCCGCACTGCAGGACATTTACTGCCGGCTTCAAGAGTCTAGTTATGCGTACCACGGTTCTGTACCATAACGAGCTCGAAATATGGGGGACGCTGTGGTGGTGGTGGTAGTGGTGGTGGTGGTAGGAACATAAGAACGACTTTCCTAGTCACGCGCCACCATGCCACCCACTTTAAATTAGCGCCCAGAACTTCTTTTCCAAATTCCTGCTGTTTCTCTAATTGATTATCAACCCCCCACCACCACCTACCCACACTCATCCATCCTGTCAGTGATTTCTGCACTGGCCCATGTCAGATAAAAAGAATCCGTCACAGCGTCTCTTCCCTTTTGGTTCATAGCCTGGATGGTGTCGGGACTCGGTATCGCTGTTGCGCTGTGCCTTGTGGGTCTGGATTATAGTGAAAGATGACGACCTGCCAGGGTGGGAGGTGAGACATCACACACTTTATCATATGTGACATGCTCACTTATAGAAACCTGAAGGATCGCGCACTGTGCATGCATCCTGATCTAAGGCGTGTAAGGAGGGCCGTGGTTGCCAGAGAAGAGGGCGACATTCTCGTTCAAGGCATCGCAGGGCAAGCGGCTGTGTACGAGAGGGCGCGGTGGATTCTTGCCAATGACCAATACAACCCACCAGAAGCGATGAGCAACTCTGGGGAGTTGTCGCCTCACAACAGCCGGGTGTGGGCTCCTTGTTGGCCAGGCTGCAGAGCCACAAGAGTAGTACCGCGCACGAAAACATCAATTCCAATGTGTAGTCTATCTGTGAGTCATCTGAATTTGTGTATCTCGTGAACTGGACTGATCAGCTTTCCCATTTGCAGGCACAAATGTACAACTTGAACAGCCCAGCAGGACATCTCTTCCCTTCAACGCCCTCGCTTGCATCGTACATTCTCCTTTTCTTGGACTCTCGACCTTCTCTTGTTCTCCCTGTCGCGCTCTCTCGTCCTTTCTCCTACATACTCGCTCTCCGTCCCAATCCTATCGTTGTCCACACGCTCTCGTGTCATTTTTTTTGTCTGCCATTTATCGCGACATGTCCTGAACGCTTCTAGATTAAGTCTATATCAGTAACATGCGGCTTGAGCCTTTCAGCTCCTGGTGTTTAGGAAGGTGGAAAGGTGAATTGATGAATCACAGCTTATCAGGAATCGGAGAGCCTTTTGTGTGTGACTACGCGGGATTGTCATGATTCCATTTGCTGTTATATCTCAGAGTTTGCAGGAGTGGTTGATCGAAAGAACGTCCAATCTTGGCGCCGCAAAGACTGAAAACTGTGACGTTCCGCGATCGGTCCGTGATCCGATTTGGCAGTCCTTGAACCTTCTCAAGAATACTTCTTACCGCTCATCGAAATTTAAAGCAGTCGCAGACCACGTTCTTCCCATTGTCACTCTTGCCCATCCAAATTACGCACATCCTCAAGTCAAGCTCTACTCATCCGTGGCAAACTTTCCAAGCTGGCACTCGAGCAAGTGCAACGCATGATGTTACACACGAAGGTCGCTCTGAGCGAACCTGCGGGCGTTAGACGATCCATGTGGAACTCTGCTGTGGTCGAAGGACTGATTTTCCCGGATGGGCAATGTTACGCGTCTGTACACCACTCGAATTCTGATTTGGCTAACTCTGATCATTGGCTGGAATGTTCTCGGGACAGTGACGCCGCCGCGTGCAGCAGTTCCTGGCTCTGTCCGCTGTGTGCCGTTACGTCTCTTCCGGGTTATTAAGTGATATTGTGAATATGGTGGTTCTTTCAATCCCAGGCAACGGTACAAGACGATTGATCATGACCTTGCTATGCCAGCGGGCTCTTGCCCTTCTGACTATGATACTGGCATATCGCCTCTGCCGGGATACCCCGCCAGCATTTTATATAATACCCTCTTCATTGCATGGTTTTGCGCCGTAGCACCAAGGAGCAAGTTGAACCACGGATTGACCGTGAATGCCGGCGAAGTCGCGGTGCACCGCATCAGTCGAGACTCGATGGCGCAGTGGTAAGCGTTTCAGGCTCTTTCGAACTGAAGACTCCTGTTCGATTCAGGATCGAGTCGTATCATTGGTCAAAACTTTTGCTGGGTGCGGCCGAATTCTCTAGCGCCAACGGCTGACTCCTTCGATCCTGCACACATGTAGTAAGCGTTAACGTTAACGCGAACGACTGCGTCCCTTCCACTACGCGCATTTTTACTGGCAATTTAGCTCAAAACATCTAACAATGGTGATTTAATGCTACATTTCACCGGCACATCGCATCAAAGGCGGCGCGCGGCATGGTATACGGCGACATTATACCACCACAGCTATTATATCCCTGCCACCAGTTACAACTGCTCCTGCCCCACGTCGCCCACCCTGTCCGGTCCAGCTCCGTTTATAGCATTGTAGCATTGTGGCATAACAGATAGACCCGCATGCCATAGGCCCGAGGCCGTGTACCAGGAATAATTCCGTTGTCATGACTCGTGACTCGTTGTAATAATACGCGCTTGCAAAGTTGCAATCCATGGCAGCCCTCGGACCGTCTTCCGAGGGAGAGGATAACAATGTCTTGATTCTGATTCGGGTTGGGGGTTCGCTTTTGTTGTTCTTCCGTTGACATTGACGGTCGTTCATAGCCACAGCACACAGATCTAGACTCTAGAGGCACCTGGTAGAATGTTTCTCTTGGCTGTGGCGAAGGTCGTCCTTTCCCGAGCGCAGATTTCTGCTTCAGTATCCTATATGCATCGGCGAATTAAACTTCCGCGGCCAACAAGCTACCAGGAGAATACTAAGCCGCATCGGAGCCGCATCAGAGCTCCATACGAGGTTGCAGATGCGCAGAGTAGGCGGCAATAGCGCAGGCTGCCAGATGAAGATGAGCTTTCTGGGATGCAGGCAGAAAACGCACTGATCCTGATGCTGTTGCCGAAAGTGCAACTTGAATATTTGTCAATGGAACAGCCTCAAGTGAATGTAGAATAGCGCTGACCAGTCATTACGGGGTGTCGGCTCTGTGAATATTCATAGACTACTCGTGGACGCGTCTGAACCCCGTTCATCGACGTTTAGCAGCAATGGTAGTCCGTGATGCGAGATGATCAAGCGTAGATAGTGCTTGAGGATTGAAATAAGCAGAGTTCGGGCCATCAGGAAAGTTGAGCAGTGTACTCGTCGTCAACTCGTCGTGGTCAATGCATTATGTTGTGATTAAAACTCCGCCGCGCTACAGTAATGTGGCGCGGAGCTCAGGCACCTTCCACTTCAAAGTTTGGGTGACTTAGACTCACTGAATATTCAACAAGCAAGCGAGAAAGAATCACATATTGCCCATTTATATAAACAAAACAAAAAGATAACAAAAACCCAGTGGAACTACGACTTCTTCGAAACACTTCTCTGGTCAGACCGCTGCCCAGAGCCCTTAACACCCACAAGGAAGATTGCATGCAACAAGAGTCAACACAAATTTGACGGTCTGCAGGAGGTCAAGATCGAGATTCAAACTGTAGCACCAACCGTAAGCGTCAGATATGGACTGGGGAAACAAACACATACGCGGCTCCGAGAAGGGCGGTGACACCAGGAATGAGCTTCACAACAGCGGTGACTAAACCCGAAAGTACGAGATCGAACTGCAGGCTGAGAGTTACAGAGACGAGGAGCCCGTATTTTGATACGCAAGTAGCGATAGCCTGGTGGCGAGTTGTGAGATAAGCGGGGCGAGGAAGCGCGAAGGCGGTAGACGTACGAGGATAATAGCAACAACAATGTTGACGATGTCGCCGACATCTGATCCGGCTGTGCTAACGTTGACCTCAACCTCGGCGAGGAGAGTGACAGCGGCCTTGATAGCAACGCAGATATCACCGGCATAAGCTGCAGGGTTAGTGACGCCATCTTTGAAAATATTAGCACTCTGGCTGTTGGAGGTTTATGGTAGGACCTACCAAGGAAGGCGAGGCTAACGTCGATGGTGGCCTGGAGGTTGGTCAAGATGGTTAAGATAGCCGCCTCGTTGCATCCTAGAAGAGCAAGTAAGCAAGATACATAAGCGACGTATTCAATTGCAACGTACCACTGGTGGTGCAAGTGCAAGTATCGCAGCGTGCGACCAAGGAAGACTCGACGACGGGACTGGTGGGAGCCGCAAACGCGAAGAGACCAAAAGTCGCGACGAGGAAAAGGAAAGGGATGATGCGGCTGGATAACATTGTGAAAGTTCAGATTCGAGTGTGAGGCAGGGGAGAACGGTGAAGGTGTTGTTGATATTTACTTGCGTACTCTTGCGCGTTTTATAGGGTTTTCAGTGAGCGTTGAGCAAACCAGGGTTTAAAGATGGCGTTTCCTGTACTTGAGCATGTCAACAGATGCCAGGGTCGGCCAAACGCCCACCCAAGAGATCAATTGAATGCTGTCACTTCGAGGCATATGTCATACTTCAATGTCAAAAAACAGCAAGGCTGCTAATTCAATTAGATCAATGCGCAGAGTTTCAAAATTCGCGGAAATCTGGGAGATGTGGTTTGAATCAGCGTGAGTGCGACTCGTTTTAACTGAAGACCGTCATGCACCGTTAAAGAGGCAACGTCTGGCGACTCACTATAGGTTCAAAAAATGAAATGTACTTGAAGTACAGCTAACTGGGGCACGGAACCTTGCATTGGGGTAACATTGTCACTTGTCAAATACGCCGCTGACAATGCATTGACACTGACAGTGAGATTGATCACATAGCCCCGAGTCCTAGACGATTACACCAGGCAGAAAATGCACACCTCGGGAGCACCCTATAACTTCGAACACTTCAGAATGAGTACCGCTCAATGGTTCCCGGTGCCTGTAGAAAGCAGTGATGCGATGAGGTACTATCGATGCTTCCGATGGCGAGATCAGGGCATTCTGTTCTCAGTTGTCTGGTATCTCGCCTTCATAGTGAACCACGGGAGGTATCTCTATGATGACTGCGCATGCGTTATCATAATTAACAGGAGTATAGACGGCCAGGACCATCATATAGTCCAAAGAGAGTGGAGATGCTCACTGACCTCTAGTGTTAGGGACTTACAATACAAACTTCGAAACCAATGTGATTGGCTTCACGCGAGCGCCGTTGGCCTCCGTTTTCCCTTGCACATCGGAAGTGTCTCTAGGCGTCCTACCCTCTCCTATTATGTTGCTTTATATTTGAACCAAAACCAAAACCACGGAACTCAAAAGTTCTGTGAACTTTCAAAAGTAGCCTTATGAAAGGAAGTACTTAGCTCTGGCCATGGGGCGACTGCTGGCGACTATGTGCGGCGAGCGTGGTGTTGCAATCGAGGAGTGTTGACGACTAGCCAGGCGGTGATAGAAAGGAATGGGCCATATGCAATCAGCTTGTTCAAAATCGTTCTCACACATGAGGCTTCTGGATAGAACGTCAATCAAACTTCCACTGATAATCAAACATCAAACTCGACAGGACTGTCTGTAAAAGGTCGGTGAGTTATCAATGGACGGTCCGCGAGGCTCGAATTGTCGAATTCTTTCAAATGTGCGATTTGTGAAAGAAACTAAAAAGCACAACAAGGGTCAACAACACGGGACCCGTGAGAATTAGCACCTGTCGTGTTTCTTCTACTGCGCCTTCAAGCTTTAAAGCTTCAAAGCTCACGATCCACGGCACTTCATGGAATGCTCTCGGAATGTACTTAGTGGAATTCCTGCGACAGTTAACGCGTCGCACATATCTTCCTTGACTCTTTCAGCATCGCGGATGACGTAGTATCTACATGGAAGTGGCCACCTCATGATTTACAAGTGTTTCATCTCTTGCGATGCGGGAAGTTGGGAAATGAAACTATATTGGTGGCTCGCCAGGTATCTCGTCCATTTCTTCCGAAGTGAGTCTCGTAAGATACCTCGTAGTAGTAGTTGATTTAACTTGCTGAAACCCTCTGCATTGCGTTCAATCTGGATTTATTTCTGCTGATCCCGCCCCTCCGTTTATGTCGGCTTCAGAACTATCTGCAAAAGGAATAAAAGGATCCAGGAAGAACACTGTTCTAGGTGAACTCGCATCTCACAACAGTGGGCGCGAGATGTTCCTGATCAGTCTTGTGCCAAGGTAGTAGCGTCGTGGAAGAAGAGTGATTATAAGGAGTGATTATCTCTTTCTTCAAGAAGATAAATACACCTTATGCTGATTTTCTCGGTTAGTCGTTGACAGGGATTCTTCGGTATGGATAATGGCCGTGTAAGGCTTATTACCGGTACTGTGCGCGCAGAATGATAATCACAAAATAATTGCACTCTGAATGGTGAATCTACGATTTCTTGCGTTGAGTAATCGAAGGCAAATAGAGCAGGAGCTCGTTCTCTCCATTTCTCTGACCCGAGGCTGGAGGATACCGATGGAGTCTCGCACCGTATGTTGCTACATAGCCTTGGGGTTACCGGGGCAGAGTTGCGCCAGTGCCATGTCACCCGCGAGCCGCGAAATCCAAAGTGACACGATGGGTCCTTTTTCGAGTGGCAGGCCCATCTCAGATAACGAAGAATCTCGTCGGAAGAAATGACGCTGGCGTATTGAGGTTGTGCAAGGTGTGCAATGGTACTTCAGGGGCTTTTCGTACACTGCAGAGAGACTAGCGGTCCATTGATGAGTGACTTGAGTGCGTATTCCCCGGCCATTTCGCAGAGTACTTTGGCGTAAATGCTTCCCCGAGCAGCGCTCTATCAGCAGCACACGCATCCCATTCATCGTATTCCGCGTCTACCAGCTCATGTTCGTCGCAATCACGTACATCCTAGCTCCCACCTCTCCCCCGCCCATCCCCCTAGACTTGGGGGAGGTGGAGCGCTTTAGGTTTTTGCTTGGGTGTGATCACACCTGCGAGCAGGTGTAAAGTTGCCAGCGGCGGTGCTATATGGGGTCGCTGCGTACTATCTGCAATTTGGCGATGCAAATCAAGTTCTATTAGCACTACGATGATGTGCTCGATGTGCACGGGGAGCAGAACCAGGTGCAGCATGCCATCTCCCATCCCCACCTTCTCATAGCGGCCCCCTTTCTCCTCAACTCTTCCCCGGCTTCCCCCTCCCATCCCATTATATCCCTTTGAACTGGTGCTATCCTCTTTGCCGCTTATATGCAGTATGTCTTTGCTTGTAATTTACGCTTTCTGAAAATAAAATCACACTTGAATCCCTATTGCTCTGTAACAGTCTGAATGCTGGAAATCCTCTGGAACCCGTCTTGTCCCCGCCAACTACTCCCACACTTGGTACTGTAAAATCCGTGAACTCAAGATCGGATCCCAATTTGGAATCTAATAGTCATCTAATCTAATCACCTACCCGATATGGTAATATGTACTCGATAGTTCAGCAACCAAATTTTTCGACCCCTGTGCTCGGTAACCCCTTGATTAAATCGCGCCCTGATCGGTCCAAATCGAATAACGGGTGGACTCTGCCAGTGGAGCTCAATCAAGCCTGGAAGCGTATTCCACCCAGTAAATCATTGAGTCTGTTCTGGAACTCAATCTACCTCCCTAGAGTCGACTACTACTACTAGGCTTCTGCGCTGAGATCGTGTAATTAAGTAGCGCCGCATTGTCGGTAACCGCCACTTCCTCCCCGTACGCCTGCACTAGATCATCGTATTCTGCCTCACTCTGAACGAGTCCAAATCCTCCTGCCTTCATCGCGGGCGTCTTCATAGCCACATACACACTGCAACTGTTCTCTCTCATAGGTCTCCCCTCATCGCCGTTCAGCGGTATTCGGCGCATTTCGGTATGAATGTTCGTGAATCCAGCTTGTTCAAGCCACCCAGCGAGATGATAGACCGCGTCTGCCAGGACATTGGCACTGCGGAATATCTCTCGCACAAGAATCATGGTCTTCTTCACAGCAGGACCATACTCAAAGTCCAGGTAATCCACATCGCAATTGAGCTCGCATAGGTTGACCCATCCACCGGGCTCGAGGACGCGGTACATTTCAGAGAAGGCTGCCTGCCAGGCGGTAGCGGACAAGCCTGCGAATAAAAGCCTCTGGTTGACTAGTGCGAAAGTCGAAGTCCAGTTCTCGGGGAGCTGAGTGATAGATCCGGCGAGGAATTGGATATTCGAAGGAGGGTCTGAAGGGAAGAGGCGCGATGAGATGTCGACGCCGTAAATCGACACTGTGCTAGGCACTTCATTCGCAAAGTCAAGCAGCCAAGATGCTAGCGATGCGGTTGTGTAAGCCAGTTTTATAATTCACTTAACAAAATTGGCTAACCTGCACCGGTTCCACTATCTAGAACACGATCTCCTGGTTTCAAGATTACAGGGGCCAGGACGAGACGGTTCTCGAAAGCGGCCTTCATCATTCCATGTTGAGTATTAAGCCTTGAATTGGTCGAGTGGTGAGCGGGTAGTGCATAGCAAATACGTCTAAGCTCGCCCACCTTATTCGCTCGTCGTCGTCTGCGGGGAGGATGTAATTGCTTGAGACGTAGAATCTGGCACTGGGTGGAATAACATTGTCCGAGGGGGTATCCATGTCAGCGGTTCTGAAGGGGCCGTCTGTGATAGCACCTGTTTCCTGCAGCCCGACTTTTATCGGTTGAGCACTGTCTTCATTTGGGTGAGCGATAGAGATCTATGCTCTGGAAAAGGGTTAATATATGGCTGGAACCTACGATTGCCGAGCCAGTATTAGCTCCAAATTAATAATAATCATAACATGCCGATTGACCCGCACCACCTCTGCCTCCTCCATCAGCGGTATGTACCTGCCCCTCCCTCAATGCTTGTCACGGCCACGGGGACGACAAACCTGTGCGCTCGTCGTTGGCAACGACGAGCGCAAATTCCTACCTATAATATCTCAGTAAACTCCCAAAAATCGACATGATCAAGGATGTTCAGAGTAGGCGATTTAGCGGCGATTTGGGGAACGATTTGGCGACGATTTGGAATTGCAAAATCGTCCTAAATCGGTGTCTTACTGAACACCCCCGAGTCTGCATCGATTCTGATGCCGATTTTCTGGCCTGATTTACCCAAGATCTGACATTGGAATAAGCTATAGCTGCGGGAGAGAGAATACCAGAACCAGAGTTGAAAGTGAAAGACAAACCGAAGTCCAAACCGCTGAAGCGACTCCAGAGCCGATTTAGCAACGATTCCTGTTCCCACGCTTTGACCCCGCCAAAAGTGAAACTCAAACAAAACTCAAATCGTTTCCCAAATCGTTTCCCATATCGTTCCCCAAATCGATGCCAAAATCCGAGTTGCCTACTCTGAACACCCCTAATCATTTCGATTTTGGCGATTCATTTCGAAGTCTGACCTTTGGAAACCACTGGGGCGACTACTGGCGGCAAGCATTTAAAGGCAAGCTCCGATCTGGATCTATTCCCGATCACTGGACCTCACCCCGAATAAAACCCTCACCACCACCATTCGGATCTCAGCGTCGGGGAATCAGGTGTTTAACCCTCTGCGACCCCACATTATTTCGAAGGTCATAACTCCAATGCGATCGGCATCGCCCTTCCCCGGTGCCCGTGATTCTTGTGCTGGTCCAACGTTATTCGGTTCGCCTGTCCGGGCAACAACTGGGCAACATGCATTCGAACTGCAGAAAGTGCGTATACAGAGATACATTCAATAGATTTCCGATTTACTCAGATGTCTTATCTTGTGTTGGCGACGAAATGTGGCCGCATCGTAGTAGCACCTGAAGTTGATTTGCAATTGCACCTCTCCCCTAGTATGAGGCCGTCCAGTGCTAGTCAAATTCTAGGTGATCAGATGATATATGTCTGATAATCGGAAATCTACGATCTTCAGCAATACAATGCGAGCTCTAGGGACGGCTAACATCTATAGAAACCAGTTCGTAGGCTACATTGTTCCCCATTCTCTGAATCCCCCCATCACACTCTACACTCACACGGCCAATATGACTTCCGCCCACATTGCCCCTCATGTCGAGAACCTAGGCAACGCCATCAGCCAGTGGCATGGTCACATCGAGAGCGGACATGAAGCGCCTCACGGCGTGAGTGTTCCTATCGTTCATCCTTTCCAGCTTTGGATAATTAATTAATCAAACAGGGTATCTGCGATGGAATCAACGCCTTTTCCCTCCACTTCCTGCAGATTGCAGCACACGTAAAGGTTGGTTCATTGTTTCCCGCTTAAAAGCTTCGTGACTGGCAGGCTCTTATATGATGTCAACAGAAATCTTTCCCGGAGGCTGAACGTCCTCACTTCTACGTCGATTTGAACAAGGAGGGCGAAAGTGGCCTCAAAGCCTCCCAGAAATTCAATGAGATGATGCCTACTCTTTTGACCCAAGGTGTCAAAGCTAGTGATGTGGTCTTGGCGCTCGAAGGCGAGATGATTGCAATGATTGCCATGTACGACAGCTTGAAGGCTGCAGATCCCGTCAGTTTCCTTCTGCGTCCGATTGCATTCGGTACTGATGATCATCATAGAAATACGAGGAGCACTGCGCATTCCTCGAAAATTACACCATGAAACTCGTGCAAGACATGATTGACACCTACTCAAAGGCTTGATCTAGGGTTGACGAGAATATATATCAATACGCTTGTACAGCAGGATAGCATGTACCATACTTGATTGATAGTCTGCAAAAAATATTGTGTGCATCTGCACTACAATATTAATACCAACTTAGCAACTTCATAATGTCTTTGAAATAGTTCTTGCCTGGTGATTTGACGGATGATTCGATATCTGAGACACGGCCCTAAAGAAAACAAGGAACAGCGCTCAGCGCTAGCAAGACGCGAACAACTTTTTTACAGACCCGTTGCAGACCCACACGTCGGACGAGAGACTGTCTTCCCCGTCCTCCCCACCTCGTCGTCATCTTCAGCAGGCTAGCTGGCGAGCGTGCGCGCGTGCTTCAACACTCGTTAATCAGACAGTTCTGGGTGAATCAGGATGCGAATCCAGGCTAACTATCTGAGTACATACCTGCAACTAAGCTGGCGAAGCAGGCTTTCCCGCCCAATTGGATTGATTCAAGTTTAAGACTTACTTATGCACGGTTTAAAGCACTTCTCGCTCGAAAAGTGGGAGATGCTGGTACTGGTAAGTTAGGAACCACCAGTCACCGTGACGCACCCAATTTGCATTGGCCCATGACTTCGTCGCATCCTATCTCCACCACCACCACCACCACCACCACCACCCTCCCACCCACCGACATTCCTTTATTTTCTCTTCGATGGCTCCATTGGCCAACAATGGAGAAGACGAATCCGTCGCATTCGCTTTTTTCTATGGCTTTATGGCAGTCATGGCGGTAGCATTGGCGTACCTATGTGCCCTCGGAGTATTGTCCGTAGTGAATGGCGACCTGGCTGGGCAGTGAGACATTATACGTCTCATTATACGTGGCATGTTCACTCATAGGAACCCAAAGGATCGCGCATTGGCAATGCATTTCGCCTCTGAGCCCCCAAAGCGTGCCAATGGCAGGAGGGCCGTGGTGTCCAGAGAAGAGGACGACATTGTCGTCCAGGGTATCGCGGAGCAAGCGGCCCTGTACGAGAGGGCGCGGCAGATTCTTGCCAATGATGAGTACAATCCACCGGAGTGCGACGAGCCTTGAGGGGAGTCGTCGCCTCACAACAAACGACGGTGGGGTCCTTGTTGGCAACGCTTCGAAGCCACAGGAGTGGCACCCCGCGCGGAAACGCCAATGCTGACGTGTAGTCTATCTGTGAGTCATTTGAATTAGCGTACTCCGTGAACCGGACTGATGAGATTTCCCATTTGCAGACACAAATGCAAAAACTAAGCAGTCCCGCAGGACATCTCTTCCCTTCAACGCTCTCGCTTGCATTGCATATTCTCCTTTTTCGTGGATTCTTGACCTTGGCTTGCTCGCCTTGTCGCGCTCTCTATTCCTTTCAAATACATATTCAATATACATCCTGAACCCGTCGCTGTCCTCCCGCTCTCGTCTATTTGTTTTGTCTGACATTTATCGCAATCTGTCCTGGATGCTCCTAAATTGATTTGTTATCAGTGACATGCTGCATTAGTTCAGCCCTTGGTGCTTCGGAACACCGTAGGGGAGCTGATTTGAGGAACCATACGCAGCTTATCAGGAATCGGAGAGTCTTTTATACATGACACCAAGCGGAACTTGCCATGATCCCATCTACACGTCGGATTTGCGTCGGATTCCCTTCGCCGTTGCTGATCGCTGATTTGCTGTTGTACCTCAGCCTGCACGGTGAAGCTGCTCGAAAGGAAGGTATCATCTTGGCGGCGCCGCAAAGTCTGCGAAAATGGGAGCACCGGAGCGGAGTTCACGAAGGAGGCGTGCACTGACACCGAGAAGTTTTTCCTCTGGCACGACGACAATCTCGACACGCAGCAATTCTGCGATTCTCGATTCCTTCTATACGATCTACTCTACCTACATCTTGTTTTTCTCCCGCCCACCCCAACCTTTTAGACAGTTACACAGTAGGGCTGTTGGGGTCATTCGACTCTGTTCCCCAACGGCTCTGTGACCTGGAACCCGTGTCGGCGCGCTGTTGCTTTTGCGCCGCCGGTTTTTTCTCCACCCCCAAACACATACTGTAGCTGTCTTCTATTATACATCTTGCACTATCTGAAAACACCTCCGGAACGCAAGACGGTGACGTTCCGCGTTCGGTCCGTGATCCAAATTGGCAGTGAGTCCTGCTCAACATGTTTTGTCTTACCACTCATTAAAAGCAGCCGCAGAGCATGTTCTTCTTCTTGCCACTCTTGCCCATCCAAATTACGCAAATCCTCAAGTCAAGCTCTCCACTCATCCGTGGCAGACTTTCTAAGCGGGCATTCGAGCAAGTGCGACGTATGATGTTACACACGATGGTCGCTCTAAGCGAATCTGCGGACATCAGGCTATCCACGTGGACTCTGCGGAACTCTGCTGTCGTCGAGGAGCTGATCGACCCGGATAAGCAACGATCTCTTGTGTCTGTACCCACTCGAATTTTGATTTTGGCTGACTCTGGCCATCAGCTAGAATGTTTTCGGAACGGTGACGCAGCCGCGTGCAGCAGTTCCTGGCCCTGTGGTCCTGTCTGCTGCGCGCTGTTACTTCGCTTCAACAGTCATTAAGTGACATTGCGAATTTGATGCCGTTCTTTTAATGCCAGGCAACGTTACAAGACACTTGATCACGATCTTGCCACGCCAGCGGCTCCGGCCTTTTGCAGTAGCACCGAGGAGCAAGTTAAACCAAGGATTGACCAAAGATGCCGGCGAAGTCGTTATCCCTCGTCAGCCGAGACTCGATGGCGCAGTGGCAAGCGTTTCAGACTCAATGGAACTGAAGACTCCTGTTCGATTCAGGATCGAGTCGTACCGTTGGTTGAACTTTTGCTGGGCGCGTCCGAACTTTCGAGCTCGAAAAGGCCGACTTCGATCTGAGCGTCCATTCATGCTACTTTCCTATCTGTCCATGCGAAGCACACTCTATTTCACCTTCAATTCGATAATAAACATGCAGGCTCCGGCCCTTCGCAGTAGCACCGAGCAGCAAGTTGAACCAAGGATTGACCAAGGATGCTGGCGAAGTCGCGGTATTCCTCATCAGCCAGGACTCGATGGCGCAGTGGCAAGCGTTTCAGCTTCTACCGGGACTGAAGACTCCTGTTCGATTCAGGATCGAGTCGTACCGTTGGTTGAATTTTTGCTAGGCGCGTCTTGCAATTGGGTGCGTCTGAATTTTTCAGCGCCTGAGTCGTCACGAACTCCACGCCTCACGCTTACTTGCAGGCTTACCCCTTCCCAAAACATGTTTCGCGCCACGCCTGCACCGCCATGAAGACTTTGCCTTCATTCACCGATCATTTCGTGGCACACGCGGCTCTGTGTCAATATGTAACCTTTATCTTTTCTGTGTTGGAATATGAGCGCCACAGCTCGCTGACGCATACTCGGGCTCGTGGCCGACGCGTCCCGACGCGCGTACTGTACGCGTATACCCCTCGATGACTCAGATATGACTCGGATATAGTTAGTGCTACAGTATATAAGGCGACTTGCATATCTGGTAGTATTCGTCGTGATAACTTGCTGAGATCCTAACCCCCCCTGTGTGCACCTCATTTATATTCGAGACTGCACAGGAAATTCGGATACTGAACTGCTCGGAAAGACTCACTCGCAGTATATGATTGATACAGCAGAATAAAACGGTGCCATGCTTCCTTGCATATACGTCTATTTTCCCATGTCTTGAAATTTAAAGTAATTCGCATATCCACAGGTATCCACCACACCCTCCGGAACGTCCCGTCGTCCCCCATACCGAAATCTAGAGTTACAGATCTCCGCCCGGATCACAGCTCCGAATGCCATCATATGCCATCGCAGTCGCCAGCTAGTGGATCACGCCTCTGGGACGGGGAGCTGCGTTTTCGCGTTCAAGAACCATATGCTTGAGCCTCAATGAATTGAACCGCGGCTTGCAATCCGGCCTTGCAGATCCCATGTGCGGAAGAAGAGCGTGACTGATTCTGAGAGCAGCAGCTATGGAGGACATCCTCAGCATTCGAAATAACAAATACATACATTCCATGGTACGTTGTTTATTTGGGCTGCTGAGGTGATACGGAGGTCACTCCAGAAGCGATTAAGCACGTCTGAATCAGAACAGACTGCAATTCGCGTGATTGGTGGAGAATACAAAATATGACAAGAAAGGGACCGTAACATGCTACACGACCGGAAACGAAATGGAGAAGAAAACAATAAAGAGCAAGAGCAAGCAACCCGGACAACACCCAGTTTCGTACACCGCCAGCCAGCCGCCAGCCAGCCAGCCCATGCGTCCCCTAATCCCTACTCCCTAATCCTCGCCGTGCAGGATGCGCTTCCCCGCCTCGACCTTGTCCTTCTTGTGCTCGAGCTTGCCCATGACGATCTTCGCCTCCCCGCGCACCTTGTCGAAGAACCCGACCTTCTTGCGCCCCGACGCGGTGCTGCTCACGCTCGCCGCGCGGGCGTGCTTGACGCTGCTCACGCTCCCGCTCGCCGCGCGCCCGTGCCCGCCCTTCTTCGACAGCGAGCCGAACGGCGACGTGGGCCGCTCGCCGGGTGTGGAGCCGTTGGTGGCGGCGGCCTTGGTGCTCGGCGTCATGGGGTGCAGCACGGCGGGGTGGTACCCGGGGTCGCCGGCCTTGCGCGGCGTGCTCGGGGGCGACGACGGCACCTTCGCAGCGGCCGGCGCAGGCACGGGTACAGGTGCGGGCGCTGGTACAGGTGCTGGTGCTGGTACAGG
>KV417485.1:538267-550087 GCA_001630335.1 Athelia psychrophila | reverse complement strand
ACTTACTCGGGCAGGTACATAGATAAGTAAAAATGCAAAGTGTATTACTATTCATGCTTGGTGACACGACCCGATCCTGAATCGAACAGGAGCCTTCTCGTTCACACGAGATGTGTTCGCCACTACACCATCAGGTCAATGGCTAATTGGCTTCCGCGTCGTGCCTGGAATGATCGCCGACAGGCACATCCTGAAGTCAGCTGACCGCCACCCGCGTGCACAAAACAGAGCAACGCGGATTCAACTTCAATTATCCCGAGTCGTGCGCGCACGCCGCACAGTCGAACATACCTCATATTGACTTAGCCGAGATTTACCTGCTATTATTACACTTGAAGGAAGGAGAAATTTTATTCCGGCCAGCATGTTCGACACCAGCCGGAATAAAGAGACCCGATCCCGAATCGAACGGGAGCCTTCTGCTATAATCAAGGCAGACGTGCTAGCCACTGCACCATCGGGTCGAACAAATTAACCCCCCGTGTCAAGGCGACATTGCAGCATCGCAGCATTATCATCGAGATCTTTCATGTTCGACAGCCACATAGATAAAGATGCACCACGCGACACGCAAGAAGACGCAAGAAGTAAAAACATATTCGTAGCCCAGGAACGACCCGATCCTGAATCGAACAGGAGCCTTCTGCTATTACTTAAGGCAGACGTGCTAGCCACTACACCATCGGGTCTAACAAATTAACGCCCCGTGTCAAGGCGTCATTGCAGCATCGCAACATTATCATCGAGATCATCTTTCATGTTCGACAGCCACATAGATAAAGATGCCAGATGCGACATGCGACACGCAAGAAGACACAAGATGTAAAAAAACATATTCGTAGCCCAGGAACGACCCGATCCCGAATCGAACAGGAGCCTTCTGTCAGTAGCGACAGACGCGCTTGCCACTGCGCCATCCGGTCGATAGCTGATTAGTGTTCACGTGGCAACGCACCATCGCACCATCGCACCATCGATATCGGAATGATGCATTACAAGCTAAACTTACTCGGACAAGTACGCATATGTAGATAAAAATGCAAAAGCGGATTCGCACTTGGTCCTGGGACACGACCCGATCCTGAATCGAACAGGAGCCTTCTGTCAGCATCGACAGACGCGCTTGCCACTGCGCCATCAGGTCAATATCAATAGCTAATTAGCTTCCGTGTGCGATCAACACCCAGCACCCAGTTGTAATTGCAAGGGTACACCGGTCTGCTATCACGCCTGGGGGAAGCATAAAATAATTTATTCTGGCAGTTCCATGGCCGGCTTCATGAAAGCACCAGAATAACGAGACCCGATCCCGAATCGAACAGGAGCTTTCTCGGTAATCGCCCCAATGAGGCGATAGTCAAGTGAGACGTGCTCGCCACTACACTATCAGGTCAATGCCTTGTTGCTCTACGGCGCCATTGCAGCATCGTGACATCGAGAAGCACTGATCACGGGCCACGGTGGCGTGCGCGGACAGGTAGACAGTATACTTGCTCCACCTCGACAGCGGCTGGAGCGCATCGCGACCGCGCGCACAGACGGCGCGGATGTATGGGGGAGTCACAGCGGCCAGGCGAGATGCATGGGGCTGGCATGCTATCCGTACACAGCACAGGCGGACAGGAACTCCCCGTCTGCTTGTCTGGGGCATCTCATAAAGGATATGGATGTTCTCGCCATCATAGCAGGCGATTCTAGATGATCCATGACCGGGCTCCAGAAGGCCCCAGAAAGTGCTCCACCGACTTCGCGAAGACAATCGAGACCGAGAGGACCCCCAGAAGGATGCAGCAACTTATCTTATCTTATTGCGGCTGCGGAAATGAAAAGTAGATGCCCCATTTGCACATGGCGAGAGCACAGGATGGGGTTGGGGATCTGCGAGGCCAGGTCTTGGGGGGGAATAAACTCGCGGTTCCAGACACGGGGATACAGGACTGAGGACTCTAGCATGTGATTCTCTAAAACGCAGGTACAGACAATGAAACCTGTAGTAGAGGCGTGATCCACGCGTGATTGAGCTGGCGAGCGAGGCCACTGCGTTACGTGCTGCACACGCGAGAGACGCGAGATGGCATTCGGGAGATCTGCAGCCTAGATTTTGGGGTGTGAGCTCTGTGTCTGACGGGGCGGCAAGGTACCTGGAAATATGGGATAGTATGCGAGTTACTTTAAGCACGAAGTACCATTTCCGATTCTGCCGTAGCAATCACGTTGGACAGCGATAACATGGTCCTTGCAGAAATGAGTCCTTCCGGAGGAGCCTCAGGAGCTGGATATTAATCGTTGTGCCGCGTAATGATCGGCGACGAAGGCAAAATCCTCGCACAAGGCAGTGCAGGCGTGGCACGAAAGAGCCTTTGCGTGGGGATAAACTTGCATATAGTTTGGCATGAGGCACAGAGTTCGCGACGGCGTGACGGCGCGGACACCGGGGAGAAACTTCGATGTGATGTGCCGGTGAAATGCAGCATGAAATCACGGTTGTTAGATGTTTCATTGCCAGTAAAAAGCGCGTAGTGGAATAGTAGACGTCAGCCGTTGACGCTTGCTCTGCGCTTACTACACGTGTACGAGATCGAAGGAGTCAGCTGTTGGCGCTAGAGAATTCGGCCACACCCAGCAAAAGTTTTGACCAATGATACGACTCGATCCTGAATCGAACAGGAGTCTTCAGTTCAAAAGAGCCTGAAACGCTTACCACTGCGCCATCGAGTCTCGTCTTATACGGTAGACCGCGACTTCGCCAGCATCCATGGTCAATCCTTGGCTCAACTTGCTCCTCGGTGCTACGGCGCAAAATCGTGCAATGAAGAGGGGTTTTGAATAAAATGCTGGCGGGTTATCCCGACAGCGTCGATATGCCAGTATCATAGTAAGAAGGGCAAGAGCCCACTAGCATCCAAGATCATGATCAAGCGTCTTGCACCGTTGCCTGGCATTGAAAGAACCACCATATTCGCAATATCCCTTATAGACCCTGAAGGGACGTAACAGCACGCAGCACACAGAGCCAAGAACTGCTGCATGCGGCTGCGTCACCGTCGAGAACATTCCAGCCGATGACCAGAGGTAGCCAAATCAGAATTCCAGTGGTGTACAGACGCGAAAGATCGTTGCCCATCCGGGAAAATCAGTCCTTCGACGACAGCAGAGTTCCGCTGAGTCCGCGTGGATAGCCTGACGTCCGCATGTTCGCTTAGAGCGACCATCTTGTGTAACATCATACGTCGCACTTGCTCGAATGCCCGCTTGGAAAGTCTGCCACAGATGAGTAGAGCTTCACTTGAGGATGTGAATAATTTGTATGGGCACTGAGAGTGACAATTGGAAGAACGTGGTCTGCGACTGCTTTCGATGAGCGGTAAGAAGAGAAAACATTGTTGAGGAAGGACTCACCGACTACGGACCGATCGCGGAACGTCACCGTTTTCGCAGACTTTGCGGCGCCGCCAAGACTAGACCTTCTTTTCGAGCAGCCTCGCCGTGCAGGCTGATGTATAACAGCAAATCGCCGATCGGCAACGGCAAAGGGAATCCGATTGTGTAGATGGGATCATGGCAAGTTCCGCTTCGTGTCATGTATATGAGGCTCTCCGATTCCTGATAAGCTGTGTGGTTTGTCAATTCACCTTCTCATCTACGCTATTCCTAAGCACCAGGAGCTGAACTCAGGCAGCAATGCTACTGATATAGAATCAATTCAGGAGCGTTCATGACAGATTGCGATAGATGGCAGACAAAACATATAAGACGAGAGCGGGAGGACAGCGATGGGTCTAGGATGGAGAGCGAATATGTATATGAAAGGAAAAGACAGCATGTTAGGCAGAGCAAGACATGGTCAAGAGTCCAAGAAGAAGGAGAAAATACGATGTAAGCGGGGGCGTTGAAGGGAAGAGATGTCCTGCTGGACTGTTCGGTTTTGCTATTTGTGGCTGCAAATGGGAAATCTGATCAGTCTAATTCATAAACGAATTCAGATGACTCACAGACAGCCTACACATTGGCATTGGTGTTTCCGCGCGGGGTACCACTCCTGTGGCTTCGAAGCGTGGCCAACAAGGAGCCCACCGCCGTTTGTTGTGAGGCGACGACTCCCCTCAGGAACTCATCGCGCTCTGGTGGGCCGTATTCATCATTGGCAAGAATCTGCCGCGCCCTTTCGTATAGGGCCGCTTGCTCCGCGATACCTTGGACGACAATGTCGTCCTCTTCTCTGGACACCACGGCCCTCCTTCCACGCATTGGGGGCTCGGAGGCGAGGTGCATTGTCAATGCGCGATCCTTTGGGTTTCTGTGAGTGGGTATGCCACGTATAATGAGGCGTGTAATGTCTCACCGCCCACCCTGCCAGGTCGCCATTCACTACGGACCATACTCCGAGGGCACACACGTACGCCAATGCTACCGCTATGACTGCCATAAAGCCATAGAAAAAAGCGACTGCGACGGATCCGTCTTCTTCGTCGTTTTTCAATGGCGCCATTGAAGAGAAAATAAAGGAATGTAGGTGAGTGGTGGCGGTAATGGGTTGGTACTTGGAGGAAACAGGTTACAGGATGCAACAACGAAGTCATGGGCGCCAATTCAAATTGGATGCGTGACCGTGGAGTCGCTCTTGTGTTCCCAACTTACCACCAGCATCTCCCATTTTTCGAGCTCTTCATAGCACAGAGCACGCATTCGACTACCTTTCCGCGATCAGCGAGCATATTGGACATTGCCAACAACTGCTCATTGATTTGGTACCCGGAAGACCCCTATCTATGCTCCTTGAACTGTTCTCGCGCAGGCCAGCCATTCTCAGCTCGATTGGCTTGAACGCAGTGAACTCTAAATCCATTGTGGCTCCAGGGCAACTTTTCCCGCTCAGGATTCCCCTTCGAACATCGGCACACCTTAATAGGATCCTCATCTCAACAATAATGCATTCCTGCCTACCTGCTTTTGCGTCGGTGACAGCTTTCAAATTGACCGACTGTGCGTTCTGTGTGTTGATAGCCGAGAGGAATATGTATTATTCCGTGCTGCCCTTATGGGTCTCACATCAGGGGGTTTCACGGTTCAATTGAATCATCTAGAATTACATGAGCAGGAGTTCTATCAACCAGACGAATCAGAGCCAGTAGTGCGCCCTACGCTCCGTTTCTTATCACGGACTTTGAGGGTTATTCCTATACTCTCGATGCCATCGTTCTATCCACCCACACATCGTCATTGATTCGTCGGCCGCTAGGAGGATGGTCAGATCATGCAGCGGCTCGTGCGGAGTCAACATTTGCAGAGACCAATATGCCATCCTTGCAACATCTCATCCTCGGTAGCAGTGTCAAAACGGCCTGCCGGAATTTACCTTAAGAACTGCCCAATTTTGTCCCGGATATCGAGCGCTCGACTTGTCAAGTGGTGAATTACTTCATTGAAGAATAATCCACCAGATTCTGGGGGCCGCGGATATCGACGAACAGGTCCGAAACGCAGCTAATACAAGCCGATTTAAGAGCTCAGTCAGCCAGATAGATCTCGGCATTTGGTGAATGTATACTGAATTATAGCCGCATTAGAGGGTAAATTGTAGGAATATTTCTGATGATGAAGGCATACTCCATTGAAGTTGAGGATGGCGAGAGCGACAGGGTCGACGTCGGACGATCCTGGGCAGCATGTTTAACCCGGGCTAGGCCTCTCGAGACCTAAGAATCTGCAGTGATCTATTCAATTTGCGATCGATCAGTAGCATTCTCAAGTCGACTCCATTTATCTACAGCACCTAAACCCGTTAGATAATATGTGTATGCATGCGTGCATCCGTTATCTGCGTTTACAAGTTCATAACAGGTGTTCTTAAACCTTGCACTTCTTCATTTCCTCCGTTATGGAAGTTCGAGATGCCCTCGCCTCGTTTGGGCGTAGGTGCTACGGAGTTCAATCAGTCCGCACGTTCAAGCAGTCATCTGCCCATCGGAGGCATACAGTTCGAGATTTGGTACCGTAAAGATGTCCTGACAAGTTACTTTAGGACCAGGTGACACGTTCTTCGGGGGAGCGTGTGTGTGTAGCCACTATCCAGCGGCGAAGAAGGCTCTAACCACGAGATGGAGCGCGCATAGTCAAATGATGAGGGGAGATCATATGAAAGTCTGCACATAGTCATAGGATGAGCGTAGATCATAAGAAATGGCTAGTCAGACGATGAGCGCAGATCATGAGAAAGAGTGCTGGTCAGACGATGAGCCCCAAGCATTCTGACCCTGATTGTTGCCGCCTTGAATCAATCTCTTGAAGGGCAGAGAGCCTTCACCAGCCAATTATTTGTTCGGTGGAAGCTGAGGCCATGAGCAACTAGGGATGAAATGCAATATTAATGTGGCTGCCGCATCGCGGGGGCCACTGAAAGACAGTGGACCTGTAAATCGGCAATATTAATCGAATGATCTGAGGCACATCTGCGGGCCGTAATACGGACATCAATATTTTCTTCTTCCACCTCTCTGCATGTCAGCACCCTCGATGTATAACTACCCTTACTGATAGTTCTGCGCTCAACAATGAGCGACACGCGAATGTCACTGAGCATATGCTCAGTGTTCGCTTAAATCTGACATAGGTGACTCCAGGTAAGTTGCATAATGTGCAGCACGGCAGCCGTACATAATGTGTCTGAATGCGCACATAGGGATTCCGGAAATGGACCCTGACTCAGGGTCTTTTTGGCGCGAATCATCATACTTGGAAATGTACTTGCCAGCCCAACCATGCGCGCTTGTGTCATGTATGCGTATACTCTTGGAACTTGGATTTGACAAACTGTCCTCCGCTAATCGCGTCTCTGCATCAGAAACTTCTGTCGGATGCTGAAATCAATGGCACCCGATGTAGAGGCAGCATTAGCAAACTATTAGGATGATATGCCTCAGCCGGCGTATTCGCGAAGGACCCATAAATACTCGGGTCCCAGACTAGGAGAAAACACAAAACAATGAGTGCCTCTCTCACCAACCGTGATCGTGATATATCGAACATCGCAAAAACCTCCAAGGATGGAGATCGCATCAAGACACTCTCGAGGACAACATACGGAGGAGCGGATGCCGTCAAGCTCACAGACGTTAAAAGCGTAGCGTCCTACTCGTGGCTCGACAAAACGTCCCCAACCATCGCTGTGCCCGGTTAGTACCCATGTATTCCATCCATGTATCGCTACTCAGTGCAGATCGTGGTGAATCTTATACAGGGTCCCCTGGTGTATGGATGGACTCCAATCCACGTCGAGTCCCTCAAGACACGGGCGTAGTGTTCATTGACCAGAATTCCTTTCGGATGGGCAGTAGAATATCTCCCCTTACACCCATATTCCGCGCTATCGAAGAGATGCACGAGGGCATCAACAGCTATGATTACACCAACCTTGATGTTGTCTCCGATCGTAACAACCTCCGCAAGCTGCTGCGCTGGGCCACCGGCGACCCGAGCTCCTTCGAGATTGATATTGATTGTGCCGGCAGGACGTGTCTGTTCACTCGGCGAGAGGTGAAGGATTCAGAGCTTGTTGTGGGCTTCAAAGGCTTTGGGCACGAGTATGAGAAGGCGGCCACAAGGGCCGCACCAGGGTGCGAGAACGCAACTGGGCACCATCGCATTATATCGATGGTACGTAAACTTGTTCATTGGTTCTAATCAGCGGTGGTTTGCTTATGAGGTCCTATTCATTTTAGAGCTTTGGCGGTCTTAAAATCCTCCTGCGCTTCGAAGTCGATGCATGTGTAGCCTCTGCCAGCATCGATGACCTTACGGCTGCATTCTCCAGCATCGGTATCGACTCTAATACCAATCGTTCCACCACCACCGCTGCCAGCCCAACGTCCAAGAGAGCAGGACATGCCATACCGTCCATATCCATTGTCCGAACTGATGCGCAGAAGATCGTTCCTCAGTCTCACCTCATCGAAATCAAAACTCGCGTCTCACACCGTGAACTAGACTGGGGAGAAGTGTATCCACAACTGTATCTTTCGCAAACGGCCTACCTCTATTTGGCGAAGCACACGAAAGGCACCTTTGGGAGCGTCGAGAAGTTTGCACTTGGGGGCGCTAGCATGGCAGTTCATGCTAAACGGGCCGAAGCAGGTATGGGGAAATTGAAAGCACTTTTAGACGATATCTTGAAAGTGGTTAGGAGGGAAGGTCATGGAGCGAAACTGCGTCTGTTAAGCACGGGAGGCGATTTGGCTTTATACAAGAGGGCTGCAGGGGCTGGAAAGCCCATCGGGGACGAGCTACTCAATAAATTTAGCAAGTAGCTGTGACTCCCGATTCTTTATTAGCGATGCGCAATTGTTTTAAATACTACACCTTCCTGACAACTAACACGCGTGAACAATGAACTTTAGTGAAACCCACTGGGTACTGCCCACAACTGCACTCAGGCTGATGCCATCGATGCGGCACGCACGGTGAATTTCAACCACGTCGGGACCAATACTCCCGCCTGGCAGCCGGCAAATCTCAGGAAATCTTGATATTGGCGAGTCCGGACACCAGACACCGGCACAGGACACACTGGACAACCTATAGGGGCCACAGCATACCAAGGCCTTCGACGCTCCCTCAGCGATCTGCTCTCAACGTTGAGACTATACACCTTGCACCCTCCCGTACTCACAAATGTGTGATCATATACCGCCGCCAGGGGAACATTTAATGGAGGTGGCAGTGTGTTGTGGCCATGTATAAACAGGGCCAATGGGAGAACAACTTGAAGGCAGCGAAGCTAAAATTGCGCGAGGGAGCGCGAGGGAGATGATGAGACCTTTTCCACGGTTAAGTACGTGATGGGGTTGCGATACTAGTGAATGTTTACGCACGTGACATCTTGTGGTTCAAGGACTATGTCGCGCCTTATATGATAATATGTATTATAAATACACTATCTATAAGTACATTCCGAGAGAACTCCATGAAAGTGCCGTGGGTCGTGAGCTTTGAGAAGCTTGAAGCTTGAAGGCGTAGTAAAATAAACGCGACAGCTGGTTCTCACGGTTCCTGATATCCGGTGTTGACCCTTGTTGTGATTTTTGGTTTCTTTTACACACGTCAATCTGCGTCACTGGCTCAACGACCTTACCAAAACCAATCGCACGTTTGAAAGAATCCGACAATTCGAGCCTCGCGGACCGTCCATTGATAACTCACCGACCTTTTACGGGTAGTCCTGCCGAGTTTGACGTTTGATTATCAGTGGAAGTTTGATTAATGTTTATCCATAAACCTCATGTGTGAGGACGATTATGAACAAGCCGATTGCATACGGTCCATTCATTTCTATCACCGCCCGGGTAATCGTCGTCACTCCTCCGAGAGTCGATTGCAACGCCACGCTCGCCAGCAGTTGCCCCATGGCCAAAGCTAAGTACTTCCTTTCATAAGGCTACTTTTGAAAGTTCACAAAACCTTTGAATTCCGTGGTTTTTGGTATTGGTTCGAATACAGGACAGCATTATAGGAGATCGTAGGGTGCCTAGAGACACTTCCGAGGCCGCAAGGGAAAACGGAGGCCAACAGCGCTCGCGTGAAGCCATCCACTTGGTTTTGAAGTTTGTATTGTAAGTCCCTATCTGACGTCTCGTGATGCTGAAATATGGCACACGCGCCAGGGATTTCGATCAGTGTCGACGACTGATATGCTTGCTGATAGCCTTCAACATGGATATATCTCGTTGACATTATGCCTCACGCGACAATAAATCGGCCAGTTGCAGCAATGGTGCATGTTGAATACTTTGGTCATCCTCATGTTTCTGTAGCAATGTTCCGGTATCGGGGAGGTACCACTGATACTTTCAAGGTACTCCCGAAACTGCGTCACATTAGAGGTTAGTGAGTATCTCCGCTCTCCCTGGACTACGTGGTGGTCCTGGTCGTTTATACTCCTGCTAATAATGACAACGCATGTGCAGTCATCATAGAGACGTCTCCCCATGGCTCATCATGAGGGCGAGCTGGCAGACAACTGAGAACAGAATGCCCTGATCTCGCCATCGGAAGCATCGATACACCACATCGCATCACTGCTTTCTACAGGCAGAGCCGACATTGAGCGGTACTCATTTTGAAGCGTTCGAAGCTCTAGGGTACTCCCGAGGTGTACATTTTCTGCCTGGTGGCATCGTCTCGGACTCAGGGCTATGTGATCAATATCACTGTCAGTGTCAGTGTCAGCGGCGGATTTGACAAGTCACAATGTTACCCCACCGCGAGGTTCCGTGTCCCGGTTAGCTGTTCTCCAAGTCCGTTTATTTGAACCTACAGTGAGTCGCCAGGCGTTGCCTCTTTAGCAGTGCATGATGGCCTTCAGTTAAAACGAGTCGCAATCGCGCTGATTCAAACCACATCTCCCAGATTTCTGCGAATTTTGAAACTCTGTGCACTGATCTAATTGAATTAGCAGCCTCGCCGTTCTTTGACATCGAAGTATGGCATATGCCTCGAAGGGACAGCATTCCATTGTGGGCGTTTCGTCGACCCTGGCATCTGTTGACATGTTCAAGTACAGGAAACGCCATCTTTAAACCCTCCTATAAAACGCGCAAGAGTACGCAAGTAAATATCCACAACACCTTCACCGTTCTCCCCTGCCTCACACTCGAGTCTGAACTTTCACAATGTTATCCAGCCGCATCATCCCTTTCCTTTTCCTCGTCGCCACTTTTGGTCTCTTCGCGTTTGCGGCTCCCACCAGTCCCGTCGTCGAGTCTTCCTTGGTTGCACGCTGCGACACCCGCACCTGCACCACCAGTGGTATGTTGCAATTTTATACGTCACTTATGAATCTCGCTTACTTGCTCTTCTAGAATGCAACGGGGCGGATATCTTGACCATCGTGGCCAACCTCCAGGCCACTATCGCCGTTAGCCTCTGCTCCCTCGGTAGGTCATACCCTAAACCCCCAACAGCCAGAGCGCTAATATTCTCAAAGACGGCGAAACTGACCCTGGAGTTTTTGTCGGCGAAATCATTGCTGCTATCGGGGCTGCTGTCACTCTCCTCGGCCAGGTTGTCGTCACCGTTAGCATAGCCGGATCAGATGTCAATGCCATCGTCAACATTGTTGCTTCTATCATCGTCGTACGTCTACGGCATTCGCGCTTCCTCGCCCCGCTTATCTCACAACTCGCCCCCAGGCTATCGCTACTTGCGTCTCGAAATACGGGCTCATCGGCTCTTTACCTCTCAGCCTGCAGTTCGATCTCGCACTTTCGAGTTTAGTCACCGCTGTTGTGAAGCTCATTCCTGGTATCAACGCCCTTATCGGAGCCGCGTATGTGTTTCTTGCCCCAGCTCATATCTGACGCTTACGGTTGGTGCTACAGTTTGAATACCAGTCTTGACCTCCTGCAGACCGTCAAATTTGTGTTGACTCTTGTTGCATGTCTTCTTTGAGGGTGTTAAGGGCTCTGAGCAGCGGTCTGACCAGAGAAGTGTTTAGAAGAAGTCGTAGTTCCACTGGGTTTTTGTTATCTTTTTGTTTTGTTTATATAAATGGGCAATATGTGATTCTTTCTCGCTTGCTTGTTGAACATTCAGTGAGGCTAAGTCACCCAAACTTTGAAGTGGAAGGCGCGTGAGGTTCGCGCCACATTACCGTCACGCAGCGGAGTTTGAATCACAACATAAATTGACCAGCTGTTGACCACGACGAGCACACTGCTCAACTTTTCCTGATGGATTTCTGCTTATTTAAATTCTCGAGCACATCCACGCTTGCTCATCTCGTGCCACAGTCTATCATTGCTGCCAAACTTCGATGAACGGAGCTCA
>KV417485.1:498771-518673 GCA_001630335.1 Athelia psychrophila | reverse complement strand
CTTCTCGTAGTCGCACGACCGATAGCTGGTGTGCCTGTTTCCTAAGTTGTCATGCAACCGGACGGGCGACAAGACCCTTCAGTCGACTGGTCAAATACAAAATCAACGCGAACGCCGGTACCTGCGCGACTGGCCGCCGTATCGGTTCGTCAACCCGTCCCATAGACAGTGTAGGTTCCTCTAACTACGCAGCATAACACCTGACACTACTGTGCCCCATACATTCACCACAAGGACGTTCACTACTACAGGTAAATGAGTGGTGTTTCAGTGTCGTACCGAGCCATATACCCAAACTCTATAACCTGTAAAAGTCGTGACAATCCTGTTAGAACAATTACGTGTACATTAGTAAACATTACAGTGACATTACTGTTTTCGTATACGCTAGACTTGTTCGTATTCTATGACCTAGCTATCTCCCCATTTTGTCTGCGTGGTCCTACGGTCCCCATACGTTATTCGATGTTCTGTTCTACATCAGAGCTCCCGTTTGCGGTCTATTAAAGCTAACCTGGACGCACTTGAGGACCATGGGAACAGACCGTGTTCTACGGCGCAAAAGGTTCTAGGCCCCGCCCGACACCTTCTTGGTGTTGGTGTACGTCAGGTTCCAGCACGAGCCGCAGCTCGCCGAGTTCCACCCCGCGACCGCCTGCACACCGCCGATGTACGGGAACTTGGGCAGCGAGCCGAATGTCGTGTAGCCCGCGGTCAGCAGGCCGTTGGTACCGTCGGAGCACGCGACGGTGGCGAGGGACGTGGATTTCGTGTCGTAGATCTGGTCGTAGCTCAGGGAGGAGGTGGCGGCGAGGGCGCCCGCGGGAATGAGCATGGCGGCGATGGCGATGGCGGCGGTGGAGAATCTCATGGCTGGTGGAAGTTTGAGAGTGAAGTTGGAAGTGAAGGCGGCTTAAGCTTGGTGTGAAGGCGGAGGACGAGTGGATGATGAGATGCAAGGCTTCATAACGTCTGCTCTTATACTCAGCGCAAAGGTGGAAATATGCTTGCTCACCTGATTCCGCGGCCACCGCCTCCCCTGCGCGCTGAATGCGCCATATGCGCAGCGGCAAAGAATCACCGACGCGTCGCAGGCTCGGCCATCGGTGTTCAACGTTCAACATTCCGGGACAAGCTCACCGTAAGAACGCCTCCAAGCACAGCTGCTCCGCATCAAGAATCGTGCGGCAGATGGTCAGATGCATTTCTGCCGGGCGCTGCTTAGAGCTGATCAAAGCATGTCTGATCCGCCGAGTCTGCAATGTTTTAATTATGTCTGGCGAGGTTTCTGCTTCGCATAAGTATTGATGGTAGAATCTCGCCACCGTTACATATACGTAGCTCGGCACTTATAATATGATTCTTCACAGGTTGTTCTCTTACTCTGCGTCCTTCGGTTCTAAAAATGAGACGTCGATGAACGCTCGAGGGCGCTTCCCAGCCTGCCGAGATTTCGCCGCCACCAAGGCAGGTTCGGACGCGGATGTCCCAGCGTGAGACCGGCCGGCGCTCATTCAAATTCAAATTGGCCATGCAATACCCAAACTCTTGTATCCCGACTCTTCGCCCGCTGTGTTCCGCGTGTGTCGTCTCTTCGTTTTCTTGGTTTTTGTAATCCTGCTCGCTCCCCTCTCGTCTCGAGCTCCTCTGGCCCTCCATCCCCTTCCCCTGTGTTCTCAATGGGCTCTCGCGTTCTTGCTTATCTCGGCGGCAGCTCTTTCATCGTTGGTTCTTTCGGGCAGTTCAAGGCCTCCGAATGCTTCGTGAAAGCGTCCCGTCCGGTGAATGAATCTGAACAGCGGTTTCAGTGCGTCTTTCAAGTTTAGCAGGACTACCTCACCTTCATACACCGTGTGCTCCTCTTCGCTCCCCAGGTAGTATCGGAGGGGTCGACTTCCGTCGCCCATCCCTGTAGAGGACTGTTGCTGCGCCTATCTTATCACTGTTGGTCATGCATGCTTGACACACGTCTTCTCAGAAAATTTGAGCAAGTCTCTCATGCCAGTACATGTTCAGATCGCATATGCTCTTTCAATTACAGTGACATTAACTTGATTACATGTGCATTAACAAGATTGTCCTAATTGTGCTGAAAATGTCCAATATCTCAAACCCATATACCAAGTATGCTGTGACTTAGCGATGAGTAAACGGACATCATCACTTGCAGGAGCACCACTCACAAACCCTGTATTATTATAGATTATAGTCCACAATGCGACGATGCGATCTGCTTGGATCTGCTTGGATGTCACAGATATCCTGCCCAGCTCCTCGGCGATGCCGCCGGTCAGCGCGTTCATGGCCTCAAGCGCGACTGCAACATGAACCAGTCAGCTGACATCCACGCAACATAGCACTAGCACGTACTGTTGAACCCGCTGTCCGCGTGGTCGACGGCGAGCACGCTGATGCTCTTCGACACCTTCTTAGTGTTGGTGTACGTCAGGTTCCAGCACGAGCCGCAGCTCGCCGAGTTCCACCCCGCGACCGCCTCCACGCCGCCGATGTACGGGAGCTTGGGCAGCGAGCCGAAGGTCGTGTAGCCTGCGGTGAGTAGGCCGTTGGTGCCGTCGGAGCACGAGACGGTGGCGAGGGACGTGGACTTTGTGTCGTAGATCTGGTCGTAGCTCAGGGAGGAGGTGGCGGCGAGGGCGCCCGCGGGGATGAGCATGGCGGCGGCGATGGCGATGACGGCGGTGGAGAATCTCATGGCTGGTGAAAGTTTGAGAGTGAAGGTGGCTTAAGCTTGGTGTGGAAGCGGAGGACGAGTACTAGTGAGATGATGGGGGGATGCAAGGCTTCATGACGTCTGCTCTTATACTCAGCGCGAAGGAGGAACTATGCTTGCTCGCCTGATTCCGCGGCCACCGCCTTCCTTGCGCGCTGAGAGGGCCATATGCGCAGCGGCCAAGAATCACCGACGCGGCGCAGGCTCGGCCATCGGTGTTCAACATTCCGGGACAAGCTCACCGCAAGAACGCCTCCAAGCACAGGCTCCGCCTGGCTCCGCATCAATAATCGTGCGGCAAAAGCTTAAGGTCAGATGCATGTCTGCCGGGCGCTGCTTAGAGCTGATCAAAGCGTGTCTGATCAGCTGTGTCTGTCATGTTTAAATTATGTCTGGCGAGGCTTGAGAGACGTTGATGAACGCTTGATAAGGGGCATGTGTCAGCTTGGTGTCAGCGCAAAAACCAGGCCGACCCCGTGTGGTCGTGGGAAAGTGGCTGGTCGCGCGCGTCTGGCTCAGGTCAGGTCTGACTGCAATTTCGCGCCACAGGCTGTAGCATTGTGATATACATAAAATCCTCACCACCATGCACTTACACTGTTTCTCCTGTTTATGGTGAATGCCCAGGATCTTGGTAAAATATACACTACAGTCATTCCACGGGTATTGAAACCGCGTTTTCGATATCGACGCTGCCGAGCCAAAAATGCATATTTTTCTGACATTCTTGGACGCTAACCTATGTAAATAAATCCTTAGAATATGATTACAACGAGAGAATAATAAAACTTTGCTGGTTGAAGCGTCGAAAAGAGGTATAAGCAAAACATGAAATTTCGGTGTTTTTCGGTCAATGAAATAGCTCCGAAATCGCACCATTCGGCCAGTCTTTGAGCTCATGTGAGGTTTATTTAATTTTTGAGCGCAACAGTCCTTATTGCATAACGGTTCTGAACAACTTTTGGGTATGTAATTATGTGCTACGATGAGTGTGGAAGCTGGTACAAAAAGTGACCATCTTGCTGCACGAGCGCCACCGAATGCCGAATTTGGCAGCATTTCCTGTACCCGTGTATTGCACCATTCGCAACTCGGGCTTCAGTACACCACTGCCTGCCAAATTTGTATTCCAATATTTAGACATGTATATGAGTGCCATAATGAAATTTTAGCTAAACCGCGTACCTTTAGCTCCTGCTAAGTTCCCGACAGTGCAAATTTCCCTATTAAACACGGACCAGCTGCATCATCAAATAATATTTCCTGGAAATAATTACACTACATTATGCATAGAAGCCCTATAGACATATCGTATACCAAAAGTAACAAGTGAATGTGCACTTTGCGTCCACGAGAGGGCGAAGTTTCATTGCCCGGTGGTATTTCAACACCCGTGGAATGACTGTAATTTACTCACCAAGTTTCGCCTTTTTGCGGCTTCTTTTGCCGCCCTAAAAGTGATTATCTTGCACTTCTCACTCTCCCAGACTCTCCCTGCGCACCATAATAAGATTCAAATTTCCTCTTGTTCCCAGGTTGATGTCAGTCCCGCAGAGATTACAGGTCATCAGGTGAGCATGGGTAATTGTGTCAATAGCGGAAGATAGCTTTATTTGACCATTATCAAATATAAACGAGACAGATTTAGCCACAGGAGTTCAGTAGGCATGTGTGTAGTGTGTTGAGATTATATAGAATGCATATGAGCAAGAGAAACGTACAGATCAGTGGGGAATACAAGTTTCATAGTTGGCTTATCGCGCGTGGCACAGCCACCTTCCCACGACCACACAGGTGACGACAAGTCGCTCTTTTTGCGCCAACTGCCCCCTGACCCAAACTGTCTCTTCGCCCCCTGTGCAACTGCTTGGATTTTGAGCCTTGAGATGACCTTTGACTGTTCGACATTTTTTTCTTTCGAATCCGTGTTTATTGTGCGGTGGGGCATAGCCGGGAGCCCTATGATAGACAATTAATATAACTATTTCCTCCTTGCGCTCTCTCTGTCCCCTTTTTCTGACATCCGCTCTTCCGCCTGTGAGGGTTTGGGGCCGTTGGTCCCGATTTCTGGCCATCCATTAGCTGACGAGCGCGTCCGATATTGGTGAGTAAATGAACATCATCACTTGCAGGAACGCCACCTACATAACCCGTGTCACCACAGTCCACAATGCGGCGATGCAATCTGCTTGGAGGTCACGGATACTCTGCCCAACTCCTCGACGGCATCTTGCTTTCTTGTAGCTTATCGCACACCCCTATCATCCTGGTGTGTCTGTTTTATCCCTCTATCGGTCCAGTCTCTCATTCCAGTACATGCTTAGATCACATATGCTCTTGCAATTACAGTCACATTAGAAATGATTACATGCGCATTAACAAGACTGTCCTAATAGTGCTGAAAATGTCCAATATCTCAAACCCATATACTAGGAGATACTAAGTATGCTGTGACTTCGTGGTGAGTAAATGGACACCATCGCTTGCAGGAACATCACTTACATACCCCGTGTTATAACGCTATCACAGCCCACAGTGCGACACTGCAATCTGCTTGGAGGTCACAGATATCCTGCCCAGCTCCTCGGCGATGCCGCCGGTCAGCGCGTTCATGGCCTCAAGCGCGACTGCGACACAATCTGGTCAGCTCACGTCCGAGAACCCAGAACGGCGGGCGGCCAACACAGTCACATACTGTTAAATCCGCTGTCTGTGTGGTCGACGGCCAGCACGCTGATGCTCTTCGACACCTTCTTCGTGTTCGTATACGTCAAGTTCCAGCACGAGCCGCAGCTCGCCGAGTTCCACCCCGCGACCGCCTGCGCGCCGCCGATGTACGGGAACTTGGGCAGCGAGCCGAAGGTCGTGTAGCCCGCGGTCAGCAGGCCGTTGGTGCCGTCGGAGCACGCGACGGTGGCGAGGGACGTGGACTTTGTGTCGTAAGCTCTGGTCGTAGCTCAGGGAGGAGGTGGCGGCGAGGGCGCCCGCGGGAATGAGCATGGCGGCGATGGCGATGGCGGCGGTGGAGAATCTCATGGCTGGTGGAAGTTTGAGAGTGAAGTTGGAAGTGAAGGCGGCTTAAGCTTGGTGTGAAGGCGGAGGACGAGTGGATGATGAGATGCAAGGCTTCGTAACGTCTGCTCTTATACTCAGCGCAAAGGTGGAAATATGCTTGCTCACCTGATTCCGCGGCCACCGCCTCCCCTGCGCGCTGAATGCGCCATATGCGCAGCGGCAAAGAATCACCGACGCGTCGCAGGCTCGGCCATCGGTGTTCAACGTTCAACATTCCGGGACAAGCTCACCGTAAGAACGCCTCCAAGCACAGCTGCTCCGCATCAAGAAACGTGCGGCAAATGGTCAGATGCATTTCTGCCGGGCGCTGCTTAGAGCTGATCAAAGCATGTCTGATCCGCCGAGTCTGCAATGTTTTAATTATGTCTGGCGAGGTTTCTGCTTCGCATGAGTATTGATGGTAGAATCTCGCTACCGTTTAACATATATGTAGCTCGGCACTTATAATATGATTCTTCTCAGGTTGTTCTCTTACTCTGCGTCCTTAGGTTCTAAAAATAAGACGTCGATGAACGCTCGAGGGCGCTTCCCAGCCTGCCGAGACTTCGCCGCCACCAAGGGAGGTTCGGACGCGGATGTCCCAGCGTGAGACCGGCCGGCGCTCATTCAAATTCAAATTGGCCATGCAATACCCAAACTCTTGTATCCCGACTCTTCGCCCGCTGTGTTCCGCGTGTGTCGTCTCTTCGTTTTCTTGGGTTTTGTAATCCTGCTAGCTCCCCTCTCGTCTCGAGCTCCTCTGGCCCTCCATCCCCTTCCCCTGTGTTCTCAATGGGCTCTCGCGTTCTTGCTTATCTCGGCGGCAGCTCTTTCATCGTTGGTTCTTTCGGGCAGTTCAAGGCCTCCGAATGCTTCGTGAAAGCGTCCCGTTCGGTGGATGAATCTGAACAGTGGTTTCAGTGCGTCTTTCGAGTTTAGCAGGACTACCTCATCCTCATACACCGTGTGCTCACTGTTGCTGCGCCTATCTTATCACTGTTTGGCATGCATGCTTGACACACGTCTTCTCAGAAAATTTGAGCAAGTCTCTCATGCCAGTACATGTTCAGATCGCATATGCTCTTGCAATTACAGTGACATTAACTTGATTACATGTGCATTAACAAGATTGTCCTAATTGTGCTGAAAATGTCCAATATTTCAAACCCATATACCAAGTATGCTGTGACTTGGTGGTGAGTAAACGGACATCATCGCTTGCAGGAGCACCACTCACAAACCCTGTATTATTATAGATTATAGTCCACAATGCGACGATGCGATCTGCTTGGATGTCACAGATATCCTGCCCAGCTCCTCGGCGATGCCGCCGGTCAGCGCGTTCATGGCCTCAAGCGCGACTGCAACATGAATCAGTCAGCTGACGTCCACGCAACATAGCACTAGCACATACTGTTGAATCCGCTGTCCGCGTGGTCGACGGCGAGCACGCTGATGCTCTTGGACACCTTCTTCGTGTTGGTGTACGTCAGGTTCCAGCACGAGCCGCAGCTCGCCGAGTTCCACCCCGCGACCGCCTGCGCGCCGCCAATGTACGGGAACTTGGGCAGCGAGCCGAATGTCGTGTAGCCCGCGGTCAGCAGGCCGTTAGTGCCGTCGGAGCACGCGACGGTGGCGAGGGACGTGGACTTGGTGTCGTAGCTCTGGTCGTAGCTCAGGGAGGAGGTGGCGGCAAGGGCGCCCGCGGGGATGAGCATGGCGGCGATGACGGCGGTGGCGGCGGTGGAGAATCTCATGGCTGGTGAAAGTGTGGAGGTGGGGCTTGAGAGTGAAGGCGGTTTAAGCTTGGTGTAGAAGCGGAGGACGAGGATGATGAGGGATGCAAGGCTTCACGACGTCTACTCTTATACTCAGCGCGAAGGAGGAAATATGCTTGTTCACCTGATTCTGTGGCCACCGCCTTCCTTGCGCGCTGAGAGGGCCATATGCAAAGCGGCAAAGAATCACCGACGCGTCGCAGCTTCGATGTTGGACACTTCGGGACAAGCTCACTGTAAGAACGCCTCCAACTTGGAGGCGTTCTTGCACAGACTCCGCATCAAGAATCGCGCGGCAAAAGGTTAGATGACCACTTCTGCCGGGCGCTGCTTGAAGCTGATCAAAGCTTGGTCGGTCTGATCAGCTGAGTCTGTCATGTTTTATGCATGTCTGGCCAGCGACTGCTATCGATGAACAGCCTGCCGAGACTTCGCCGCCACCAATGCAGGTGACTGCAGGTTCGGACGTGGATGACCCAGCGTGAGACGGCGTGAGGCTCGGCCGCTCTCACTCATATTCAAATTGGCCATGCAATACCCAAACTGTCTTGCATCCCGATTCTTCGCCCGCTGTCCAACTGCGTGAATTTTGAGCCTTGACATGACCTTTGACTGTTTGACACATGCATGCTTGACACACGCGTCTTCCCAGGAAATTGAATGATGGCCGGCGTTCGTTGGCCGTCAATCTTGCCCAAATCTTGCTTCATACCTAATCAAAGGAGGCTCTGCACGGGTCCCGGTCATCACTTGCTGCTTACCGTACTCTCCCGGACGTCTCTCTAACCAAGGTGGTCCCCGTGGGCCGGGATTAGTCACCTAGAACCTTGCCGCTCGACACAAGTAGTAAGTACTGTTGCGGTTTCCTTACTTTCAGAGGCCCTGGCTCGGCGTGAAACGCACTGCACGTATCATTAGATGCGGTGGCCTGCGGTCTACACAGCACAGTCCTTGACCTGGGCGCATGGTTGCTCAACGTTCAACCTCTCGCGTCTTTCCATGTTGAATGCCCTGCGCTGCGATCGCTTCCACATTTTATGTTACACGAATACAGCGGCAACCGTGTGCAGTCAATTCAGTATCTCATCGCCCCACATTCGTAGTTTCAGAGCCCAAGACCCTCTTGGATCCCCTTACACCGATTTCTCACCCAATGGCTTGACTCCCTTGGCCAAGAAGATGTTCACCTCCCGTCCGTGGGTCTTGACATTCGTGATGGCCTGGTCATCGACGGCCACGTCAACCAGACCAGCCGCGGCGAAGACGGCTTCTATCTCGGCGGGCGCGAAGCCGTTTCTGTGCGCCACGATGTTGGCGTACGGATGCGCGACGATTTCCGTGTTGGCTGCATTCTGCGCCATGTCTGCCACCAGCAGCGCGCCGCCCGGCTTGAGGAAGGACACCAGTGTGCGGGTTACGGGCTCGATCGATTCGAAATGGTGGTACGACGCAGCGCACTGTGCAAGGAGTTGGTTAGTTGGTTAGTTAGCTTTGGACGGCCTTGCAGGAGAGTGCTGCGCTCACGACGATGACGTCGAACAGCTCGCCGTTCAGTTTGTCGGGCGATTCCTCCAGATCGATGCATTCGGCGTGCATTTCCTCGGGCTTAAGGCCCTGCCAATCTGCCCGCAGATTGTAGCGCTTGACCTGTACATAAAGGGTATTAGTGTGATTGTGCGAGATAAGATTGCAATGGCTGACCATGGCTTCGCTGATATCGACGCCGACGATCCTGCGAGTCCTCGATGCCAATTGCCTCGAAATGATGCCTTGCAGCATCGTTCGTTAGATGGGTGTGATCAGATTCACATATGTGATATGCAAGCGCGCACCTGTCCCACACGCAAAATCCATGACCACGGTTTCCTCCTCGCTGAACGGATAGGCACCCAGCATCGCATCGCCCACTAGTTTCCCCATGGTGTTCGCATCCCCCCGCTCGTCCATCTTCTCAGCCTCGATATCGTCGAAGTGGACTTTGTTGGCATGGGCGTAACTGTGTGCTGGGTCGGTGTTGCCTGGGTGCACCTGCTCGGGATGGGCTGGGGGATCGCGATGATCATGTGTGTGGGCGTGCGGGTGGGTGTGGGTGTGGGTGTGCGGGTGGGTGTGCGGGTGAGTGTGGGTGTGCGGGTGAGTGTGGGTGTGCGGGTGAGTGTGGGTGTGCGGGTGAGTGGGGGAGTGCGATTGGGATTCGTCCATTGTTGTCGTCGTGTCCAAGTGAATGGCGGATTGTCAAGATCCAAGGAGCGGTCACCTGGCCCCGGGTGTCATTGGCGCGAAGAACATGAGTACTAGTTCACCGTTCAGCTGAGTACGTCGTTGACCAGTATTCGGGAGCAAGGGTCCCTGAGCGCTGAGCGCTGAGCATTCATATCGAACTCATGGCGTTCTTCTGGATAAATTTGTGCAGAAGGGCCAGTAGAATCTAGATACGTATTACGCAAAGACATCGATGAGCGCTTAATGTCGCTTCAAATTCCCAGCCGTAGCAATATTAATGGCACGTGAATATTAATGGCAAGTAAATATTAGTGACCCGTAGCTGCTTGATATACTTCTCAACTTCTGCTACAGACTATGACTATATGGTACACCCTGAAACGCGGAAAATGCGCCGGAATTCCAATTCAATCGCGGAAGTGTCCTTTCGAACGCGCCATCGTCGAGGTGACGGCGGTTTGGTATACACCCGCAAGTGATATCGCCAGCATGAACAACGCCCACGCAAAACCGCCCAGGGCCCCGTTGCCGACGGAGTATGCATAGAGCGAGCTGGATGGTGAATTAGCGCGCGGTTCCATCGCGGAGGTGTCCAGCGACTCACCTAGCCATGGCGGGGCTGAACGCGCGCGCAAGACACATCACAGATTGCACGATACCCTGGTGGCAATCGTTTAGGCAGAGTGCGAGGACGTCGGGGATCAGGCGGGCTTGCTCACATTGCACATCCCGAGCGAGGCAGGGCTGGGATTGCCTTCCTTCAACATCACCATGCTCAAACTAGCGAAGCAACGTCAGTAAAGCAGCACTGGGCTCTGTGAACGACGACGTACGAATAAGCCAAATTGGCAAACCGGGACATTCCTAAGATCAGGTAGACTCCACCCCAAACCACTGTGGCAGTATTGGCGTCGAGGAGCCCCGTGGATGCGTCATAGCCGCTCTTTGCGATTGGGTTCAGGAGTGGCATCAGGACGAATATGCATGGAAACAAGCACATGCAGAACGTATATGCTCTGCCGTGGTCGAAGGCGCGCAGTATGTATGGCATGACGAGCAGCTGGAGGAAGAATGCGACTATGCCCGAAATTGACAGGGAATAGCCTATTTGTTCTGTCTGCGTGCAGTGCGCTTGTTGAGCAGGTCGTCAAAGCAGGAAAAGAAAGATAGCTTACAGAGAGGCCGAGGCCACCGTGCTCGATGTTTGTGAAGCAGACCAAAACGTACAGCTCCTCGAAACCACTCGACAAAAAGCTGAGCGCAAAACCAGAACTAGACAAGGCAGATATGATGGGGTTGGCTAGCAGCTGGCTGGTACTGAGAGGTGCGTCAGAATTTGACGTCTCTTCAAATTCGCACAATGTATCAGAAGAGCTGGATGAAGTCATTCTATACAATGAAGGACACAGTTTGCTCGGAAGAGTCTGATTGGAGATTTAGAACATATTGCTTTCTAACAATCAGCCAAGACGTACCTCCTCTAGAATGAAGTAGCCAATCAGAACGGCAACCAAGGTCACCAAACTCGATATAAGGCCCGGAAGAAAGTAGGGGAATGTCCTCAGAAACTGCCAATCCAGCCAGTTGAATTTTTGCGCTGCATTCGAGAATGTTCCGCCAAGAAGTGGTCTGGTAAAGCAAACTTCATCAGCATGCAGCAGCAATCAAATGGGGACTACCTCACCCGAGTATACTGCCTAAAGGCCACGTGAGTCCAAAAATTGGTATAGCGATAGCCTGGTTTGAGGCGTCCGTGAGCTCGCCGACGACAGATTGCATGACTGAGATGCTTCCAGCGCATAAACCGGCCAACCCTCTAGTGATAAGCATCATATAAAAGCTTGTCGACAAGCCGAATAGAAGCGTTGTCAATGCAACGCCCAATATCCCACATAGGATGACAGGACGGCGACCGACCCTGTCTATACAGAGTCAATAACATCGGCGAGAAGTAAAAACGAGCGAATGAACCTGATATCTTGGCCATATTGTAAATAGATATCAACTCAAATACCGCAAACGTGCTTTGCTGTAACCCTTGTTTCAGATGGGAGTGCGATCGTCTGGTTTCGAGACTCACCACTAGACCGGTGTAGAAGCCAATGCGCTTGGGATCATCGGTGACTTTCAAGTCATACATGAATTGGTTGATATACGGAGATATCTGGGTGTAGGCTATGGGCTCTGCCAGCCTGATGCCGCATATGACTGTAGCTCAACCGTAAGTTTGCGCAGCCTGGGTCCGTGAAGATCAAACTTACCACCTAGCTGAAGCTTTGGGATCGGCGTCGGCCTTGGTTTGACGGCTCCTGGATCCTCTGTCGACTGGTCCGACGGAATAGGTATGTATTCGTCACAAGGTCTCGTGACGGACATGGTAGAGAGCAGTTGGAAATGCGATATCCTTAGGGCTGGGACGCGGAAAGCCAAGACAGTCGATGAAAAACTGAAAGCCCTTAGCAGCCTCTGCGTGGGGCTCGAGAGCTGCGTTACATAAAATATCACGCGACGGTCCGCTTCGTTACATGTCGAGAACCGCGAGCAGGAAGACTAGGCCATATAAGTATGCGCCCCTAAGCGTAGAATTGGTTGCAACTCCATGAGATTCGTGACGCAGAATTGCATGGTGAGCGCCCGAGCCTCTGTGTCAACCTCGACAGAACGCTTCTAAGTTACGAGGAAATGCGTGTATGGAAAATTCGGTTGAAGAAATCCGGTGGAAAGTCCTTGGAAAGTCCGGGAGTCCAGTAGTTCGGCCGCGGCGGTAGAATCAGCCGGCGGCGTCCAACGAAATGTTGGCCGGACGGCCGGACATGTGCCGGACTCTCCACCGGAATCCAATGTCTCTCCGGAGTCTCATTGTCAAGAGACATCGCGGCTTATTTTCTTCCACTACTTAGCTTCCATCGGCCAAGCAAGTACCCAACTCTATCTCATAATGATCCTTCGCCCGATGTACGGCTGCTTTTGAATTTGTATTCGGCCCTACCAGTTGTCACTGATTGTCACTGATGTCAGTTAGTCTCCCGAGGGCAAACACCAGAAAATTTGGATCGAACCTGCGTAAACTCCGGATATAATGTCAGTGCATGTCTGTCAGTGCATGTCACCTGGAACCTTGCCGCTCGATACGTCCTTTATCCGCCCTCGGCCCAGCCTGCTTCAATTTATTTCAGCCTGTTCAGCGAGAAACACAATATGACATGTTGAACCAAAGTGAAAATATCCCATCTGACATGTCTCACCCGAGCTCGGCCGAAACACGCTAGAGATGTCTCGGCCAGGGCTGTTTACCTGCATAAGGGATGCTTCGGCCGGTCGCGTGCCTCAGTCCGGTTGTGTATTGAGTATGTTTCGGCCAGCTTCACATTGGCTGGTTAGTATGCATCGGCCGAAGATATTCATAGTGTCTGTTAGATCATTCATGCGTTGGCCAGAGCATTGATTCATGCTCTGGTTACATGGGATATGCTTCGGCCGAAAGGGGATGATATCATGTGTGATGATTCGGCCAGGGGCATCGGTGCCCAGCGCGCCTGCAGTGATCAGTCGGCTAGAGCAACAGCATCCGAGCCAGACCCATATGTGATGACTCGGCCGAAACGTCGGCATCTGGACTGCACTAATGGGTGATGATTCGGCCGAGGCATCCACATCAAGGCAATGATTCGGCCAGCGACCCAGCATCAGGGGCAAACCCATATGTCATGATTCGGCCGAGCATTGGTATCCTAATATTCAATGGCTCGCCCGAAGCATCAGGATCCGGGGTGAGTGAATATTCAATGGTTCAGCCAAAGCATCTGCATCTGGGGGGAGCTAATATTTAATGGTTCGGCTGAAGCATCAGCATCCGGGGTGAGGTAATACTTAATGGTTCAGCCGAAGCATCAGTACCCCAGCGGGCTAATATCCAATGGTTCAACCAAAGCATCTGCATCTGGGAGGCGAATATGCAATGATTCGGCCAGAGCATCAGTATCCGGGACGAGCAGATATATAATGATTCGGCCGAAGCATCAGTATCCGGGGCAAGCAAATATACAATGTTTCGGCCGAAGCATCAGTATTCTGGGTGAGCGAATATTCAATGGTTCGGCCAAAGCCTCAAAATCCAGGGTGAGCAAATATTCAATGGTTCGGCCAAAGCATCTGCATCTGGGGGGGGCTGATATGTGATGAATTGGCCAGAGCATCAGTATCCCGGGTGAGCTAATATATAGTGTTTCGGCCGCAGCATCAGTATCCCCAGTGGGCTCATATTTAATGTTTCGGCCGGAGCAGGTATCTGAGGTGAGCTAATATAAGATGTTTCAGCCCAGAGTCTGCTGTGCTCTGGTGCCGGAATCATATAAATGACACAAGGCTCAAATAATCGGCCGTGAATTTGTACAGATACCAAGCCGCCCGAGCTCGGCCGGTAGGTTTTAACTACCAACGTGAAAGGCTCTCATATAAGCGGCCGCAAATTGGTATAGATACCGAGCCGCCCCGGCCGGTCGGTTTTAGCCTCTGCACTTTGATGTGAAAGCTACAGAGCGGCTCAAATGAGCGGGCGCAAATTGTCATAGATCCTGAGCAGCCCTCCTCATTGAGAAAGGCTGCCAATCAGATCTTCAAAGCGGCTCAAATAATCGGCCGTGAATTGCATAGGTACCGAGCCGCCAGAGCGGCCGGTCACTTTTATACAAATCATCAGCCGGGAATTGGCATAAATAAGGAGCCACCCGAACGGCCGTTCAGTTCAATATGTACCAGCCGAATATATTTCCTTATTGAGCAATGCTACCAATCGGGTCCTCAGAGCAGCTCCAATAATCGGCCGTCAATTGGTATAGATAACGAGCTGCCTGCACGGCCGGTCAGTTTTAGCTTCGGCACTTTGAGAAAGGAGCACAGCGGGTCAAATGAGCGGCAGTAAATTGTCATACTAATAGTTACCGAGCCGCCCAAGCAGCCGGCCTTGCTAGTGCGGCCCGGCTCGGCTACAGCTTGAAGCCACCGGCTTGGCAGGCTCAGTATGGCTACGCTACGGCCGCAAGCCATTCTGGCACGCATAAAGCTGGTTAGTACAAGCTGTAGCAGAGCCGAGCCGAGCCCAGTCGTTGCAGCACTAGCGGCCGCAAGAGGTCTGATATTTCCCAATTCAGTCACAATCTGCAATTGCTGTATGTACCTCAAGAAACAGGTAGTATAGAACTATCTATCGTAATTGTTAACATGGTGGTGGAGGAAAATGCAACCCCCCCTTCGGCGCCGACATGTCTCCCAAACCGACGCTGACCGACGCAGTGATGTTCCCCTGGGCGCCCGAAGCGATGGACGGGCCCGCCCAGCTGAACGATATCCCCGATAGCGCCTGGTACCCGGTATCCGCATCAAAGTGTGGCGCAAGATGCACGACCCGCAACTGGACGAGCCCCCCGTCCGCCTGCGCCTCATCCGGCCACTTGGTCTCCGCAACGACCGCCGCGAACTTCCCGCCCTCACAAAAAAAAAGAAACCCCCCGAAAATCTCCTCCTGCGCGCGCATTTTTAGGCATGTCGTGTATGTCAATTAGCGGTGTGTGTACATTGTATGAGATGGCTAGAAGGGTTTGCGGGTTGATTTGGAGTGCGGGCGTGGTGGGAATGCGAGACGGCCGGTGCACAAGGGTAGCGTGGGGAAAGGGTGGTGCCACGGCCGCGCGCTGACATTCGATGTGTGATGGAAAGACGCAGAAGGTCCCAAAGGATGCGGGATATGTCACCGATAGAGTTGGAAGAGTAATTTCACAGCCGCCGTGAGGGCGGTGCAAAGAGTGCAGGCGCGGCGCGGTTTGGAGTGCGGCGGGGAGGCGAGACGGCCTGTGTGGGCGGCATGGGGAAAGGGCGGGTGCCGCGGCCGCGCACTGAATACTGACATTCAATGCGCGACGGGTAGACGTGGGGAGGTTTCCATCTGAGCGGGGGTATGCCGTCGATAGAGCGGCAGGAGTGGTTCCGCAGCCGCGAGGGCGATGCAAAGGGTGCAGGCGCGGCGCGGCGCGATCGTGATTGTACGCGCTCGTTCGACGTCAGGGGCGCACTGTATGTTCAATGCACGACGGGGAGACACGGTGAGGTCTCCAGTGAAGCGGGGTATGCCGTCGACAGAGCGGGAGGAGGGCTTCGCAGCCGCGAGCGTGATGCAAAGGATGTGGGCGCGGCGAGGCGCGATCACAAGCACATGCACTCGTTTGACGCCTGCAACACCTGTTCCAAAGTTCTGGGCATTCCTTCACAATAGTGAGTAAATATTAATATGATACATATACTTGCCTGTTTTAAGCCTCCCATATCTGTTCCCTCTCTTCTACGTGTTGTTGAAGTTGCTGGCGTTGTTGTCGGCCGGCTGAGACGATCGGCGCCTAATCACGAAACAGCCGGATTCAGTCGTTTGTGGCGCGTCGTGTGTTTGCCGTCGTTTCCCTCCAGAACGCGCTCGCACATATATATAAACAGAGATCCTTCATTCGTTACATGTGTTAGCTACACTAATTTAACCTCCAAGTCTCACAATTGAAACCAAAGCTATGTCGAAGAAGATCGGCACTATACATGTGCGATAAGCCTGATCGGGTTGTCATCTCGCAGAACTGTATTTCGTCTATTTAAGTGGATCGGAGCATATGGAAGGAGATCGGGCTGTTGAATATAGCTATATGGTATGTATAAACCATGCTCCAAGTGTTCGTCTATGGATATCGGAAATCTATGTCTCTCAATGTAAGTATGCAGTTAAATGCTGAAGTATTCAGCACGAAACTCTGCTGGGATCTTGGTATTTCTGTGTATCCCTTACTCCTCTGCAATTCTGTCTTCTGGAGTACATTTATATACATTCATACAAGCTATTATAAGCCCCAGACACGATTTGTATGAGCAATTTATGTCTCTCAATGGAAGTATGCAGTGAAGTACTTAAGTTTCAAGCACGGCAGTAAAGTACTGAAGTATCAAACACGAAACTCTGTTGGGATCTTGGTCTTTCTGTGTGTCTCCTGGCCACCAATATCTCTACATTTACTCCTTTGCAATTCTGTCTTCTGGAATACATATATATACATTCATACATGCTATTGTACACCCCAGATGTTATTTATATAGGATTATACTTGTGCGAGACCGCATTTTGTGGCCATTATTGATGTCATTGCCATAACATGTCTGTATGATGCTCCAGGGCTTCTGGATGCAAGATTCTCACCACATATATCTGATTATCTACATGCTCACTATGTTTCAGGAGCTACGGAAGGCTTTTGAACACCTCCGAGGCCTTGTATATTAGCTGTAGAGTACATGATATCACTTGACATGAAAATTGTCACCATATCAGCTTGTACACTCTCTGTATGCGATACCCTGTCTGAGGTAGCTGTATCAAGGCCTATTAATCACTCTCGGACAACACATGCATCATAATAACATCAGGAGGAATATACAGCATGCATATATGAGGGGAGGTAGTCAATTTCAGTGAAATACCCATGGCAACAAGCCCAGATGCCTTCATATCTATTATAAGTAAATACACGATAGCATATACGGTCTATAAACATTTTTCAGACTGCCAGAAAGCCTGATGCCAGCTGTGAGGATGGTAGAGAGTGTGGAAAGCTGGGTGGCTGAACTTCAGCCACACACAGCTTTCCAAATGCGGACAGTTTCGATCCAGAAAGGTCGTGATCGTCTCGTCCGAGTCGTCTTCATCGATCAACGATGATCGCCCTCTCACCACCGCGCCCCCACCACGCTGTCTCCTCCACTCCAAAATACCTGTGCTTCAATGTGATGGCCGTAGGGCCGTCTAGCCGTAAGTGTTTATATGGTTTCCTTTCTGTTACATCCCCTAACTACTTTTAAACAGGTGTTTCGCAGTATGCGTGCATCCAGCCCCCCACGCTCGGACCCTAGCCCCATGTGTGATCCCTAGCCAGCACACCCGCTCCCTTGCAGCCATGGACTCACCCGCCCTCCCTGTCCCCAAACGTGCAGCCGTGTCCGCTCGCACACGCACATCCTGTCCCCACGCGCCTGGATGCTCGCACCCTCAGCCGCACGTCAACATCGCCCACACTCACCAAGCTCCCGCAACAGGTCCCATGTGTGCCCGTGTCCGCCCGCCCGCCATCGAGTCCGCATGTCAACCCCCGCACGCTCACGCAGCCCCGTGTGCCCACCAGCCCATACACGCCCGCCAGGCTATGCACACCCGCCGCTCCCATGTGTGCCTGCCGGTCCCATGTGTTCCAGTCCTACATGCCCCCGCCAGCCCAACTACCGGTCCCATGTGTGCCCGCTGTTCCCATGCGCGCCTGCTGTTCCCATGTGTACCCGCCGCTCACTTGCGTACCCGCTGCTCCCTTGCCCCTTTGCCGCTCCCCCATGTGCTCGCCAGTCCCATGTGTACCCGCCGGTCCCATGTGTGCCTACCAGTCCCATGTCGCCTGCCAGTTTCATGTCGCCCGCCGGTCCCATCACGCCCGCCGGTCCTATGCACGCCCACCGGTCCCATGTGCGCCCGCCGGTTTCACGTGCACCCACCGGTTTCATGCACACCCGCCGGTCCCAAACGGCTCCCATGTGTGCATCCATCCGTGCCCGCACTCGCGAGTGGGTGTGGTGCTATCGCGAGGGCGGGTGCTTGTGTGCATGTATGCGCGGGATTGTGTAGCCTGAGGGCTTACAAGTCCGGCGCTCTGTCATATCATCACGGGATTGTAGCTGGGCGGGTGCGGGTAATACCGCTAATTGACATATGCGCCTCAAAATGTGCACGCATGCGGAGTTTTTTCAGGGGGTTTTGCATTTTCCACTCACCATTCATTCCTTTTCTCCATCTGCTATCAATCTGAGATAGTTGTATAATACTTTTATCTTGATGTACATAGAGCCCCAGATTACTGAGGAATGCCTTTGCCCCCCTTCTCCCCTCAATCTGTGTGCTAAGTCAATGAGTGAGAGTGGCCCAATCGGGAAATGTCGGTTTGCGGCCGCTTGCGCTGCAACGGCTCTGCTCTGCTACGGCTCGAGCTCTAGAAGTGGTCTTTGCAGCATTTTCCTTGAAGCTGTGGCTCAGCTAAACCGGCTCGCAGTTTTTGAGCCATATTTTGGCCATATTGAGCCTGCCAAGCCGGTGGCTACAAGCTGTACCTGAGCCGGGCAGCACTAGCGAGGCCGGCTGCTGGGGCTGCTCGGTATCTGTGATATTTTGTGGCCGCTCATTTGAGCCGCTCTGTGTGGCCTTTCACATCGAAATGCCAAGGCTAAAACCGATCGGCCGTTCGGGTGGCTCGTTATTTATGCCAGTTCATGGCTGATTATTTGAGGTGCTCTGAGGACCCTATTGGTCGCTTTGGTGTCTCATTATTTATGCCATTTCACGGCTGATTATTTGTATAAATCTGATGGGCCGCTCGGGTGGCTCTGTGTCTATGCCAGTTCACGGCCGATTATTTGAGCCGCTTTGAGGACCTGATTGGTAGCCTTACTCCTCAATGAGGACATATATTCGGCTGATGCATATTAGACACTGTATGTCATTTATATGATTCCGGCACCAAAGCACAGACTCTGGGCCGAATCATTTTATATTGGCCAGATACCTGCTCTGCTGTATCCTTGTATCTTAGCTCATTGCAGATGCTGATAGTCTGGCTGAATCCTGGTATATTGGTTCAGCCTGGATCCTGAGGCTTTGACCTAAACATTATCTATTAGCCCATTCGGGATACTGAGGGTTTGGCCGAAACATCACATATTTGCCCCCCAGATGCTGCTGCTGCGGCCGAAACATCCGATATGGTAGCTTGATGCTTCGGCCAAAACATTAAATATCACACTGTGGATATTGAGGCTTCGGCTGAACCATTAAATATTAGGTGCACTGTGGATACTGAGGCTTTGCCCGGACCGTTAAATATTAGCTCACCGTGGATACTGAGGCTCCGGCCGTATCATTGAATATTAGCCCACCAGGAATTCTGATGCTTCGGCCGATTATTTGAGCCGCTCTGAAGACCTGATTGGTAGCCTTTCTCAATGAGGACATATATTTGGCTGATACATATTAGAAACTGTATCATTTATATG
>KV417485.1:476338-493803 GCA_001630335.1 Athelia psychrophila | reverse complement strand
GCACCCGCCGCTCCCATGTTTCAATGTGTATATGTCGGTACCACGCACGCCTACCGGTCCCATGGTGCCCGCCGGTCCCGTGCACGCCTGCCGGTCCCATGCACACCCGCCGCTCCCTCGCCCACTCACCGCTCCCACACGCGCCTGCCAGTCCCATGTGTACCCACCGCTCCCACGCGTGCCTACCAGTCTCATCGCGCTCGCCGGTCCCATCGCGCCCGCTGGTCGGCCCCTTGCCTACCTGCCGCTCCCATGCCCACCTGCCGCTCCCACACGCGCCTGCCTGTCCCATGCGCGCCAGCCCTATGTGCACCCGCTGCACACACACAGCTCCCTGGAAGCCGAGCTGGGGCAGGCCCACGCAGGTGCAGAAGGACTGCCGGCCGCGAACACAGAGGGCCGCTCGTGAACGGGTGTGAGTCTTCACGAAATGGGCTCTCTGATGGAGGTGTTATGCGGACCGGCGAGTGGCTGTGTGGTCGGTGTATATCTGGGGTAATGGGTGGCGCGAGCTGGGTGGGCGCGTGAGCGTAGGGGTTCCCGCTGACAGGCACGGGACTGAAGTGGTGCGAGCGGGCGTGGTGCAATCACCAGGGCAGGCGATTCTGTGCATGGGCGCGCGGGATGGTGTAGCCTGAGGGCGTACGAGTCAGGTGCGCGCTACCATGTCACCGCGGGATTGCAGCTGGGCGGGTGCGGGTAACACCGCTTATTAACATACATGCCTCAAAATTTGCGCGTGTGAGGAGGTTTTTTCCGTTTTTTCGGGGGGGGGGGGTTGCATTTTCCAAAACCACTGTTCATTCCTTTTCTCCATCTGCTATCAATGTGATAGATAGTTATATAATAGATTTCTCATGATGTACATACAGCCCTATACAATGAATTTGACACCCCCCTGTTTTGTAGCTACTTCAGTGTGAAGAATAACATGATTGAAATACTATTTCTAGCTACGGGAATGGTGCCAGGGGAAGGGAGGGATGCCAAAACGCGAAGGTTTGCAAAGTGACCCAATCTGGAAATGCCAGACCCGTTGCGGCCGCTAGTGCTGCGACAGCTGGCAGCTACGGCCGGTGTACTCACCGGCTTCTGCGTGAAACGGCTTACGGCCGTAGTGGCCACTGGCTACGGCTCGAGCTCGGGAAGTGGTCTTTGCTGCATTTTCCCTTGAAGCTGTTGCTCAGCGCTACCGGGTCACAGATTTTGAGCCGCACTTTGGCCATATAGCCGGTGGTACAACCTGTAGCCGAGCCGGGCAGCACTAGCAAGGCCAGCCGCTGGGGCGGCGCAGTATCTATGACAATTTGCGGCCGCGTATTTGAGAGCCTTTCACATCACTAAAATGCTGAGACCAAACCGGCCGGTTTTTCAGGCAGCTTGGTATCTATCCCAATTCACAGCCAATTTTTTGAGCTGTTCTGTTGTAGCCTTTCACATCGAAGTGCTGAGGCTAAAACCGACCGGCCGGTCAGCTCGGTATCTATACCAATTTGCGGCCGCTTATTTGAGAGCCTTTCACGTTGCTAGTAGTTCTGCTAAAACTTACTGGCTGAGCTCGGGCGGCTTGGTATCTGTACAAATTCACGGCCGATTATCTGAGCCGTGTGTCATTTATATGATTCCGGCACCAGAGCACAGCTTAGCCTACCAGGGATACTGATGCTTCGGCCGAACCATTATATATTAGCTCGCCCGGGATACTGATGCTCTGGCCGAATCATCACATATTAGCCCCCCCAGTTGCAGATGCTCTGGCCGAATCATTAAACATTACCCCACCGGGGATTCTGAGGCTTCGGCCCAACCATTCAATATTTGCTCACCCCGGATACTGATGCTTCGGCCGAGTCATTATATATTGGTGCACCCGCCCCACATACCCCGTCCTCCGGCCGAAACATTAAATATTAGCCCACCGGGGATTTTGAGGCTTTGGCCGAACCATTAAATATTAGCTCGCCCGGATACTGATGCTTCGGCCGAGTCATTATATATTGGTCGCACCTGTCCTCCGGCCGAATTATTGAATATTAGCCCACCGGGGATTTTGAGGCTTTGGCCGAACCATTAGATATTTGCTCGCCCCGGATTCTGATGCTTCGGCCGAGTCATTATATATTAGCTCGCCTAGGATACCAATGCTCGGCCGAATCATGACATATGGGTTTGCCCCTGATGCTGGGTCGCTGGCCGAATCATTGCCTTGATGTCGGCCGAATCATCGCCCATTAGTGCAGTCCGGATGCCGACGTTTCGGCCGAATCATCACATATGGGTCTGGCTCGGATGCTGTTGCTCTAGCCGACTGATCGGCACCGATGCCCTGGCCGAATCATCACACACGATCTCATCCTCTTTCGGCCGAAGCATATCCCATGTAACCTGAGCACAAATTGAAGCCCCGGCCAACACAGGAATGACGGAACCGATGCAATGAATATTTTCGGCCGGTGCATGCTCACCTGCAGATGCGAAGCTGGCCGAAACATACTCAATACACGACCGGACGGAGGCGCACGACCGGCCGAAGCATCCCTTATGCAGGTAAACAGCGCTGGCCGAGACATCTCTAGCGTGTTTCGGCCGAGCTCGGGTGAGACATGTCCTATGGGATATTTTCACTTCGGGTCAGCATGTCATATTGTGTTTTTCGCTGAACCATGTGTTTATTTACACGGAAGCTCACTGATATCTGCCCAGCGCTTAGAGCGACACTCTAGCTCACCGCAAAATGCACTGCACATGATGCGATGACCTGCGTTCTACAAAGCACATTCCTTGACTGGGCACATGTTTGCTTAAACTCTCGTGCCTCGCTGCGTCATGCCCTGCGTTGTGATATCTTCCACATGTTATGTTACATGAATATAGCGGTAATTGTGCAGGGTCGATTCAATAACTCATTATTGCCTCGCCTCATAGATTTAGGACGATGTTGGACGTGATAAGACGACGACGTTCGCACCCTCCTTCAGAAGTGCCTGTGGGTACCGTCAGAAGGATTCGACTGGCATCAGGATATCTTGGCCTACTTTTGATATCAACCCGCCGTTGCCGCCTGCTCCCACTACTACGATGTTCTTGTAAGGCATGGAAGGTTGGCGGCTATGTGATTATGGTGTGCATCCCATGTTCTTTACGAACGTCTACTTATACCCGGATGCTGGTTGCTTACTAAATATCTGCAGGCGGAGTAGATCATTAGCAAATTTCGTAGGATACGGCTTACAGCGGTCAACAAAGGTATGATTGTTCGTCGCTATAAGCTTTCGGTCTTGTTAATACAGTCACTTGCGTGCGGATATAAGAAACTCGTGAGCTAGAGCCGCGCATACCAAATAATATTGCTCCATGCTTGTAGTTGAGAGTTGAGAGGTAGAGAGAAAGAATTTTGGTCCCGGAGTCAATGTTGGATCGAAAGGTCAGCGACTGAAAAACGCTCACCAACCTTCAAGTGCCAGCCCAAACTTAAAACAGCATTGTTACCCGGGCTCCTCCCCTTCATTGCGGTCAACCCCTCGGCTCCTCGGAGACTCAACCCTGTCTTTCAAATTCTCACCCGAGCTCACTGCCGAGCTCACTGCCGCGACTCACCATAGATCTTCCAGACAATTCCTCGCCAATTCAATATGCACTCTGTCTCGCAATGATGCCCACCCGTTCAAAGGCCAGCTTCGCATTATTTAACGCAATTTTAAACGTTAGATGAAGATCTAGCTGGCATTGTCCAATCCGAAAGCTCGAGCTCCAATTTGTCAGACATCGGGCTGAGCTCGGGCACAAGCAAGGCGCAGGTAAGCATTGCCCTCGGACCCCGCGGGAATGACTGACCTCTGTAATCATTCGCGATTGAGAAGCGGTCATATGATCATTCATGAATCATCGTGGTGAGATTGCAAGCCCTCTCTGTCCATGTCCGCCATAAGGTGCCGACAAGGCGCTGGAGTTGGATCAGTTATAAAAGCATGGAACAATGGTATAGTTTTGCCAACACAATCAACCCTCTGAATCACCACACATTCCTCAAAATAAACACCACACCAGAATGCCTTACAAGAACTTCGTAGTCATCGGTTCCGGGACCATTGGAGGGCCCATTGCCAAGGTTAGTTTTTAACCTTTCAATCCTACCAGGGAATGGTGACATCGAACATGATATTTACGTGCATTTCCATAGGCTCTGCTCGCTGAAGGCGCAAATGTCACTGTCATATCCCGTGCAGGCTCAACATCTGTGAAAGATCTTCCCGCCGGCATAAAAGTTGTATCAGTCTCCCTGACAGATGTACCCGCACTCGCTGCCACGTTCAAGGAGCACAACATAGAAGTTGTAGTATCCACTGTAGCCCAGGCCGCTCTCCCGGAACAACACCTGCTAGGCGACGCCGCCAAACAGGCTGGCGTGAAGCTATTCCTGCCCTCTGAATTCGGCTACTCGACCATCGGGCTGACAGAGGGAGAGCTCGGTTTGAAATCGAAATTTGGGGAGTATCTCGAAGAGATCGGATTGCCTTTCACTCGCATCTTTGTCAGTTTCAAACACATCTCATCTGTCGTATTATAAAACTAACGCCTGAGCTTTCAGGACGGCGGTTTCATCACCTTTATACCTTGGATGCTTGACATCTCCTCCGGAAAAGTCAAAATCCTCGGCAAAGGGGACAAGAAGGGCACATTCACACACCCAGACGATATCTCCGGCTTTGTAGGCTACGTTCTCACCCACCTTGCACCCGCCGAGCTGGAGAACAAGATCTTCCGCATTCAAGGCGAGGCTGCGAGCTTCCTGGACATCGCGGCGTACTACCCAACCCTGCCGGTAGAACATATCGAAGAGCCATTCTCGGGACCGGACGGGGAGTTCAAATCGTTCCTCCAGGATCATGTCAACAGCGGGAAGGGTTCGGTTGGATATTCGGCCGCCACAGGAAAGGAGCTGACTGGTGCTGATGCTGCTGGTGCGAGCAATGCGCTCTGGGCGGGACACAAATGGCGAGGGATCAAGGAAGGTCTGGGGCTTTGAACATGATTCATACTACAATGTATAAAAATATTCAGAAATTTTGATTCTGCTATTTTGAGCTGGGTTTTTACTCCGCTTAGATCTGCATGCAATACCGTAGTAACTATCGCTCGATAACACTATTTTGGCTGGCAGTATCAGTAAGCGGTTGGTCAATTCAATCAAAATTCAATTGTCAATATCAATCAGAGGTACGGAGGTCCTGAATGGGAGCAGCACTGACGAGTCTTTATGCGGTCTGTACCGTTTCGTCGATGGCTTGGGGTACAATGATGTATTTGATGCTGAGGCTTTTACATAAGTTCTCCTGTTTTCAAAGCGTCGCTAGGGCGTCGACTAACAAGGAGCACATTGATATTTTCTCGAAAGGCCACGCACAGAATTTGACACAGAAAGTCGACTACAATACCCGGAGATTTCAATTGCAGAGTACCAGTGTGTTTGACGTCTGCAGCACCTTTTTGTACAAGACAGCATGTCACTGGAAAGGTCGGAAAGACCACGCGTTCCCTGAACGCGCGAGCCAACATTTAGCGCACCGGAGCTTCCGACTGTTGTTCCCCCCCGTCCACAAGTACGCCGATATCTGCCCCAAAGCTGGGAGTAGACAGTGAGAGATCACGCCAACGCACATAAATATGCGATGGTAGCATGCGTTGATGTCTTGCGTCCGCGGTATTGTTCCTATCGTCGTCGGGCAAGAAGTACAAGAAAACTTCTGCGAGAATCTCAAGCGCTACTCTCCGGATTAATATTGGGGATACTCCCCCGGGATAGTAAAGCCGCGGGCGCGTCGGCGCACTTCTGAAGAGCGTCTCTTTTGAGCTGAAGTCGTTCTTGGAAGCAATGAAAGGGCATCAACGCGCTTTCCCGATGCGCGAGGGCCGCTTCCGCCTGCTTTCTTTCAAAAATGGTAGGAGCATAGTTTGTGTCAATCTAATCTTGTAGAGAGCACGAAGGAACGGTGATAGAGTCCACCAAGCTGCAAGGGCAACCCGCCGTTGAAACGATCGTTTTGTGAGTATATGCACACAGCTATAGCATTTCAGAATACATAAGAGCTGTGAAGAGATGTTTGATAATGAGAGCACTCACGGACGATGATGTTCGAGTACAAGCTGGGTCAGGCGCCGGCCGCGGTGTCTGTCACCCAAATATAGAGGCAAATGCCGTCGACGTGTCGTGTCTAACTGTCTTGCTCACATACACAACCCAAGCCCCCGTCCACGTATATTCTGACATTCTTTACCGGTCTTGTTGCTGGTATCAACATACCCGAATATGCTTGCCCTCTGGTCTCTCCTCCTGCCCCTCGCAGGCTTAGCAGGTCTTGTCCATGCAAAATCTAGCTCAGGGGACTCAGTTCTCGTAGTCCTTGAACCTGGCCTGCCGAAGGAAGACTTCAGCGTCTTCTTCTCGAACTTGAAAGGTGCGCATGTTTCCTACTTGGATTTGGCTGGCTGACCGAACGTAAATCCAGAGCAAGGCTACGATCTCACATTCCGTGCACCCAAAGAAGTGACACCCAAAGTAATCGAGGATGACATCCCCGCTTTCGCGCATGTCATTCTCTTTGCGCCTGAATCAAAAGGTTTGTAGGCAAACACTATTTGGTCTGCCATTGCTCAATTTGCGCGTCCAGCATACGCGGCCGATATTACACCGCAGTCCCTGGTGACTCTCCTCTCTGAGAAGACCAACCTCTTGGTCGCTGTGGGTCCGAAGACCACACCGCTTACATCCCTCGCGTCCGAGTTCTCCCTTATTCTCCCTACTCCCAATACGCCGCTCATCTCCCACTTCCCCAAACGTGACACGCCTGCAACCGTCATCCCGATTGAGGTCGCTTCGAACTCGCTGTTGACAGCAGGCACCCCGCCTGTGTGGTTCTCCGGTGTTTCTTACGCGCTCGGAAATAATCCTCTGTTGGTCCCCATTTTGGCTGCACCTGCTGAGAGCTTCGCCTCGGACTCGACTGAGGACTCGGGCGCGGATGCCTTGGTTGACGCTTCTGAGAAAGGTGGAGAGGGCCTTTGGGCCGGTAGTGCTACTTCCGTTGTCACCGGTTTCCAAACCAAGGATGGTTCCCGCGTGACTTGGGTGGGAAGTGTGACACTGTTCAGCGACGAGTTCGCCCACAAGGCGTTGCCTAAGTGAGTCAGTCCACATTTCAGATACCATGCGGTGCTGAATTTATGATAGTGGAAAGGCATCTGGTAATGAACAGTTTGCCAAGGACGTCGCGGCGTGGACCTTCCAAGAGAAGTCTGTCCTCAGGATCGAAAGCGTTTCGCACCATCACGTTAACGGGACCTCCACACCCGACTTTTACACCACCAACGACGAAATAGTAGGAAGCCTCATTTATCGCGGAATCAGGAAACTCAATATGGCAATTTTAGGTCTACAGTGTGAAGGTGTCGAAATACGACCCCAAAACCTCGAGTTGGAAGCCTTGTACCTGCCGCTCTGACATTCAGCTGGAATTCACCATGCTCGACCCCCACGTCCGCACCACCCTCGTTGCCGACCCCTCGGACCCGGGTTCCTACACCGCTTCTTTCCGTGCTCCTGACAGACACGGTGTCTTCAAGTTCGTCATCGACTACAAGCGTAAAGGGTCAGCACCCCTTCTTTCCTCGTCACAATGAGATGCTAACCAGGTCGAATATAGATGGTCCTCCCTTCAGAGCTCAACCACTGTCCCTGTAGTACCTCCACGGCACGACGGGTACCCCCGTTTCTTGAGCGCGGCTTGGCCGTACTATGCCGGCGCAATCAGCACCAGCGTCGGCTTCGTAGTATTCTCAGCCCTATTCTTGGCGGGAGACGTTAGAGACGTGAAGAAGGGCAAGGGTTTGAAGCACGAGTAGATACAGAGGTAGCGTCACGTCTGCTATGTCAATACCTACCCAATTACAGGTTGATGCAATTCCGGGTAGCTCATTCTGGACAGCGTTTATAATTACATCAGAAACAACATGGATGGCACTTTGGGATGCAAGCAACAAACGTGAATATCTAAAACAGCGTTTCTTCATTCACTCAGACATGTGGTCGAACTGGGTCGATAAGCCACTGCGTATTGATGCACGTTGGGCCTACGTGACCGCTATCAATCCTGTTGCTTGATGCTTTGTCCCGCCTCTCCCGTTCTTGATCAGCGCAACCACACACGCATTTGCCTAACACTCGAATCCTCAATTTGCTCATGTGCTGCCCTTTCCATCGTTTCCCCAATGACAAATGTTCAGCGTCAGCCTCGTTTTGTTCCCCTGTTTTGTTTGTGGCATCGGCATGCTTGGACCACCACCCCACCTTGAATGGCAAGGTTACTGCTTGCTTTGTATTTGCCACCAGATAACGCTACATCACAGTTGACCATAGGGACCGTTTCCATCGTATAAAGTTTGGCCCTTTTATCTGGCTTCCCCAACTTCCCAAACGTCGTCCGATAGCAACAATTCCGATATCGCGTGGTACAGTGTGCGTGGACCAGTCTTGTGCTCCCTCCTTGAAACCTTACTTATGCATGGCGCAGGCACGTCTGCTCCGATTGATCACCTCGAACTACAGCTTCGGCGAAGATCATTACTATTCGAACACTGAGAAGCCCGAAGAGGTTCATACCACGAGTGCATACGCATAAAAGCCGCGGGCTGCATCATTCTTCCTCTTAATGAGTTAGACGCACTCGATTGAAAACTTGTGGGGAGCAGCTAGAGCCACATGTGTGGGGGTTTAAAGCCCAAGATGTGTCGTTCAGCAAGCACCGCTTCTGGGCCATCTTCCGAGACACCTTCTTGAACGATGCGTGGCAGCGTCTTTTTCCATACGAGAGCAAACCTACCTTCCGGCTACAGAAGTTGCTTCTTTGCGGTCCCGGCTCATGGTTAGTTATGTTCACTTGTGCTATTCCCCTATGCTGAAAATATGACATATATCTAGTGTTAATCTATATTCGCAGTAAATCTTCTTACTGTCTCGAACTTTCCGGCCATCGCTTGGTTCTCCTCTACGACGTCATCCATACATCCCCAGAACCCATACCAGTGTTCTCATAACTATTGGTTGAACGAAATGAATTGCGGCTGTCTTGGAGACAATGGACCTCGACGGGTTCGCTTGAAGTGTCATCACACACCTTGGTGTTCTGCCTGAAAGGGCTTTATCGAGGGCTCGGCGAAGAAACGGGAGCCATCACCCACGCAGAAGCCCTCTGACTTCAACCGGAAGCCGAAGCCTGTGAATTCGGTTTGTTCGTTGCCAGTCAGCTGTCGCCTCACGGGTAGCGCGGATACCCGGTATGACGCTGCGTTGTCATCCTTGGGCTCGATGCGCTGGTCAAAGCCGTATCACCAAAGCCATTCCATTCCTCGAATCACCAACGTGCAGAGCAAGCATTTTGAGTTTGAGGGGTTTGTCGATTTAGAGGGATGCCCTCATGCAGACATGACTGGTTGGCCAATCAATGGACATGAAGTTGCTGTGGGCGCTCCTTTGAAGACGTGCGGCCCAGAGTTCATTGAATACAAGTGATCTCCGAATGGGGTGCGTCCTTCGCACTGGCAACATTAATGGAAATGGCTGACTAGCAATGTTGATAGAGACCGGGACTTCTACATCAACGTACGTGAAATGTTCTGCTCTTCATTTGCATTTGTTGATATAACTTCTCGATTACCAGAGTTAAAAGTATCAGCCTTTTGCGTAATCAAAGTGTCTGAATACTTCGGATTCTTGCTTCGAATCCTGCCACACAAAGAACGCCCACTGGGGGGTCATTGCAACCATCTGACGAGAAGGTCACTGGATTCGTGGTGGCTCGACTGACGTGGGATCGCCTAACCTACTGTATACCCTGGCTGACGTACGTAGCGCTCAAAATGAACGACTTCGCGTTTTGGGAGTCTATCCTTGCCGGGCCTATCACTTCAATGGGCGCAGACGGTCTACCAAACGTAGTATACTTTGGGACCGCTTGCATCAAGTACACTTTCGAGGCCGCCACGGCCCAGCTGGAACACCATCTTTAAACTTTGGGCTTAGCCGACTCACAGTGCTAGCCAACCTCAATAGCCATAACCGCTCTGCTGTACAATGGTATACAAGATACACGCAAGATGTTCTACGATCAATAGCTCATTTTGGTGAGGTGGAGGTGGAGATCTTAGTGAATGTAGCTATCCAAGACACCTTATTTTTCAACAATATGTGAGTAGGCTTGCGCTCTGCCTCCTTTGAAAGCAACTCAAAATACCTTCAAGTCTATTGCCCGCACTACAGGTTGTGAACCTAGGGTACGACTTCTGTGTCGAGGTGTTTAGAGCTATAGATGCCCGCCGGTCAGAGATCCGCCCTCGCGACCCACCACTCACAATCATCATGCACGGCCGGAATACAACATCGCTCTCAAGTGTAGACGAGACGCTCGAAAACTCTACAGTTGACGATGACGTAGTGGCTCAAATATCTCCAGCCGGATGACGACTCCCGCACTCACACAATACAACTGCCACTCGGGCTGTGCATATCAACTAAGTAACCGCTGGAATCCTGTGGCGCTGCACTCTTGAAGCATGTTTTGAACCTCGCTTCAGCCACAATACCGACGGAAAAGACTCTTTGATGGATTCTTCGTGCTATTTTTACGAGAACTCCGTGATCTGTGGGAGCAATTCGACCTTCTCGAGCCGGCGCTGCATCCCAAGTAGCAATCACATGATCCCCTAGACCCAGCAGTGGTAAGTATTAGGATCTTCTATAGCGATCTCATCAAGTGCTACATCGTTCGCTGTCTAGGTGCCAGACCTCTTAACGTTAACATTGGAAACGTGGAAGAGAGTCTTGGATGTAGATGCAGGACTTGCGAGAAGTTGGTTGACTTCCTGAAATCCTCTGAGCGCCTTGAACTGCACGCGTTTGGGGACAGTCTATCCCTCAACCATGTCCATCTTCGTGTACAGCTTGGTGGCTCGCAATCACATATCAAGGCCAACCTAGCCTCAGGCTCGAGCAGACAGAAACTCGTCATCGTTAAGCAACAACACCCCGATGATTTGGTTGTCCAGGAGAATAGGAGGCGTCGGAAGCCGAGGCAGTGAGATTTATGTTGCTAATAGCCTGTAGTAATAGGAATGCGCTTGTGGCACACTATGAATCGCTCAAGGCTCGCGCCCAAAGATGCGTGTATCTGTGGTTCACATTGCACAAGGGCCATTGATTGTAGGAGGCTATTGTGTCATTGAATGAGATGCGTCATAGAATATGTGTATTTGCGATCGACACTGATCCTGTTGATCGTATTTCACTCCATAGCCAACCAGCGGCAGACTCAAAATTTCATCACCTATGTATCTTATCAACGTGGGCACTGATGGCGCAGTGGCAATATCTGCCACGTTCGACGTCTTTCGTGCCTGGTAAGTAGTCAACTTTTGCACCAGAGCACAATCCTGACTGATCTACTGCACTATTGACGGGTAATGAGTATTGCTCTTACTGATTTCCCCCTTCGCTTGCTGATGACCTTCGAGGTCTTCAAACAGGTAAGATTCAAGAAAGTATTGCGGTCAATTGCTTTGCTGAGGTGATGGCTTGCCATTAGGCCAAGTAAGGTAGGTCAACGTTACACTTTAATATCGCTAATTTGCGTTTATTAACTCTGATGTCCACGTGTGCCTAACTTGAAAACACAACAACCGTAAACGCAAAGATCTTGAAGCTTGATCATCCACCTAGTCTCGTTCTCATCCGTATATGGTACTCGCTTTGACAGTCGTCGGTATTTGCTGCAGAGATCGTACCGGAACGTCTGGCGCATTCTTTGTGGTCCATACATATTACATATGGGCCACACGAAACGGAGAACGCGCAAGCAAGACCACCGTTGCCAAGGAGGGTGGAAGCAGGCTCTGGGACCTAGGGATCTAAGGCCCCTACTGACCGGTAATTTCTATTGCTCTTGGTATTTTATTGCTTGTCCCTTGCTTGTTGATTGGGGGAGCTTGCCTCCCCCCAGTATCTTGGTGGGGCTCGCGAAAACAGTAGTGGCTGTGCCCGTGCGCTGGTCCGGGTCCAATGAGCTACCCGTGAGAACTTTGTGTCTGCGTCTGTGCTCTGTGAACTTTTTAGTCAAACAGTGCGCCTTGAGTGATTAAGCCGTATTACAAGCTCCCCCAACCTCAGTGGCTTAGCACTGAATCATATTATTTCTAGATCAGTGCAATCCAAGTGCAATCGACTGCTTTGCTAAGGCGCGAATTCGAACATGACCCACGTGTTTGCAATTTAGGCCAAGCCAAAGCCAAGTAAGTGTTATTAGTCATGATCGCTCATTTGCGTTCATTGAACCAGGACCCCCGTTTATGCTGGGACATACAAAAATTTCCCAAAGCGTTCCATGTCGGTGGCAAATCGCGATTTTGCCCTTGTCTGATGGCTGATATGACCTAAAAATTTCGATTTCATGTCCAATGATATGCCCCCAAAAATCTGCCAAAACATCTAGATAACCTCCAGCGTAGGCACCAGCGAAATGGCGAAACAGATGTATTAAGTTGAAGCATTGTATAATGAATTACACCCGCTATGGGATTGGAACAGAAAAAGTGCAATACACTCCGCAGCTATTCCTGCAGTTTTGCATCATTAGCGTTTATTGAACCTCCTTTGGACCCCGGGCGCGGTGTAGTTTCGGTCGGTTTAAAATAAAGCATAAATGTCGAGACAGCTTTTAAACAGCTTAATTTAAAATCTGACACTTTGATCGCCCCTGGCGACTGACCAACTCGAATTTGTCGCCCTCGACAATGGCCACCGTGGGCTACATCCAAACTGCAATGTTCACAGTACGTTGAACAGTCTCCTCACATGTGCGCCTAGCTGACTACACCGCAGGTTAGTGCATGGGACTTCCTAATATGCCTTGCGGAAGAGTTGAAAGTTGCTGGAATATTGGGATTCTGCCCTTCGATTGTGATATACTACGTGTCCCGGTGAGTTCAGAGTCTATCTGCCCATGTCAAGTATTCTTGCGCTGAACAACCGAGCCGTAGCATAGGCATCTTGTTGCTGATGGCAGCGGAATTACTGATGCAGTGTGAATGCCCCAGCAAGTATTGCTCAACGACTCCGACTCATATGTCATGCTTTAGTTGCTTCCATCGCTCATTGTGAAGTCTTCTGGCACATCACATCAGCTACAAGCACTATTAGCAGTGCCGCAACATCGTTTCTATTCTTCCTGCGGGTACGAGCTGTATATGAGAAATCTCTGTCAGTTACAATCGCGTTTGCCATCTTCTGGCTGGCCATTCCAGTAACATGTTCGTTATGGAACATTTCTGTTCAAGCGTCCGTAAGTTCTTTCTGTTTCGTTGAGATGTTAGTCTAATTTAGAAATTTATCCAAGCATATGGGATCTGCACAATGCATTCTCAGCGGATTCGGATCTTTTCCCTCAATGTGCTTGTGGGTGAAGGCAGCCTACGACACCTCTGTATTCGCCGCAATCACCTGGCGAATTATATCATACGCCGTGGCAGACCGTGTCCCTAGATCGCAACGCTGGCGGCTGATTCGAGGAGCTGGAATGTCTCAGATTTGTAGGGACTTGTTGCGTGGTGGTCAACAGTTCTACTTGTGAGTGCCCTATTATCTTCGCTATCCATGAAAAGCCCGCTGAAATGAATTAGCGTCACCATAGGCACGACGCTGATGGGAGCCAGCGCAGTCTTTCTTCCTGTCGATTCTCATAACCGCCTTTGGCTTCCTTTACCAGGAAAAGCAATCGAAGGCATCATGGCTTGCAGAGTGTTTCGGAAGCTCGTTTTGAGTTCTGATGAATACCAAGAGGGCCGGAGTCATCGGGACAGTATCATGTTGACTACGGTTTTTGTTCCCGATGTCGAGCCGACATGAATAGAATGCTTACCCATTAGCATTGGATCCCAGCACTGTCGAACCGATCATTTTGATTTTGATATCTTGCCTGGGCTACAGGCTATTGGGCTTGGGTGCCGGGACGAATGATTTACCAAGGAGAATCACTCAGAAATCAAAGTACTTACAAAGTCCCAACTGCTCCCCTGCCATGCAAAGGGCACCCATCGGGAGCTCCTGTTGCATTCGCAGCAGGAACTGCAGACGCTTGGAAGACGCGTAGAATTCTCGAGAGATGTGTTGGACACTGGACAGTGCCGGAGGCCACGCAGTTGTTGAAAAAACTGATTGATATTCCTCTCGTGTACTAAGCCCTGGGCACGCAGTTCGACGATGTTATCCGAGCTAGCAAGAATGAGTTGAGCCAAGTAAGCTGTGCATGAAGTTGCGATTATGTTTAGCTGGAAAGCCCTCGTATTGGATTTTGCACTTCCTCGATGTTTTGTGGACTACGCATGCACCTGCAATGCTATATATAGAGTAGTATCTAGGAGTCCTTCAGCGTCGGCATAGAAAATTGACCTGTCTGTAGGCTTCAAGGTGAACAGGCAGTTGGATAAGAAAGTCTTTACATGAAACCACAATTGCGGGAATGCCCCTGGCGCGATGACACAGGTGTAGAGCGATAGCAGATGCTGACACTAGAATATGTCACAGCAGCGCAAAAAGCACAAAGGTGGCAAGGCGGGACGACAGTGAAACGACGAAGGAGCGGTGCGCTTCTAAACAAGACTGGCGGTGAGGGTTAGTATAGGACGACGGGTAATAGGAGTGCAGCGACTTACAGTTTCGTTATTATTATGATTGACGAAATGTGGTCGCTATCTGCCGGAAGCCTCTTCTTATTCCTCCCCTCGCGATGGGTCGGAATTGTCGGCTTCTCCTTCGGGGACAAAGAAGTCGGCCATTGGGCATCTGGGTGATTTATATTCAAGAGAAGCATCTAGCCCTGTCACGCAGTGCTATGAAATCTCCGTATGTCTCCAGACAATACGGCGAGTGGTATCCGCAGGTGGTGGTCCAGGACTCCAACACGTCAGTGCTAATAACAGCCAGCCCCCCCGAGGTGTAATTGACGTGGGAATAGTATCTTGCCGCAATAAGCATCTGATGCTTGTCAATTGTGGCAGTAGACAGCACATCCCCGCATCATGATTTGGAAAGCGCAGTGAGGACATAGGAGGACATTCATAATAATATCCAACTTGAAGCCGATTGCTACAACGTACGGGCTCGAGCTTGGGCGGCATTGGTGTTGTCTTGACGGCCGATTATTGAGGCGGTGTCGATTTATATGATTCCGCCGTGTGCCGAGAGCTACTTGTGATACTGAGCTTGGCCGAATCAATATATTAGCTCGCCCGGGATACTGATGCTCTGGAATCATCACATATTAGCCCCCCCAGTTGCAGATGCTCTGGCCGAATCATTAAACATTACCACGGGGATTCTGAGGCTTCGGCCCAACCAAATATTTGCTCACCCGGATACTGATGCTTCGGCCGAGTCATTATATATTGGTGCACCCGCCCCACATACCCCGTCCTCCGGCCGAAACATTAAATATTAGCCCACCGGGGATTTTGAGGCTTTGGCCGAACCATTAAATATCAGCTCGCCCGGATACTGATGCTTCGGCCGAGTCATTATATATTGGTGCACCTGTCCTCCGGCCGAATTATTGAATATTAGCCCACCGGGGATTTTGAGGCTTTGGCCGAACCATTAGATATTTGCTCGCCCCGGATTCTGATGCTTCGGCCGAGTCATTATATATTAGCTCGCCTAGGATAACAATGCTCGGCCGAATCATGACATATGGGTTTGCCCCTGATGCTGGGTCGCTGGCCGAATCATTGCCTTGATGTCGGCCGAATCATCGCCCATTAGTGCAGTCCGGATGCCGACGTTTCGGCCGAATCATCACATATGGGTCTGGCTCGGATGCTGTTGCTCTAGCCGACTGATCGGCACCGATGCCCTGGCCGAATCATCACACACGATCTCATCCTCTTTCGGCCGAATCATATCCCATGTACCCTGAGCACGAATTGAAGCCCCGGCCGACGCAGGAATGACGGAACCGATGCAATGAATATTTTCGGCCGGTGCATGCTCACCAGCCGATGTGAAGCTGGCCGAAACATACTCAATACACGACCGGACGGAGGCGCACGACCGGCCGAAGCATCCCTTATGCAGGTAAACAGCGCTGGCCGAGACATCTCTAGCGCGTTTCGGCCGAGCTCGGGTGAGACATGTCCTATGGGATATTTTCACTTCGGGTCAGCATGTCATATTGTGTTTTTCGCTGAACCATGTGTTTATTTACACGGAAGCTCACTGATATCTGCCCAGCGCTTAGAGCGACACTCTAGCTCACCGCAAAATGCACTGCACATGATGCGATGACCTGCGTTCTACAAAGCACATTCCTTGACTGGGCACATGTTTGCTTAAACTCTCGTGCCTCGCTGCGTCATGCCCTGCGTTGTGATATCTTCCACATGTTATGTTACATGAATATAGCGGTAATTGTGCAGGGTCGATTCAATAACTCATTATTGCCTCGCCTCATAGATTTAGGACGATGTTGGACGTGATAAGACGACGACGTTCGCACCCTCCTTCAGAAGTGCCTGTGGGTACCGTCAGAAGGATTCGACTGGCATCAGGATATCTTGGCCTACTTTTGATATCAACCCGCCGTTGCCGCCTGCTCCCACTACTGCGATGTTCTTGTAAGGCATGGAAGGTTGGCGGCTATGTGATTATGGTGTGCATCCCATGTTCTTTACGAACGTCTACTTATACCCGGATGCTGGTTGCTTACTAAATATCTGCAGGCGGAGCAAATCATTAGCAAATCTCGTAGGATACGGCTTACAGCGGTCAACAAAGGTATGATTGTTCGTCGCTATAAGCTTTCGGTCTTGTTAATACAGTCACTTGCGGGCCCGTGAGCTGAGCCGCGAATACCAAAAGATATTGCTCCATGCTTGTAGTTGAGAGTTGAGAGGTAGAGAGAAAGAATTTTGGTCCCGGAGTCAATGTTGGATCGAAAGGTCAGCGACTGAAAAACGCTCACCAACCTTCAAGTGCCAGCCCAAACTTAAAACAGCATTGTTACCCGGGCTCCTCCCCTTCATTGCGGTCAACCCCTCGGCTCCTCGGAGACTCAACCCTGTCTTTCAAATTCTCACCCGAGCTCACTGCCGAGCTCACTGCCGCGACTCACCATAGATCTTCCAGACAATTCCTCGCCAATTCAATATGCACTCTGTCTCGCAATGATGCCCACCCGTTCAAAGGCCAGCTTCGCATTATTTAACGCAATTTTAAACGTTAGATGAAGTTCTAGCTGGCATTGTCCAATCCGAAAGCTCGAGCTCCAATTTGTCAGACATCGGGCTGAGCTCGGGCACAAGCAAGGCGCAGGTAAGCATTGCCCTCGGACCCCGCGGGAATGACTGACCTCTGTAATCATTCGCGATTG
>KV417485.1:381040-470472 GCA_001630335.1 Athelia psychrophila | reverse complement strand
CGTCCGCACCACCCTCGTTGCCGACCCCTCGGACCCGGGTTCCTACACCGCTTCTTTCCGTGCTCCTGACAGACACGGTGTCTTCAAGTTCGTCATCGACTACAAGCGTAAAGGGTCAGCACCCCTTCTTTCCTCGTCACAATGAGATGCTAACCAGGTCGAATATAGATGGTCCTCCCTTCAGAGCTCAACCACTGTCCCTGTAGTACCTCCACGGCACGACGGGTACCCCCGTTTCTTGAGCGCGGCTTGGCCGTACTATGCCGGCGCAATCAGCACCAGCGTCGGCTTCGTAGTATTCTCAGCCCTATTCTTGGCGGGAGACGTTAGAGACGTGAAGAAGGGCAAGGGTTTGAAGCACGAGTAGATACAGAGGTAGCGTCACGTCTGCTATGTCAATACCTACCCAATTACAGGTTGATGCAATTCCGGGTAGCTCATTCTGGACAGCGTTTACATCAGAAACAACATGGACGGCACTTTGGGATGCAAGCAACAAACGTGAATATCTAAAACAGCGTTTCTTCATTCACTCAGACATGTGGTCGAACTGGGTCGATAAGCCACTGCGTATTGATGCACGTTGGGCCTACGTGACCGCTATCAATCCTGTTGCTTGATGCTTTGTCCCGCCTCTCCCGTTCTTGATCAGCGCAACCACACACGCATTTGCCTAACACTCGAATCCTCAATTTGCTCATGTGCTGCCCTTTCCATCGTTTCCCCAATGACAAATGTTCAGCGTCAGCCTCGTTTTATTCCCCTGTGTTGTTTGTGGCATCGGCATGCTTGGACCACCACCCCACCTTGAATGGCAAGGTTACTGCTTGCTTTGTATTTGCCACCAGATAACGCTACATCACAGTTGACCATAGGGACCGTTTCCATCGTATAAAGTTTGGCCCTTTTATCTGGCTTCCCCAACTTCCCAAACGTCGTCCGATAGCAACAATTCCGATATCGCGTGGTACAGTGTGCGTGGACCAGTCTTGTGCTCCCTCCTTGAAACCTTACTTATGCATGGCGCAGGCACGTCTGCTCCGATTGATCACCTCGAACTACAGCTTCGGCGAAGATCATTACTATTCGAACACTGAGAAGCCCGAAGAGGTTCATACCACGAGTGCATACGCATAAAAGCCGCGGGCTGCATCATTCTTCCTCTTAATGAGTTAGACGCACTCGATTGAAAACTTGTGGGGAGCAGCTAGAGCCACATGTGTGGGGGTTTAAAGCCCAAGATGTGTCGTTCAGCAAGCACCGCTTCTGGGCCATCTTCCGAGACACCTTATTGAACGATGCGTGGCAGCGTCTTTTTCCATACGAGAGCAAACCTACCTTCCGGCTACAGAAGTTGCTTCTTTGCGGTCCCGGCTCATGGTTAGTTATGTTCACTTGTGCTATTCCCCTATGCTGAAAATATGACATATATCTAGTGTTAATCTATATTCGCAGTAAATCTTCTTACTGTCTCGAACTTTCCGGCCATCGCTTGGTTCTCCTCTACGACGTCATCCATACATCCCCAGAACCCATACCAGTGTTCTCATAACTATTGGTTGAACGAAATGAATTGCGGCTGTCTTGGAGACAATGGACCTCGACGGGTTCGCTTGAAGTGTCATCACACACCTTGGTGTTCTGCCTGAAAGGGCTTCATCGAGGGCTCGGCGAAGAAACGGGAGCCATCACCCACGCAGAAGCCCTCTGACTTCAACCGGAAGCCGAAGCCTGTGAATTCGGTTTGTTCGTTGCCAGTCAGCTGTCGCCTCACGGGTAGCGCGGATACCCGGTATGACGCTGCGTTGTCATCCTTGGGCTCGATGCGCTGGTCAAAGCCGTATCACCAAAGCCATTCCATTCCTCGAATCACCAACGTGCAGAGCAAGCATTTTGAGTTTGAGGGGTTTGTCGATTTAGAGGGATGCCCTCATGCAGACATGACTGGTTGGCCAATCAATGGACATGAAGTTGCTGTGGGCGCTCCTTTGAAGACGTGCGGCCCAGAGTTCATTGAATACAAGTGATCTCCAAATGGGGTGCGTCCTTCGCACTGGCAACATTAATGGAAATGGCTGACTAGCAATGTTGATAGAAACCGGGACTTCTACATCAACGTACGTGAAATGTTCTGCTCTTCATTTGCATTTGTTGATATAACTTCTCGATTACCAGAGTTAAAAGTATCAGCCTTTTGCGTAATCAAAGTGTCTGAATACTTCGAATTCTTGCTTCGAATCCTACCACACAAAGAACGCCCACTAGGGGGTCATTGCAACCATCTGACGAGAAGGTCACTGGATTCGTGGTGGCTCGACTGACGTGGGATCGCCTAACCTACTGTATACCCTGGCTGACGTACGTAGCGCTCAAAATGAACGACTTCGCGTTTTGGGAGTCTATCCTTGCCGGGCCTATCACTTCAATGGGCGCAGACGGTCTACCAAACGTAGTATACTTTGGGACCGCTTGCATCAAGTACACTTTCGAGGCCGCCACGGCCCAGCTGGAACACCATCTTTAAACTTTGGGCTTAGCCGACTCACAGTGCTAGCCAACCTCAATAGCCATAACCGCTCTGCTGTACAATGGTATACAAGATACACGCAAGATGTTCTACGATCAATAGCTCATTTTGGTGAGGTGGAGGTGGAGATCTTAGTGAATGTAGCTATCCAAGACACCTTATTTTTCAACAATATGTGAGTAGGCTTGCGCTCTGCCTCCTTTGAAAGCAACTCAAAATACCTTCAAGTCTATTGCCCGCACTACAGGTTGTGAACCTAGGGTACGACTTCTGTGTCGAGGTGTTTAGAGCTATAGATGCCCGCCGGTCAGAGATCCGCCCTCGCGACCCACCACTCACAATCATCATGCACGGCCGGAATACAACATCGCTCTCAAGTGTAGACGAGACGCTCGAAAACTCTACAGTTGACGATGACGTAGTGGCTCAAATATCTCCAGCCGGATGACGACTCCCGCACTCACACAATACAACTGCCACTCGGGCTGTGCATATCAACTAAGTAACCGCTGGAATCCTGTGGCGCTGCACTCTTGAAGCATGTTTTGAACCTCGCTTCAGCCACAATACCGACGGAAAAGACCTCTTTGATGGATTCTTCGTGCTATTTTTACGAGAACTCCGTGATCTGTGGGAGCAATTCGACCTTCTCGAGCCGGCGCTGCATCCCAAGTAGCAATCACATGATCCCCTAGACCCAGCAGTGGTAAGTATTAGGATCTTCTATAGCGATCTCATCAAGTGCTACATCGTTCGCTGTCTAGGTGCCAGACCTCTTAACGTTAACATTGGAAACGTGGAAGAGAGTCTTGGATGTAGATGCAGGACTTGCGAGAAGTTGGATGACTTCCTGAAATCCTCTGAGCGCCTTGAACTGCACGCATTTGGGGACAGTCTATCCCTCAACCATGTCCATCTTCGTGTACAGCTTGGTGGCTCGCAATCACATATCAAGGCCAACCTAGCCTCAGGCTCGAGCAGACAGAAACTCGTCATCGTTAAGCAACAACACCCCGATGATTTGGTTGTCCAGGAGAATAGGAGGCGTCGGAAAGCCGAGGCAGTGAGATTTATGTTGCTAATAGCCTGTAGTAATAGGAATGCGCTTGTGGCACAATATGAATCGCTCAAGACTCGCGCCCAAAGATGCGTGTATCTGTGGTTCACATTGCACAAGGGCCATTGATTGTAGGAGGCTATTGTGTCATTGAATGAGATGCGTCATAGAATATGTGTATTTGCGATCGACACTGATCCTGTTGATCGTATTTCACTCCATAGCCAACCAGCGGCAGACTCAAAATTTCATCACCTATGTATCTTATCAACGTGGGCACTGGTGGCGCAGTGGCAATATCTGCCACGTTCGACGTCTTTCGTGCCTGGTAAGTAGTCAACTTTTGCACCAGAGCACAATCCTGACTGATCTACTGCACTATTGACGGGTAATGAGTATTGCTCTTACTGATTTCCCCCTTCGCTTGCTGATGACCTTCGAGGTCTTCAAACAGGTAAGATTCAAGAAAGTATTGCGGTCAATTGCTTTGCTGAGGTGATGGCTTGCCATTAGGCCAAGTAAGGTAGGTCAACGTTACACTTTAATATCGCTAATTTGCGTTTATTAACTCTGATGTCCACGTGTGCCTAACTTGAAAACACAACAACCGTAAACGCAAAGATCTTGAAGCTTGATCATCCACCTAGTCTCGTTCCCACCCGTATATGGTACTCGCTTTGACAGTCGTCGGTATTTGCTGCAGAGATCGTACCGGAACGTCTGGCGCATTCTTTGTGGTCCATACATATTACATATGGGCCACACGAAACGGAGAACGCGCAAGCAAGACCACCGTTGCCAAGGAGGGTGGAAGCAGGCTCTGGGACCTAGGGATCCAAGGCCCCTACTGACCGGTAATTTCTATTGCTCTTGGTATTTTATTGCTTGTCCCTTGCTTGTTGATATTTCTAGATCAGTGCAATCCAAGTGCAATCGACTGCTTTGCTAAGGCGCGAATTCGAACATGACCCACGTGTTTGCAATTTAGGCCAAGCCAAAGCCAAGTAAGTGTTATTAGTCATGATCGCTCATTTGCGTTTATTGAACCTCCTTGACCCCGGGCGCGGTGTAGTTTCGGTCGGTTTAAAATAAAGCATAAATGTCGAGACAGCTTTTAAACAGCTTAATTTAAAATCTGACACTTTGATCGCCCCTGGCGACTGACCAACTCGAATTTGTCGCCCTCGACAATGGCCACCGTGGGCTACATCCAAACTGCAATGTTCACAGTACGTTGAACAGTCTCCTCACATGTGCGCCTAGCTGACTACACCGCAGGTTAGTGTATGGGACTTCCTAATATGCCTTGCGGAAGAGTTGAAAGTTGCTGGAATATTGGGATTCTGCCCTTCGATTGTGATATACTACGTGTCCCGGTGAGTTCAGAGTCTATCTGCCCATGTCAAGTATTCTTGCGCTGAACAACCGAGCCGTAGCATAGGCATCTTGTTGCTGATGGCAGCGGAATTACTGATGCAGTGTGAATGCCCCAGCAAGTATTGCTCAACGACTCCGACTCATATGTCATGCTTTAGTTGCTTCCATCGCTCATTGTGAAGTCTTCTGGCACATCACATCAGCTACAAGCACTATTAGCAGTGCCGCAACATCGTTTCTATTCTTCCTGCGGGTACGAGCTGTATATGAGAAATCTCTGTCAGTTACAATCGCGTTTGCCATCTTCTGGCTGGCCATTCCAGTAACATGTTCGTTATGGAACATTTCTGTTCAAGCGTCCGTAAGTTCTTTCTGTTTCGTTGAGATGTTAGTCTAATTTAGAAATTTATCCAAGCATATGGGATCTGCACAATGCATTCTCAGCGGATTCGGATCTTTTCCCTCAATGTGCTTGTGGGTGAAGGCAGCCTACGACACCTCTGTATTCGCCGCAATCACCTGGCGAATTATATCATACGCCGTGGCAGACCGTGTCCCTAGATCGCAACGCTGGCGGCTGATTCGAGGAGCTGGAATGTCTCAGATTTGTAGGGACTTGTTGCGTGGTGGTCAACAGTTCTACTTGTGAGTGCCCTATTATCTTCGCTATCCATGAAAAGCCCGCTGAAATGAATTAGCGTCACCATAGGCACGACGCTGATGGGAGCCAGCGCAGTCTTTCTTCCTGTCGATTCTCATAACCGCCTTTGGCTTCCTTTACCAGGAAAAGCAATCGAAGGCATCATGGCTTGCAGAGTGTTTCGGAAGCTCGTTTTGGGTTCTGATGGATACCAAGAAGGCCGGAGTCATCGGGACAGTATCATGTTGACTACGGTTTTTGTTCCCGATGTCGAGCCGACATGAATAGAATGCTTACCCATTAGCATTGGATCCCAGCACTGTCGAACCGATCATTTTGATTTTGATATCTTGCCTGGGCTACAGGCTATTGGGCTTGGGTGCCGGGACGAATGATTTACCAAGGAGAATCACTCAGAAATCAAAGTACTTACAAAGTCCCAACTGCTCCCCTGCCATGCAAAGGGCACCCATCGGGAGCTCCTGTTGCATTCGCAGCAGGAACTGCAGACGCTTGGAAGACGCGTAGAATTCTCGAGAGATGTGTTGGACACTGGACAGTGCCGGAGGCCACGCAGTTGTTGAAAAAACTGATTGATATTCCTCTCGTGTACTAAGCCCTGGGCACGCAGTTCGACGATGTTATCCGAGCTAGCAAGAATGAGTTGAGCCAAGTAAGCTGTGCATGAAGTTGCGATTATGTTTAGCTGGAAAGCCCTCGTATTGGATTTTGCACTTCCTCGATGTTTTGTGGACTACGCATGCACCTGCAATGCTATATATAGAGTAGTATCTAGGAGTCCTTCAGCGTCGGCATAGAAAATTGACCTGTCTGTAAGCTTCAAGGTGAACAGGCAGTTGGATAAGAAAGTCTTTACATGAAACCACAATTGCGGGAATGCCCCTGGCGCGATGACACAGGTGTAGAGCGATAGCAGATGCTGACACTAGAATATGTCACAGCAGCGCAAAAAGCACAAAGGTGGCAAGGCGGGACGACAGTGAAACGACGAAGGAGCGGTGCGCTTCTAAACAAGACTGGCGGTGAGGGTTAGTATAGGACGACGGGTAATAGGAGTGCAGCGACTTACAGTTTCGTTATTATTATGATTGACGAAATGTGGTCGCTATCTGCCGGAAGCCTCTTCTTATTCCTCCCCTCGCGATGGGTCGGAATTGTCGGCTTCTCCTTCGGGGACAAAGAAGTCGGCCATTGGGCATCTGGGTGATTTATATTCAAGAGAAGCATCTAGCCCTGTCACGCAGTGCTATGAAATCTCCGTATGTCTCCAGACAATACGGCGAGTGGTATCCGCAGGTGGTGGTCCAGGACTCCAACACGTCAGTGCTAATAACAGCCAGCCCCCCCGAGGTGTAATTGACGTGGGAATAGTATCTTGCCGCAATAAGCATCTGATGCTTGTCAATTGTGGCAGTAGACAGCACATCCCCGCATCATGATTTGGAAAGCGCAGTGAGGACATAGGAGGACATTCATAATAATATCCAACTTGAAGCCGATTGCAACAACGAACGGAAGCTCGAACTTGGGCAGCATTGGTGTTGCCTTGAAGAAGATATTGAGGAGGTGATCCGGATCCAATGGATGCCCCCGTGTGCCGAGAGATAATTGTGACAATGAGCAGCCAGAATCAATGATATTAGAGGAGGCCCAAGCTCCCCCTTTAGATTGTCCGGGAAAATAGGCCCAAATCCCCTATGTCGGACATACATTACCACGTGACCTGGCAAAAAAATTCCCTTAGGGTCTTGCTCCATATTCGAATCGTCCTTTGATCGTCCTCCCCATCTCAAAAACATTCGAATATCGGAGTTCTGCCTACGGGAGGCTAGGGTCTTGCACGAGCTGGATACTGCTATGCCCGTGGAGTTTGACTTGTCGGCCCACAACAACTGATTTCATAATTGGACATGAACGATGTGACCTTGCTTTGCCCTGGCCGCTTTGGCCCTTCAGATGCTGTTGGTGTGGCATTGTTCATAATTTATATGGGGCCATTGCGAGAACAACACTTTGCATAGCTGAACAAAGCGCACACGATATATAAAGCCAGACCGGATTTTGTTTATGTCTTTCACTATCGTTAATCTTACAACCTCGTCAGCCAGCACCCCTACCATGTTCTCGACTCGGACACCCTCAACGTCTACCCCTACCATGCTCGCCCCGTCCTCGACTTCTACCCATTTGCCCGCAGACAATAGCGTCTCGGCGACGAGACAGATAACGCAAGGCTTGGATGATATCAATCTAGACGGAAATACTCGCACACCAAAGAGAGCGCAAAGCACAATATCTATCACCCAGGACCCGCCGAGAAAACCCAGCAAGACCGATTCGGGACGTCCGCCAGCCAGAGCGGGATCACCTAGCCCCACTCGTCGATTATCAGCATCACAATACGGTGCCAGCCTAACATCCGACTATCTGTGCGAATTTTCGGACGACGAAGAGATGAACATGCCTGATAGCAGGTTTATTGATCAGCTTTTACGAAGGAGAAAGGTCTGAAGGTGAACGTTGAACCCTATGGTTGGTGCCGTCCCTCATTTTATCGGTGTATATGATTGATCGCTAACACTTATTCCTTAGCCGTTGTTCCATTTAGTGACTTTGAACTGGGGTTTAACTCCGTCTTTAATCATGCATATAAAACCGTAGTATTACAGTCCGATAATAATGCCTTGCGTTGACCACTTGCACTCAGTTATCAAATCAACCAGAGTCAACTGTTTGTGTCGTTATTGATATTTAAATCGACCAGAAGTAGTTGACTGCTGATACACTCCTGACTGTATCAGAGCGAAAGCTTAGGTTGAGGTTGTTCGAGGAATGCTTCAAAGAATAGAGATCGTCATGTCGTTATATAATGAAACTCGCATAGAGCCGCGCATACCAAATAATATTGCTCCATGCTTGTAGTTGAGAGTTGAGAGGTAGAGAGAAAGAATTTTGGTCCCGGAGTCAATGTTGGATCGAAAGGTCAGCGACTGAAAAACGCTCACCAACCTTCAAGTGCCAGCCCAAACTTAAAACAGCATTGTTACCCGGGCTCCTCCCCTCATTGCGGTCAACCCCTCGGCTCCTCGGAGACTCAACCCTGTCTTTCAAATTCTCACCCGAGCTCACTGCCGAGCTCACTGCCACGACTCAACACAGATCTTCCAGACAATTCCTCGCCAATTCAATATGCACTCTGTCTCGCAATGATGCCCGCCCGTTCAAAGGCCAGCTTCGCATTATTTAACGCAATTTTAAACGTTAGGTGAAGATCTAGCTGGCATTGTCCAATCCGAAAGCTCGAGCTCCAATTTGTCAGACATCGGGCTGAGCTCGGGCACAAGCAAGGCACAGGTAAGCATTGCCCTCGGACCCCGCGGGAATGACTGACCTCTGTAATCATTCGCGATTGAGAAGCGGTCATATGATCATTCATGAATCATCGTGGTGAGATTGCAAGCCCTCTCTGTCCATGTCCGCCATAAGGTGCCGACAAGGCGCTGGAGTTGGATCAGTTATAAAAGCATGGAACAATGGTGTAGTTTTGCCAACACAATCAACCCTCTGAATCACCACACATTCCTCAAAATAAACACCACACCAGAATGCCTTACAAGAACTTCGTAGTCATCGGTTCCGGGACCATTGGAGGGCCCATTGCCAAGGTTAGTTTTTAACCTTTCAATCCTACCAGGGAATGGTGACATCGAACATGATATTTACGTGCATTTCCATAGGCTCTGCTCGCTGAAGGCGCAAATGTCACTGTCATATCCCGTGCAGGCTCAACATCTGTGAAAGATCTTCCCGCCGGCATAAAAGTTGTATCAGTCTCCCTGACAGATGTACCCGCACTCGCTGCCACGTTCAAGGAGCACAACATAGAAGTTGTAGTATCCACTGTAGCCCACGCCGCTCTCCCGGAACAACACCTGCTAGGCGACGCCGCCAAACAGGCTGGCGTGAAGCTATTCCTGCCCTCTGAATTCGGCTACTCGACCATCGGGCTGACAGAGGGAGAGCTCGGTTTGAAATCGAAATTTGGGGAGTATCTCGAAGAGATCGGATTGCCTTTCACTCGCATCTTTGTCAGTTTCAAACACATCTCATCTGTCGTATTATAAAACTAACACCCGAGCTTTCAGAACGGCGGTTTCATCACCTTTATACCTTGGATCCTTGACATCTCCTCCGGAAAAGTCAAAATCCTCGGCAAAGGGGACAAGAAGGCCACATTCACACACCCAGACGATATCTCCGGCTTTGTAGGCTACGTTCTCACCCACCTTGCACCCGCCGAGCTGGAGAACAAGATCCTCCGCATTCAAGGCGAGGCTGCGAGCTTCCTGGACATCGCGGCGTACTACCCAAACCTGCCGGTAGAACATATCGAAGAGCCGTTCTCGGGACCGGACGGGGAGTTCAAAACGTTCCTCCAGGATCATGTCAACAGCGGGAAGGGTTCGGTTGGATATTCGGCCGCCGCAGGAAAGGAGTTGACTGGTGCTGATGCTGCTGGTGCGAGCAATGCGCTCTGGGCAGGACACAAATGGCGAGGGATCAAGGAAGGTCTGGGGCTTTGAACATGATTCATGTTACAATGTATAAAAATATTCAGGAATTTTGATTCAGCTATTTTGAGCTGGGTTTTTACTCCGCTTGGATCTGCATGCAATACCGTAGTAACTATCGTTCGATAACATTATTTTGGCTGGCAGTATCAGTAAGCGGTTGGTCAATTCAATCAAAATTCAATTGTCAATATTAATCAGAGTTATTTAAATATTTGAGCCGTGTATAGCTAATATATATATATTGGAATCAATCAAACACAGTTTATTGCTAACAATATCTTGGCTGAATATCAGAACAAAAGCTTGGGTTGAAGTTGTGCCACCAAATTAATGGGGACCGAGACCCGTCTTCCACCCGTGCGCGTAACCGCTAAAGCGCTAACGCCCCACGCCTCTGAGTCCCCGGAGATTTCTCAAATTCTCACTCACTGTCATGACTCACTGTCTTCCTGTCAATTGTTCGCTACTTGAATATGCACTCCGTCTGGAAATCATGCCGGCCCGTTCTAAGGCCAGCTTCGGATGAAGATTTAGCGGGCATTGTCCAATCCGAGAGCTTGAGCTCCAGTTTGTCAGGTATCAAACTTTCGAATAAATTACTTTACATCTATCTACCCGGGCTTTGGACTCATTACAGTAAAATATCATCTTTCGGCTTCATAACACAAGCGCGGTATCTCACTATCGCCTTAACTCTACCAACAGGGCTTCATAAATGTCCGCGTGCATTCAGCGACGACAGAGCTGAATTTACATAGAGCTTGGGAAGCACAAGGGTGCCAGCTAAAGTGCACATTAGTTAGCATTGAAGCTAACAATGTTCAAGTAGCTGTCTCACCGATAAAATAAGGCTCGGGCTGAATGAAGAACGCGGTATATAAGTTCAAGGGTGAAGAGGAAAGGACGAGCCAGGCACTCACGGAAGACAAATAGAGAATGATATCGATTATAGCAGTGAGCGTTGTCAAAGAACCGTTCTGTAAGGTGACTGAAAGATATGGTTAAACATGTATTAAGACACAAAACACCACCTAGGACTCACGTTGAATGATGCAGTCCAGAAAGCGGTCCGTCCGTGCAAAGGTGCCCTTAGCGCGGTGTAGGTGATAAGTCATAGCCAAAGTGATTAATACATCTGCGACAACAGTGGAAAATCCCGAGGTGAGAACAATGGGTGCAATGCTCGCCAGGTGAAGATAATCCTTTGCCAACAGGGCAGCGATGCCTGTCCCCACATATCCGACCAATGTAAGCAAAGAGCAGATGCAGATGAACACTGTGAGCCAGTGCTGCTTCGTGATCATGAAATCTCGCAATGAAAAGGTAGACGACTGGTAGGGTGTCGCACCGATGATGTGCAGCCGCCATGCGAAGAAGAGTTGGACAGTGCACTGGGTAAGTCCTATTACAGCGCTGACCGCTGCGGATAACGGATTCACTTTCGTGAGCTTTGCCATGTCGCCGTGGCCCTCGATGAACAACCTGTAAATCCTGAGTCAAAAATATGTCAGAACTATGGGTGTTTGGCACATGCATTGCAGGCATACCATGCCACTGTTATAACCGAGCTCGCCACATCGAGTATGACTAGCATACCGACAAATAGGTTCACCCATAGAGGATCTCTGGAGCAATGGGACCTTCTGGATGAGACCCAAGTCGTCAATGATGGTGTATATGCTCACCTTTTAAATTTTCGACAGTACGTGAAAGTCTGGTAGTCTCAAGTCAACTGTCACATCAGAGGTCAGATGTGCCAAATGCCTACCTGTGCTAGACATATACCAAAGAGAACGAGACTGAAAATGGAGCCTAGGGGGTTGTTTGATCAGATACAATCATAGATTGAACGAGCCACGCTTTACCTACGAGAACAAACCCCCATGCACTGTTGGGGTGGGTAGCGCTCATGATGGTTTGGTTTGTAAAGAGAGAGAGAGGGGGGAGGGGGTGATACGGTCAGCCTCGGGTCGCTGCAACGAATTTGTTTTACATGCATCACGCCATAAGAATTCAGTACATACCTTGTCTGTATGCAGAATAGCTCAGAGCAACCGTTTCACCAACGTGTCACTGTAGTTCCGCTCGCAGTTCACGCAGATTTGAACCAAATCTGCACTTATCGCATTCTCCCACAAAAGTAAGAGAGAGGTGCAACAAAATCATAGCTGGTTGAGCTTTTGGCCGTATGCACAACTGTCAACCGCTACAAATGTGAAAAGGCGGATCACATTTCGTATCTCGGGATCCATTGTTGCCCTCTTGCCCCTATTCCACACGTGACCGTTAACCCCGCCCCCTCGAAGACTTTTCCAAATTCTCATTTACTGTCACAACTCACCGTCTTCCTGACAATTCATTACCACTTCAATACGTCTCTCGATCATGCCTGCCCGCTCTGGGACCAACTTCGGATGAAGATTTACCTGGCATTGTCCAATCCGAGAGCTTGAGCTCCAGTTTGTCAGATATCGGGCTAAGCTCGGGCACAAGCAAGGCGCGATGTAAGCATTGAGTCTGGGCGACAGTGCCCTCGTGGCCTGCGGGAATGACTGACGCAGATAATTACCCACCCACGATAACAGGAAATGTCACTAATGACGCTTCTAAGTCATCATTGTATGGACAGAGTATCTGCATCCATGCATCAGTAATCATCGCGATTGAGAAATGGTTATTCATCGCGGTGACTTCATGAGATTGCAAACCGTCTCTCTGTCCGCCATAAGGTGCCGACAAGGCGTTAGAGTTGGCTCAGTTATAAAACCATGGAACAACGCTGTGAATTTTCCACCACATCCAACCATCTGAATTACCACACATTCCTCAAAATACACACTACATCAGAATGCCTTATAAAAATATCGCAGTCATCGGTTCCGGGCTCATTGGAGGGCCCATTTCCAAGGTCAGTTTCCAACCTTTCAATCTACCAGGGAGGATGTCGTCGCACATGATATTTACGCGCATTCCCGTAGGCTCTGCTCGCTGAAGGCGCAAATGTCACTGTCATATCCCGTACAGGCTCGACATCTGTGAAAGACCTTCCCGCCGCCATCAAAGTTGTATCAGTCTCCCTTACAGACGTACCTGCGCTCGCTGCCACATTCAAGGAGCACAGCATAGAAGTTGTAGTATCTACTGTAGCCCATGCCGCTCTCCCACAACAGCATATGTTGGGCGACGCCGCCAAGCAGGCTGGCGTGAAGCTATTTATCCCTTCTGAATTCGGCTTCTCGACCCTCGGGCTGACAGAGGGTGAGCTCGGTCTGAAAGCGAAATTTGCAGAGTATCTCGAAGAGATCGGATTGCCGTTCACTCGCATCTTTGTCAGTTTCAAATACATCTCATCTGTCGCATTATGAAACTGACGCCCGAACTTTCAGACTGGCGGTTTCATCACATTCATACCTTGGAACCTTGACATCTCCTCTGGGAAAGTCAGAATCTTTGGCAAAGGGGACGAGAAAGCCTCGTTCACTGACACAGACGACATCGCCGGCTTTGTGGGCTACGTTCTTACCCACCTTGCATCCGCTGAGCTGGAGAACAAGATCCTCCGCATTCAAGGCGAGGCTGCGAGCTTCCTGGACATCGCGGCGTACTACCCAACCCTGCCGGTAGAACATATCGAAGAGCCATTCTCGGGACCGGACGGGGAGTTCAAGTCGTTCATCCAGAACCTCATCAACAGTGGGCAGGGCTCGGTTGGATATTCGGCCGCCGCAGGAAAAAAGCTGACCGGTGCTGATGCTACTGGTGCGAGCAATGCGCTCTGGCCAGGACACAAATGGCGAGGGATAAAGGAAGGGCTGGAGAAGATCTCAAGCAAAGTGCCAGTCGTTTACATGTAATATTATTGGAACAAGTATAGTAAATCGATCATTCGTAGCGACGCTGATATGAAGTGTACCTGATTATATAGAAGAGAAGCGCGTAGAGTATGTATATAATGAACATGGATGATCTGGTCAAGATGTCAGTTCCACCAACTAAAAACGATCCAACCACGTCCGGACTTGCTGGATGTTCGGACGAGCAGATGGATTGGCATGCCAACAGGCCGCAATAACATTCCACATAGAATGAGAAATGTTCGGGTAACACTCTCGTATTGGCCGTTCTCCCTGGTGGATACGTTTGAGTAGGCTAATCGTATTGTTGGGATTTAAAGGAATATGGTTATATGGCAAGCAGTTCGGCCGACCATCAAAGAGCTAGGTATGAGCAAAAGAACGTCAATGCATATCACTTGTACTCAATGCGGTATACGTACCTGCATGAAGAGAATGCCCAGACTAAAGATATCACTCTCCCGCGTGGGCTTCAGGGGACTAGATGCAACCAGGGGCATTAACTCTGGAGCAGAGTGCCTGACATTAACATTTTGGGTGGAGGTGGTGAACCCCTGCAGCTCGGTTATTAGGGAGACGCCGAAATCCACAATCTTAGCATGGCCTTTATCCGATACTACTATGTTCTCCTGCATATATGAATTAGCGAACGCGGCATACGGTCGGAAGAAATGAGATGTACTGGTTTAAGATCCCCGTGGATGACATTATTTCCATGAAGGGCGTCAACCCCTCTAGCAATTTCTTTGGCCTATAGATAGCACGTATCAGTTCTCATTGTGCTGAAGTAAGAAGGGCGAGTTGGCTTACCCGAGCAAGCCGCTCGCATGGGTGGCGTGTTGCCATATAGGGCAATAATTTGTTGTTTTTGTAGTAAGGTAGAACCAGGTATGGAAGATCATGGGATGTTCGATATATACCCATTAATTCGGCGACATTCTCGTGCTGGGAGACCCTTTTCCATGTGATGATTTCTCGCAACAAGCGCTGGATTGAAATGTTAGTGAGTGGCCTATCAAGACATGATTTTGTTGCTTACTTCGTAGACCTTCCTCCTGTCTTCTACCCCGGAACTACACAATAGAGTTTTTATGGCGACCTAAAAGTTAGAGATCTCGTTCAGAAATGCAGCAGTGATAGGCAGTGATCATCGCAATATACTCACGGGGATCTGTTCGCCGCTACTCCGTGTATACCAGGCCCAGTAGACTTGGCCATAGCTGCCTTCCCCAATCAATCTGGAATGATGCCTCTGGAAATCTATACGGCCGGTGATGTCCTTTTAAGTGGATATCAGTCAGTCGACGGTTCAGCTAAATTGCAGCAGGTAACACACACCATTTGGGCAATTCTGGCTTGGCTCACTTCACCGCTCGTTCGGATATGGGGAGGGGGAGCATAACTGGGGGCTTGAAGGTACGGGTACATCGTGGGTCGAGGTGGTATGAAGCAGCAGATGAGGACAGCTCAGCCATGGACAGCTCCAGTTATCTGCTGTTTACAAGGCGCTGCGCATTCCTGGCGACCCAAGTCGAGCGGGTCACTACAGCCTCGAGCATGCTGTAGGAACTGGTGTCCGCTCGGATGGCAGCAATTGAGAGTTGGATCATATGGACGGCTGCTGTCTTCCTGGTAGATATACGCGCCCAGCGTGCAGGGCGATGCATTCGTTGTCAGTTATCGTAGTTGGGTCCCTAGTACTTGCAGTATTTGAGCGGCAAGCTGTGAATGCTCTCATTCTTATATGACAGCTGCTCGGCAGGTATTCCCCCAGTACCCAATTATCATTGTTTTTGGCCGTGAGAGCCAAGTTGGAGCCAGCCGAGAACAATATTTAGCTGTAGCACGATTCACAGGCTCCAGCAGTTCATATAGCAGTTCCCGGTGGCCTCGTTATATCCAGGATAGGTCTAGAGCTGAGCGCCCAGTGCGCGTGCAGAAAGGGCCACTTATTGTCGCGGCTGTTGGCGGTGGTTGATGAACCGGGCAGAAGGACCGAACCATGTGCAGCGCGTGCCACATCGCACAGCCTTCGACGATGAGTTGAATGGGACGCGCTGGGCGCTTGTCCGTCATCTCGAGTCACTGGTGCTCACCGGCGGCGATGGGACCGCAACATGAGAAGTTTACCTACGCAAACTCTCCTCTACCTGAACCAATCAGTGCTTCCAGACGGGGAAACCTGCACCCCATAGCCAGCCGACTGATCCAACTTATCTTATGTGCAGCAACTGCTGGAACGCTCTACCTGCAACTTCTCCCTGCTCTGCGCGGTGAAAGAACCATAGCTCGAACGCCTACGCCGACACTGGTATCTGAAGCTGCTGAAGAATGGGAGGACAACATCTGGCCGATCAGACCGCCAACGCCGTGGGACATATCCACCGACTTCCCTTTCCCCCGCAAGCTAGAGTACGACGTGCAGGAGGGGACATGGCTTAGGCTCGATGTGCACCCCAAGACGGGGGATATTGTGTTCGATATGGCTGGGGACATATACTGTCTCCCCGCATCTGCCTATAACGGCTCGTCTTCGGCCCCCACCAGAGCCGTTCCCGTGTTACTAGGTGTGCCACACGACTCGGATCCGCATTTCTCTCCGGACGGTGAGAGCTTCGTGTTCAGGAGTGACGCGGAGCTTGGGGTGGAGAATATCTGGGTCAAGGCATGGACGAGTTGTGAAGACATGGATCTGAGGCCAGCTACCGCGCGGGGGGAGCTACAAGACGCGCTCGTGGTGAAGGCTCATGAGGACGCGCTGCTTGCGGGTGGTATGCGGGAGACGACTGAACGAAGGCGTAGACGCCTGCTCACGGAGGGGCGCTTTAAAGGTATGTACATCACTGCCCTTCACCCACATAGCACCGGTGCTCATTCAACTCCGGCTTCAGCGCAACGCGTCACAAATGAGACCTACCGCTGGGTTTCGGACGCGCGATTCCACCCCTCAGGCTCCAAGGTCATTGCCACGAAATGGTACAGTACCGACCGCAGCCTGGCCGCGGGCGAGGGCTGGGAATACCCCATCCCTGGTGCGGGTACGACAGTCACCGTCGGCAGCGGTCAGCGCATCGTTGAACGGACACTCCCAGACGGCTGGGGCGCGGACCAGTATGGAGACCAGCAGATCGGACCTGAGCAGTTAATCTGGCACGGCGAGGATGCGCTCATCTATGCCATGAACGTCGCTGACACTGATGGGCAGTTTGAGTACAGCAAAGGTGCGACTCCCTAATTTTAGTGGGTATCCACGCTAATGACTTTCCCAGATGTGCACAAGGGCATATACGCGATTTATTCGCGAAATCTTACTACGGGCGAGACTGAGCGCTTGGTTAGCGCTAGCCCTGGTGGTGCCAGCCGTCCTGAACTCTCTCGAGATGGCAAGACACTTGCGTACGTCACTCGAGTGCGTGACAAGTCCGTTCTCGTTCTCAAGTAAGCCAGACATTTCATATCATGGGCAGGTGCTGACCATACGAACAGGGACCTAGCAAGCGGTACCATCCGTCATGCATGGGCCGGGCTCACATACGATCTCTCCTCGGTGTTCGCGCCCATGGGCACGTATCCCTCCTTTGCGTTCACGCCCTCCGACGACAATATTATAATTTGGGCCGCGGGCCAGATCTACGCCGTGCCTCTGTCTGTCAACGCACACGGGGAGCGCGTTGCCTCGTCCGTCCCACCCACGCCCGTGCGCTTCACTGCGCACATCGAGAAGCAGCTCGCTGAGACCCGGCGGTCCAAAACCGACCTGCTCAGTGTGGAGACAGCCGACACGCAGCGGGTGTACGCGTTCAAGGAACTGCGCGCGGACGAGGCGGGGGCAAAGGTCGTTTTCCAGGCTGCGGGCGTCACTTACGTCCAAGAGACGGGCCAAGGCGCGTCCGCTCCCGCGGCGCAACAGGTGCCTGTGCGCCATGCAGATCACGCATACTACTCACCGTCATTTGTTCCCGGAACGCATGGGGAGCTGGTGTTGCATGCACGGTGGTCGGACGCGAACTTTTCGACGTTTGAGCTGGCGAATATCACGGCAGGGGTGGCGTACGAGCTGGAAGGGCTGCCTCTGGGACGCTACTACGCCCCCGTGCTGTGCGGGTGCGCAGGACGCCAACGTCGGATCGCGTTCGTTCGGACTGGTGGGGATCTGCTGACTGGGAACGTGGTCGCCACCGCCGGAGCCGGGCTTTACATCGGTGCGGTTACCATCCCTGAGGACTGGTCTACCTCGTCCAGTACTGGCACTATCAAGATTCACGACGTGAAATTCGTGCCATCTGACGAGCTGGATGCGGATGCTGCTCCCCGACTGCGCTTCGTTGACGGAAACAAGAAACTGCTTGTCGAGCAGGCGCGCAAAGCGTTCGTCATCGATCTCGGTGCGGTACCCGACGAGCACGGGAAATACGAGCATACGACACTCGCTTCCGGACGCATGTCGCAGGAGCTTACTGTCGCGTATGGGGACGCGGGGGACACGCCTTGGCTGGCGTTTGAGGACTTTTATCAGGTGTATGTGACGGAAGGTGAAAGCTTGGAAGAGGACGAGGAGGTGTGGAGTAAGCCGGGGAATGCGACCAAGGGATTGGCTAGGGTCAGTTGGGATGGCGGACATGATCTTGTTTGGTCCAGTGACGGAAACAAGCTGTTTTGGCTGCTTGGTATGTGGCGCGTTTGGATGGGACGTCAGGTGCTTACTTGCTTACCGTGCCGTTTACAGGTCCGTACTTGCACTCACTGGAAGTTTCAAGGCTCCACAAGTGTGCGAATGCCATCGAGGAGGACTCTTCGACGTTCGGTATCGCGTGTGTCAAGACCTTGCTCGAGTATCAGGAGGTGTTCGTTCAGCACTCGACTGATATCAGTCGACTGAGGGGGCAGGCCTTTTCTGCTGCTCAGGATAACCAAAATGCAGACTCGCTGGTTGTTACCAACGCACGAGTTTTGACTATGGAGGTTGATGGCCGGCACGAACTCATCACTGACGGGGTCTTGGTGAGCAAAAGCGGTGTGATTGTAGCTATCGGCAGCGCAAGGGACGTGGCTATCCCCGATGGCTCCACCGTCATCGATGCTCAAGGAGGTGCGCTTTTATCCATCTGACTTCCTACATATTACCAACAATCTGGGATTAAAGGTTATTTGACACCCGGGTTCATCGACGTACATGCGCACTGGGGTGGCATGGGCACGATGTACCCCGCAAAGTCCTGGGAGCAAGAGACATTCCTCGCGTATGGAATCACCACTTTGCACAACCCCAGCTCGGACAACGTAGGCGGCTTTGTCGAGCGCAGCAGAGTAGAAAGTGGCCAGCTTAATGGTCCCAGGATCTTCCACACCGGGGAAATTATCTATGGCGCGGGTGCTCCAGGGTATCACCAGGACATTCACGACATGGATGAGGCGCGTTCGGCGCTTACCCGCATCAAGGTCGAAGGAGGGCCCGCTAGTTTCTCGTACAAGAATTACAATCTTCCCTCACGGTATGTTCCCGTCAACTTTTGATAGAGGCGACCCCGTTGACCAATTACTTGCGCAGTGCTTCACGTCAGAGGCTCCTGCTCGCTGCTCGTAATTTGTCAATGCTCTGCTTCCCTGAAGGGGTGAGTGATTTGAATGGCCCTGCGCTACGACTTTTGAACTAACCATGATTCTAGGGAATGAACTACGATTGGGACTTGACGTATATTGCTGATGGTGCGCTATGTCATTTTTTTTGTAATTCCTTTTCTGATGTGTTTTGAAGGTATGACCACCGTTGAGCACTTTTTGCCAATGCCTATATTGTACGATGATGTCTCGACTTTGTTCGTACGGAGTGGTACCGGCTCTACACCCACCCACATTGTCAACTATGGAGGAGCCTGGGGGGAGCAGCTGGTCTGGGCTACTGAGGACATACCCAATGATGAAAAGTGAGTATATTACTCGTCTGCGTCCAAGAAATACTAATGATGGGTAGATTGCGGCGATTCACGAGACACGACACTTTAGAGACATTAAGCGAATCATTCAGCAGGCCTTTCAATTGTGAGGGCCCTTTCCTGGATGAAGACATGCGCAAGCTTACCATTTTGATACAGCCTATGCGCTATTCAACACATCCCAAACAGTCGCTAACATGGTACATATGGGCTTGCTTGCCCATATCGGAGCACATGGGGAGCCTCCACTGGGGCTGAACTACCATGCAGAAATGGCCTTCACTCAACAAGGTGGCCTGAGCAACTACGAGGTCGGTATTTTGCATTTCCCCCTCTTAATCTCGTCTGAGCCTGGAGTACGCAGACTCTCCAAGCAGCAACCTCATCTGCAGCGATAACTCTCGGACTGTATGATTCTATCGGTTCTCTTTCGCCCGGCAAGCTTGCCGACTTTCTCATATTTGCTCCTGGAGTCGACTTGCTGCACGGAGATATCAACGGGACAAGAGCACTGCGGTATGTGACGAGAGGTGGGCGGATGTGGGAAGCGGACAGTATGACGGAAGTATGGCCGCTGGAAGGGAGGAAGCAGATGCCGATGCCACCCATCAACGCCGATTGAACAAGCTGAGAGCTGAGTTGGCCGGCTGCAGCGAAGTACTGACATTAATAAAGCAACTCGTAGCACTTGCTAAACATCAGCCTACATATCAAAAATACAACTTATGTGGTGGATACAACGCAGATGCTACATGTCAAACTCAAAGTCTGAGTCCGAATCATCCCCCTTCTTCGCAGGCCCTCTGACATTCTTAGGTGCTCTCGCATTCGTGCTGGTCGCCGCAGACCGCATGTGCGCGGACGGATCGTCCTCGTCAAATTCATCGTCTGATGGATCGTCCCCTCGCTGCGCTTCTCCTGGCCGCCTTCGCTCAGGCAAATCGACGGCCCCGGAAACCATCAAGAGGGCTTCCAGCTCTAAAAATCTCATTGAGTGGGTTTTCTCAGAATGATGCGGGCATGAAAGCACCTTCAATTTGTCGCGGGCGATCTGCGCCCCAGGCCATGACTTGGTTCAGGATGTTGCCTTTTCGATAAATAATGATCATGGGTATCCGGGCGTCTGGGAGGTTGGGTATACATTTGTCGCCGACGATGGAGACAAATTTGGTACGTGGATGTCGTGTGGCCAGTGTACGTATGTGTTCAGTGGCCTGGTCACTGTGGACTATACTGGACCGGTTGTTGGTGCGGAGATCTGGGTATGCATCGATTCAACTCACCCGTCTTTGTAAAGGAAGCACACAACGCCCGTGCCGGACTCCTTCGCGTCGCCATCCTCGTGAACCAAGCTTGCTTCGGTGACCTCTCTTGTGTAGTCTTCCCTGCCTATGGGATATACCCGTCCAAAGCGAGCCCTCTTCTGATCGCGTTGCATTTCAGCCAGGCGCTGCCGCCGATATTCCGCAATGACGCGTTCGGCATCATCATCATAGGCATCTTCACTGATTTCCTGGAGTTCCTTGGGCGTGAAATCGTCGAGAAGATCATCTAAAGTTGGGGACGGAGGTGGTGAAGGGGACGGAGGAGTTGGCTCGAGCTGAGGAAGGATTCCATGCTTGCGAAGAGCGTCGTTACTAGAGATCGCGTTGGTTCAATAAGCCCAAATAACTCATAGAGCACGCACAATTCTGTATCTTCGCTGGCGTTGATTCCTGGGCCAACGGTGGTCATATTGGTACGAATGGAAACTGCGTCCCGCAGGGAGCGACTGCGAGCACAGGCAGATCTCGGTCACGACACCTGGGTGTTCGGTGCCAATGACTTGCTTTGTGCTAACCACATCTCTTCAATTCCGCCCATCAGCTTTGTGGCCAGAGATCGAACCTGATAATGAACATTCACAGTTCATTGTTAATTTCGAACTCTTCTTTCTAGACATCAAGACAGCTTCATCCACATGACGGCAGTTAAGGCTGTTGAAGCCCCTCCTGATGCAAAGCTGCTCTTGCCAAGGCGGTATCAGGAGGAAATCTTTCGTCAATCGCGGGAAGGGAATGTAATCGCAGCCCTTGACACGGGGAGTGGCAAGACTTTCATCAGCACTCTTCTCATCAAGTGGATGTCGCTGCAGGAACACGCTCAAGGGAAAGCTATCATCTTCCTCGTGCCGAAGGTGACACTCGTTGAACAGCAAGGAGACTTCATTGCCGCACAGACTCCCCTTCGCGTCAAGAAGCTCAGAGGATCGGTGGAGATGGATTTGACAGATCGTGAAAAGTGGAGGGAGGCTTTCAGTTCGGCAGATGTTCTTGTGATGACTGGTGAGTGTGCTGATTCGTGCTTTTACGCGTTTATTTACTTGAAACACAGCCCAAATATTCACAAACATACTCACGCACTCACATTGGAGTATCGAAAAGGTCAGTCCGGTCGTGGAACTCCCTCTTTCATTAACTGGAATTGTAGCAGGTGTCGTTAATCGTCTTCGACGAATGCCATCATTGTCGCAAGAACCATGCATACAACGCCATAATGCGAGAGTATCACCAAATCCCATTGCCATTTCGACCGAAGATATTTGGCATGACCGCCTCGCCCATTTGGAACCCCAAGGATCCTGAAGGATCCTTGGCCACACTGGAGAAGAATCTTGATGCAATTGCTATTTCAGTCAAGGAAAACGTCGTAGAACTCATGAAAAACTCCCCAAGACCAAAAGAAGTCAGGTCCTCCAATTCGCCATTCCCATCACGTACTGACTGTCTTTCTGTAGATCATTAGACAGTTTCCTAAACCACCCGAAAACTACGTCTATCTGAAGATCCCTCTGCGTGATCCTCTGTTTCTTTACGAGGGCTCAGATCACATGGATGTTCCGTGGGAGAAGATCCGGACGCGTTACTACATGACTTTGCAAAGTCTTGGCCCATACAGTGCTGACCTCTACCTCTACCATGATTTCAAGCAGCGTATCGGCACATTCATTAGCTCACAGCCGCAGGATTCGGTCACTCAAGATTTCAACCAGAACAGTACCGAAACAGTTGATAGGCCAGCCACGCTACCACGCGATGTCATAGAAATGAACAACATCTTGTCGGAGTACGAGACCTTTTTCTCAGATCAGTCTGGAGACGTTCCCATCCCCGTTCCGCTAGCATGGTGCAGTCCCAAAGTCCAAGTATTGATTGGCATATTGCGCGACTGTGCGCTCTCGTCGTTCCAAGGTATCATATTTGTGGAACAGCGGCAGGTCGCAACGTGCCTTGCGAAGATACTGCCTCAGGTCCCGGAGCTTCAGGGACTCATCAGGTGTGCGGAGCTTGTTGGCCATGGAGGTGCGAACGCGGGGAGCGTGCAGGCCCGAGGCATGGGTCTGGCTAGGCAGGGTGACATCGTGCAGCTTTTCCGAGATAAACACATCAATCTGAGTGAGCCTTGTTTTATGACTTTTCTCCTCATAGTCTAATCGATGCTACAGTCGTGGCTACATCGGTAGCTGAGGAGGGTCTTGATTTTCCTGTACGTGACTTCGAAGTGTCTTCGCCGTAAATCTCTGATCGAGGAATCACAGGCCTGTGACATCGTCATCCGTTTTGACCCTTTGAGCCATATGGTTGGTTACGTGCAGTCGCGTGGTCGAGCTCGCAACAAGACGTCTAGTTTCGTGGTCATGATTGAAGACAACAATACGGAGGACCTCGAGCGCTACAGGGCTTTCTTGAACACTGAACCTGAACTTCGCAAAGTTTATGCCAACCGCACACGAAAACTACGACCGGTAGAGGAGGATGGCGAAGAAGGCGTCAGTCTCGATGATTTGGCAAACCGGGAGCGTTACATCGTCCCCTCTACAGGCGCCATCCTGACGTATAACACGTCCATCAACCTCCTCAACTACCTGTGCTCACTCATACCCCACGACAACTTTACGACCATTCCCACCCCCAAATTCTCCGGCGATTTCATCGCTACTGTTGAACTTCCTGCAGGTCTTCCTATACCAAGGGAAAAACTGGTGTACTCTGGCCCGGAGAAAACATCCAAGAGGGAGGCAAAGCGTGCCGCTGCGTTCGTCGCCGTCAAGGCACTGCATGCTCTCAATGTTTTCGATGATTTCCTGCTTCCTACATCAACATCGAAGGGAAAAGTCACGGAGGATGCAGACGGAAAAGTTCTGCCAAATATAGACTCATTGCCAGATACCCTAATTGTGCCTGTGAGAGACCCTTGGGTGGTGGGACCAACATTATGGCTTCACGTCGTTTTAATCGATGGTCTCTCAACCGCTGGGTTGATTACGGGGACACCACTTCCTGGAGTTGAGATTGACTGGGAAGATAGCACCATTCGGATAATTGGTACATACAGGGTCATATTCGAATGGGGCGAAGAACATATACAACGCCGAATGCTGCATGACTACACCAAACACTGTATATGGTACTGCAACACGGGCAGACCCATCGATAATCCGCTGAGCTGCTTCATGGTCCCCATCACAGGCCAAAACCAACCGGATTGGCGTACCATTGAGTCATTCGTCTCGAATCCCCATGGAAGCTTTGATTGGTCTTCGATCGGGGACAAGGATTATGGCCATCTATTAGTGATGAACATTAACGAATTTGGTCGATCTCTCATTTTGCGCAACATAAGATCAGACCTCTCGCCATTATCGACACCACCCCCAGGAAGTCTCGAGGCGGAAAAAGGATTCGCTACGTATAAGGATTTTTGGACAGAGAAGTGGACACGGAAGAAGCGCCCCGCTGTAGTGCCCGACGATGGTCCTCTAATAGAAGTAACGGTTCTTCAACGACAGGGTCTTGGCCACTATGTGCGCAAAGGACATCCTCCTCCCGATATGAAAGGCTGGGAGCAGCCAGGATCCGGGACCACCTTCTTGACGGCGCAAGGCTGCTGTCGTTGGGTCAAAATACCAGAGAGCATATACCAACTGTTCCATCTGTTCCCTCGGATCTTACATCGCATCACCGATGTTTATCGAGTTCGTCAAGCGCGACTTGAGCTTGGTCTTCCGCCAATGACAGATGATTGGATGGTGGAAGCGTCTACGCTTCCCACCACGGACGCAGGCTTCAACAACCAACGCCTGGAGACTCTTGGAGACGCCGTGCTGAAACTCGCGATCACCGTTCACGTGTTCGAGAGGTACCCATATCGGCACGAAGGCCAGTTATCGGTGCTGCGCCAGGGCAGCATATCCAATCGCGCTTTGCTTTCCCGCGCGAAACAGATTCGGCTTGAGGATTTCTTGACTTCTGAACCTCAGAGCGTGCACGTGTGGCGGTACGTGAACTCTGCAGACCACGATCCCGACAATTCGAACATTAGAAGGAGAGTAACCCGACAATTTCCTCGACGGAGTTTACAAGACTGCATGGAGGCTACATTAGGTGCCGCTTTCATGACAGCTGGTATGAACCTTGCCTTGCGCGCAGGCGACGCTCTGGGCCTGGCATTTGGAGGGTCTCAACCTTGGTCGATCCGGTATAGTCGCCTGCCTTACAAGTCGCCTGTACCACCTCTGTTCCTGGATTTGCAAGACAGAATAGGCTACGAATTCCATCGAGGTGAACTTCTGGTGGAAGCTATGACCCATCCATCGTTCTGCTCGAACGACAGTCCATCATATCAACGGCTTGAATTCCTAGGGGACGGTGAGCACACCAAATGCCGTCGATGATATTTACTAAATATCCCGCAGCGATCATTGATCTGGTCGTGCTGAAATATCTCTTTGATAAATTTCCAAAGGCGACTTCAGGAGAACTTTCATGGGCTCGGTCTCGTGCTGTGTGCGCACCGGCTCTGGCCTCTATTGCAATTAAGCGCTTGGATATGCACAAGACTATCCTGATCAATAACGTCGGCCTGAGCTCTGCGATCAACCGCTACGTGCCCGTGCTCGAAGAACTCAGTTTCGAGGACATAGTTAATAAAGGGTGGAAGCATGACCCTCCGAAGGCGATTAGTGACGTGGTGGAGAGCATCATCGGAGCTGTGTTGGTTGACTCAGGATACAACTATGAGCTGACAGTTGCCGTCACCGAAATCATGATGGAAGATCTGCTCTGTGTTCTGACACCTACTTTGCGAAAGGATCCAATCTCTGATTTGATGATATGGACGTCATGCGCGGGCTGCAGGAGAATCGCTTTCCAGTAAGTCGACTCCTACGACATGACTTGCCGCAATTTACTCATTACATTTCTATAGGAAATCACAAACTACCACTGACGGCAGAAAAATAGACAGTGTGGCCATTCTTGTGCATGACACAATTGTTGCAGGTCCAATATCAGCACCGAATCCTTCCCTAGCAAAAGGGCTTGCATCAGAGCGGGCCCGCATGGTCCTCGAGGATCCTAAATCCCACCTTTCCCTTGCAAACCTCTGTGATTGTACGAAGAGAATGTTGCTCGAGTCAAGCCAACAGGTCCCTGCTACTGAAGTTGATGCCAAGATCAAGGACAAAGCAGAAGTGCAACTTACGGATGAGACGGAGGAGGGATTTGCGAAGCTTGCAGAAAAGGCGCGTAAAGATTTCCAAAGTATGGCCACGCTCTCGAGCAAGCCATTGGATGACTTCACGGATGAGCTAGCCGTGGAGACGATGCTCTCGTTCTTTGATGAGGACTGAAAGGTGATGATGATTTCGCTATGGTACGACGATGATGTGGATGTTGAAAACATGTTTGACCCTGTAAAAAAATTCCGCCACTATGGCTCCGTCTCATACCTAGAATCAATTGGGCTTGTATTATATAGCATGTATATATCGGAAAGCTCTGTATCGCTATGTCACCTTAAAGTGTCTGTTTTTGCTAGTTAAGTTGTTATCTATGATGAGAAAAATAATACAATGGGTTCCAAGAGTTCAGATCTTAGCTAAGGGCTTCTGTAGCAGACTATGAAAAGTGAATGTCGATGACGGATTCGGACTGCCCTTGCCAGAAGAACTTGGGCAGACTGATTGGACGAAGAACGAAGACCGCCACCACATGAATGCTATCGAGATAAAACTCGGTTTCGTACAATAGTAACCACTTGGTTTAACAAATATTCTTGAATAGCTAAAAGAAACATGTGGTATGACTTGATTCAAGCTTATTTGTGATCATATAGTATATGACATCCGGAGTTCTACCCTCTTAGGCAAAGTCCAAAGTCGAGACTTGATAGCCGATTGGTTATAATTTTCAGTGCTAAGGCAAGATCGCGGTTAAACCATCCCTTCGGTCGCTCCACAAAATCCGCTACTTGGTGAATGGACGCCAGAGCCTCCTCGCGCCGACCGAGCTCTGACAACTGATTGGATTTGTTGTTCAATGACGAGGGACACTGTAGGATGCATGGATGGAATTTCCTCAAACAAAGTCTTCGCCTCATGGTTTGCGAGTAATGCATCTTCAAACCTGGCTTCATATACAAGGCATTCTCCGAGGCGAGCTGTTGCCAAGAGTTTGATATAATATATTTTGTCCATTTCTGATGAGTAGATATGATGTTCATAAGGGAAAGATCATGTTTAAAAGAAAGACGATGTTCACCTTCAACCATTCACGAAGAATCAGTGTCCCGAAGGCACTTGTTGAGGCCGCAACTTCCATCCACGTAATCAGACCGTAGACGATACAATATCATTTGGCGAAGATTATCTAGAATGGCAGTTGGATCCTGAACGTCTGTCGCATGGTTGATCCAGGACTCGCAACAATGTACAAGCTGTTGAGTAGCTCCCAGGATGCCGAGCGAATCTGGACCTTTCTTGGCAAGGCAGCCAGTTCCGGATATAGTCTCGGTCAACTCGCGGTCCATAGTTGCCAGACACAATGCTGCGAGAAGGCGACTTTGTGTTTTCTCTGAGATATAGAATTTCTGAGTCATTTCTGAAACTTTGGCACGACCTGTGATAAATTCACGGAACGATAGATGCAGGATGCGGTTACGTCGCAACTTTGGAAACCTGCGAGGACCGATCCAAATCGTTCTAGCAGTTCTTCGGGGGATATGTCTTGTACCCCATCGTTCATGGCCTGCAGCGCTGCGAGCAGCAAAGACCGCTTGGCTGCCATGATGGTGCCCACGAAATTGTTGTAGTCTTGCGAGAATTCGGGTCATCCTAGTCCCCGGAAATCTCGAGGATGGTCATGTATAGATTGTCCAATTTGGTATCCACGAGATATCCTCTTGGCTTGGACTTCGGCAATAGCGGGCGCATACAGGCGGAGACGGGCAAGTATCTATGAGACGCTGATTTGTGGCGTGATGTGTCGTCAGAAGCATTGCGAGGCAATATTACAACAAAACGTTCATCGAGAAAGCGATGTAAATGGGCCCACAGCCATAATGGAAAGCGTGGACCAATGGCTGCATGTACAACGACGCAATGGGTAAATAGGTCAACATCCTGCTAGCAAATCTGTCGGTAAGACAGCTTAGGGCAGTTGAACAATAGCTGCTGGGTCGCAATATCAAGGGAAATGAAGCTATGGGTGAGATCTCCCATTTTTCGGCTAATCCCGTGCACGAAGAGTGGTTCTCAAGCGTAGCCAGGCTCTATGTAGCAATTTGGACACAAGATTCGCCGCCTAGTTTGCACAGGGGCCACAGCAGGAGTTGATAAGCTGATCGATGGTATTCTGCGAAGACGTGCTGCCGAGGACCCTAGACTAGTAGACTGACAAAGGCAGGTACCATCGGAAGCGAGCCTGTCTAATGAGCGATGCGTCGCCGACCATATTAGGTACATTCTGGAGGCAGCGACTCGGCCCAGTCAAGCCCCGATACATATTCCCAGATGTATAAGTTTTTCAACTGATAGTCGAGGACCAGAAGTCCAATAGGCTGGGAACCTCGGGGGACCTGTATCTTTCCAATTCTGCCGTCTTGAGCATGGTAGCCCGCGTGCCAGACAGGCGCACGATATTAAGATCCCAAGATGTGCCCGTCGCATACGGGAGCTTGTCCAGCGTGTAATTCTCCATGATCTTCGTCGCTGGGCATGGCTTCAGCTCATCGCAAGACTTGAACAGTCAAAAGCATGCGCACCCACTCCCTCATTGCTGTGCGCTGTGTAATTGCCTGCGATGTTCAATGTTGTGAAGCTTAAAGAGCGATCAATAGCGGATGAGAGCTCTTCAAGAACTCTCGACGCCGTAGAGGAAATGTTTAACGAGGCGAAATTGAACAGTGACCGGCAAAGTGACCGGCAAGTGACTGGCGCAACGGGCGTCTGAAATCCGAGCCAACCGATCGGCCTCGATCGGCGCCTGCTGCTGCACTTGTTTAACTTACCCTCCTTCTTCGACCCTGCAATACAACGGCAACTTTCACCATGAGATATATAGATATATATACTGACTTGCTGACATCGTGATAGCGCATTGGCGCAAAGTTAGAAGACAATATTCCTGGTCATGGGATGCTCTTGGCACAAGCTGAACCCGGATGCCTTTTGAGGCCAGGCAGTTGTCTTGTTCAGCTTCAACCAGCGCAACAAATGGAGGCTTTCGTTCTGCTAAACCTGGCAAATGCATCTCTTTCTGTGGGGAAAGACAATCGCATTGGTAACTTAGCTCTGGAATGTGTAACCTTGCACGCAGGCCATCGACCTGATAGCAAGGCACCGCCTGGCCGTGACGTCTTTCTGGTCCTACGCATTGATTCACTGGAAACACCTTTGGATCCCTCCGAGGCTATCCAATGCTCTATCACGAATGCAAAGAGGAGGTACTCAGTCCTGGATGGCAGTGGGGAGCTAGTGACCATCGAGCTACCTGCACCTAATCCAGGCAAGGACGGGGATCATATTCGAGAGGACTTGGAAACATTCGACAGCATATTATCTCAGTATGCCCAGTTCAAAAGTCCTGGCTCCTCGTCTCAGGCACGACCACCCATATCCCTGCGCGCTTCATCTATTATTGTCGATAAGAAAGGCGATGATCTCAAGGGGCATGTTATCCTGATGGACGAAGACAATGGCCAGGTAGTTGGGGAGTTGGAGAACAATTTCGTTGTGGAGAAGGATCCATCGGGTGACCCCAAAGCTGGCGAGGATGAGCCTGTTGTCATAGAGTTGCGCAACGAGGCTGGGGAGCCGGAGGAGGATCCCCGCGCTGTGTTCGTGCGTGCCATACCTGAAGGTCATGGAAATTACATCACGAAGGGCGCTTCGCTTGTCAGGTGTGTTAGCGCTGTTTGACCAATCACTGTCCATTGTCTGACCACCATATCCCACAGCTATGTGATATCAGGAACTACCAGCCTTGTAACCTATGCGATGACTTCTGCATCCACATACTATATCAGGAATTCTCAAGCCCAGCCCCCATCATCTTCCAAATCGCCCGGAGCAGGTCCACCACCATTGCCGCCTCGCGCGCTCGTAGTGCTCACGTCCGAACGTACGCGCAAAGGCCTAGCAACGATGCACGCTATGAGCGGCCAGGTTGCTTCCATCAGCGCAAAAACGGCGAAAGCCATCGGGGTGCTCGAGAGCAAAATCATCCGTACAGCGGTTGGGAAAGGCAAAGAGGTCTATGCCCAGACGAGCACACAGTCACCGTCAACATTGGGACCCCCTTTACCGTCTCGCAGCCAAACGCCCAGCGCTTCCTCCAGCGCGGTTCACAGCAGGGCAGCTAGCCCTCAGCCAAGTTTCTCATCACCGCCACCTTATGCGGTCTATACTTCGCGCAACCCGCCTTCGCTCCCACCGCGCCCGTCAGCTCCGAAAGTAGACCCGAGCATACCACTGCCAAGTAATCCGCGACGATTGATTGCTTCAGCAGACCTCATATTGAGCACCATTGATACATCGGCCAAGCAGCTCGTCGATGTCGGCAGCAAGCAACTGGGGGCCGTTATGGGACATAAGTATGTTCTCTGTCCGCCATTTTGATCGCAGGTTCTGAACAAATTTCGCTTATTGCAGGTACGGTGCTGAAGCAGAGCAGTCCACAAACTATGTGACAGGGACCGCTAGGAATGTCGTCCTGGTATTCATCGATATCAAAGGTGTTGGACGGCGCGCTTTGATCAAGAATGCTGGGAAGGCGGCAGGGAAGGAGATGATTGCACGGCGCAAAGTCGTGGAGGTTTCAACAACTTCGAATGAGAAGCATGAAATCCAGGTGAAGGCGTGAAGGGCTTGGTTTTTTCCGAAGTGCGTAATTAGATGGCAAGGACTTTGGTTTCAACGTGTGCCATTTTATACAAAGTGTCAGACGCCTTGCTCTGAGGTGGAAAACTAACACTTCCGTATTCTCTCATAGAATGGGAATGCGCTGTATTGTCAAAAGCATAAAGCATGGCCTCAATCACGCTTTGAAGTGCACAGTCAAAATAAAGCCAATACAACAATGGGTCATGTTATTGACATACGAAACCTTGAGGGAGATCTTAATGCCAGGTCTCCTTCAGATACAAGGAGAATGAATGTCCAGAAGGATATCCCGGCGCCCTCGTCAAGTGCAAGTGTTATTTGAAACTGACGCAAGTAATGCGAACGTTTGCACTACATCAACGTGATTTCAGGAGCCTAGTAAGAGCGCCATGTCAATGAGCACAACAGTCAACAGCGATATATCACTCACGAATCCTCGGCTCTCAAATGCCAACCAATCACCCGTGCCGGTTGGTAATAAACCCATGCCCCGGCATTTCCAGAGTCCAACGGCCAGTGTCAAGATGTTACACAGCACGTAAACCACCTTCTGCAGTGGTAGTGCTGAGAACGATTTGGTTGGCGGTGTCGCGGGTTCAAAGGGGGCAAATCCTGCGTCACGACAATGAAGTTCAGTCTGACGGGCGCCAGAGCACTGGGGACACGGGACGCACCAGAGTTGATTGCGGCAATGTTCTTGAACGGGGTCATGAGGAGCATGAAAACGATACCCATGCTGAAGATTTGGACACCCCCGCCGGACATGTACAGCATGAACGCCTGCATGGGCAGTGACTTTGCTGGGGCGATCGCGAACTCCCATGCGCGGCTCTCTTTCAATTTCACATATGAAGCAGAGTCCGCGGTTGATCCTGACATTTTACTAGGGCCTTTCGACTGCAATGAGACACGTCAGTGTCTGCTAACTTGTCGATGATGTGTTCACAGAATACTGACCGTCCCAGATGATGCCGAGAAGCCTAGAGGTGGGGGGAGGTTTCTCCATCTTTCATTGGGCGTAAGATTGTGAATGGGAGATCCAAAATGTTGCGTACTTTGAATTGTCTATTGTTGAATATTCCAGCGAGGTGAACATGGTTGCACTGGTGACTGAGCAGAGTAAAGCAGCACTGACGCTCGCACTGACAGCACCGTGATCGGCGTCGTGTCCCCTCGTGTCCCGGACATTTTCTCAGCCACTCAACAGTGATTCGACATCTTGGACTTCAATCTTAAACAGCTAAGCTTGCCCTGTTCGCCCTGAAGTTCAATCATTCTATCATGAATCGACTCCATAACTCTCACTTGCTCACAATATTAATACTCATGAAGAATTATCAGATAGTACCAGAAACGCGTTGAAATTCGCGGATTTCTGAGGCTAAGAATTCGAATAAGCATAAGATTGAATCGTTCATTGACTCTGTAGGGTTGGCCTCTCATCGCATTGCTTCCTGTATTCTTTTCCCAAGCATGCAGCAAATCGCTAGGGGCCAGATTCCAAAGTGGGTGAAATATGTCCAACGATCCACAATGAGCTCCCGCGAACTCTTGTGCCAGGTTGGTCTGCACCTGTCTTTCCGGTGTCTTGCGTGGTGCACATCTGAGAACGATGCGAGGGACTAAATGGTAGCATTGATCATGCAAATACCATCCAAAACAAAATGATACAACTCCTACGAATCAATACTGTGGTTGCATCTGCGGCATGCCCATCGGCGGAGGCATCATCGGCTGCCCAAAGCCCGGCGGTGGAGGCGGGTACCCCGCTTGTGGATTGTACATTTGCATCCCAGGAGGGGGCGGAGGGGGAGGCATGCCCATTCCCATGGGCATCATGCCGGGCATCATCTGCATCTGCATTCCTTGCTGGGGCATGAGGGTCTGCTGCGGGGTGAATCCAGGCGGGGGCGCAGGTTGTGCGAGCACGCCCGCAAACTGTCCCTGGTAGGGGCCCTGTGCATAGCCCGGCATGGCTGGGCGCGCAATTTGGCCGAACGCCGTGGGCGCAGGTGGTGGACGCGCGGCGACCGGGAGGGCGTTGTTTTTGCGGGCCTGCGCGGCGAGTAATCGCTCCGCAGCGGTACCATGCCGTTCGCCCTTCCCGTCCTTCTTGAATGCGTATTGGACTGTGATGGCTTTGTTCATGAGGAACTGGCCGTTCATAGATTCGACAGCGGCGTCGGAGGATTCGAAGTCGGTGTAGGCGACAAAACCGTAGCCTTTTGACGTTCCGCTGCTTGGATCGCGTGCAACCTAGGAGAGGTTTAGGATGCAACATACTGCAAACGCAGATGAAAGGACTAACCTTGGCAGTGGTAGCCATCACTCCGAAGGCACTGAATGTGTCGTATAACAGTCGCTCATCTACATTGTCGTCCAGACTCCCAATAAAGAGGTTGGCGCCAACGTCAAGTTGCTTTTTGTCGGACGAAGCCTGCGGGTGAAGTTTAGTCTAACAATGCTCTCCAGAGATACGCGTTCGACGGCCGTGGAGCATTGGAGGTGCGGCGTGATGGGTGGAGGGGGGAGCGAATGGACCTGTGACGAACCTTGTTAACCCTGATGGGCTTGCCCCATAATTTTATCTGGTTCATGATCTTACAAGCGTATTCGGCGTCTTCCTCGGTCAGAAACTCGCAAAAACCATACCCCTGGTGGGCCATAGATATTCTGTCTTTGGGCAGATGAACGTTCACTATGGGGGGTATGTCGCGTCAGGTTGCATGCCAAACATCGACTGTTAGAGTACACACCGACGGGCCCTGCTTGCAGCATCAATTCCCAGACGAGCGCGTCTGAACACCGCTCGTCAAGATTTCCCTGGTTTATGTATCAGATGGTGCTGCCCAGAGGGATTCCATATATTTCAGGCTCACTAGATAGACGGTAGCTTCCTGATTTCTATCATCTTGTGGTCTAGACATGGTTGGTGGACGTTGTGGACGACGAGCACGCTTCCTCGTATACTGTCCACAAAAGGTAATCGGTCTTCGGTACGGGTGGCGCCCGTCTCCGTCTTTCACCTCCGAACTTCATCTGAGCACTGCTGCGTCTTTTAGTGCCATCTTGCCCTATAACTCGACCCGATATTATTTCAAGCGCACGCACTCAGGCAATATTGTGAATCTTTCTGCCGCCAAATTCAAGAGATGTAACCCCCGCAACGGCCAGTGCCTGCCCAAGGCCTCGTGTCTTCTGTCACCTACTACCTTTGAATCATCCATCAGGCGTCGAGCGACCTTCCTCGCAAATACAACAGCCTACAACAGCGTTAGCCTATAATTCTGACACCAACGGGCCGCCACTGGAGCTATAACCTCACGATGGCCGCCCTTCAGTTCGAGAATGTGCCTCGGAGTCTTTGTACTGCTATTGTTCCATTGTGCGGCAACCCGGATAGCAACCACAATGCACTTGCTCGATGCCGGAATCCTTGTCCTCCGTCCAGAATCGGAACTTGATGACGAACTACCGAGACCACACCGCAAAAAAAGTTATATATACATGCCTTGTTCATTGATATGAGTCCCATTCTCTTTCTCTTCAACGGTTCGCCTGTCCCGACTCGTCCGCTCGCTATCCACTCGCCAGTCAGTATCATGTCTAAGTTCACACTCTTTCTCCTGGCACTCTTTCTCTTCGCCACCTTTGTCTGTGCTCATCCACTCGCAAACCCTGCCGCCGCGCCTGCACCTTCCAAAACACTGAAGCAATATACGATGAAGCGTGGAAATGCCACTGGCACCCCCGTCCGCCGTGCATACGGCGCCCCTTCTGGCCGACCTTCCCACAGGTATGTTCTCATATACCACACGAAACGCCACACGAACATAATTACTGATCTGGTTATCTCGCAGACCCCAAGGCCATGGCAGTGGTCAAGGATACGGCGGAGGACAAGGCCAGGGATATGGCGGAGGACAAGGCCAGGGTCAAGGCCAGGGATATGGCGGAGGTCAAGGCCAGGGACAAGGCCAGGGACAAGGAGGAGGAGGAGGATCGGGTGGCCAAGGCAATTGGTGAACATGTCTTGAACCGACATCCAACACTCGCGGGTTGAGCTTGAGGCTCGATCGGTATTTATTGACAGGCAGCGCATGCGCTCCTGCTTGACGTTGAGGCCGCGGTCGGTCGATCCGACCGCCTGCGTTATCGTTGTTCACGTTTACTTTCTTGTGTCCTTGATTTTCCCGTCGGGTGGGTGTTTTGTCTACACCTCACGACGCTTTACATGCTCACATGATGCCCACTCTCAGCCTGCGGCCCTCATTAGAGCTTCATACATGGGATACCCTTCTTGATCATTTGGACACTTTTTGCCACTTTATGATCACTTGGACACTTGTTGCCACCATCGCCCGTACCGTGCACTACCGTACATAATTGTATCGATACTGAATTCAATCGAACGCTTCCTGTCATCCTGGTCGGCGTTCGGAGCATCAGGTGTTTGGGCAAATTGTACGAAAAAGACAAAGGGGTATTAGATTGCCGCCCAGGACCCAAAGTACACAAGACCGAGAGGCATAATCAAGGTGCTGCGCCCACCAATCTCTACCGCGTGAGATATGGGAAGAAACAAAAAAACAAACGCGTAGCTTCACGACAACCACAATATATGTACTATGGGTCTATGTAGTTGGGAAGGGTAGGTAGCAAGTCGTGTAGAATTCAGAAGCAGACAAGCGAGTGGTGTGATGAATGAGGAAACTAAGTCGTATGGTGGCGTGATCAAGGTTCGTAAGGAAGAAGCGGAAACTGCATTGACATTGCAGTGGCCCTGCTCAACGGTTTGATTAGACAATAACACACTTGTTCCGCTTCTTTACAACAGGAGGTTCCAGTGCAGCGACGATTGCCTGGCAGAGAAAATATTAGGGGGGAAAGCAATCGTGTAACATTGCACGCACCTCATCGAACACATTCTTGAGACCCTTCTGCGTCAAAGCCGAGCACTCCACGAACTTGACAGCACCAAGCTCCCGTGCCAGTCTCTCGCCTTGCTCGGTCGTGACGGGCCTCTGTTTTTGCCTCGCGAGCTTTTCTATGACCTGCGAATCATCTCGCAGATCGACTTGTGTTCCGACGATAAGGCACGGGACACCGGGACAATGGTGGTGGACTTCGGGGAACCACTTTTCCTTGACGTTCTCAAAGGATGCTGGGGACGTCACGCTGAAGCAGACAAGGAAAACATCGGTCTGGGGGTATGATAACGGACGGAGTCGGTCGTAATCCTCCTGACCTGGTGGAGCGCATCCAGCGTCAGAATACACCCATCGATAATCCCGCAGCAAACGCACCGGCGGTATCAAATAGCCCCAAGGTATAAGGATCCTCTCCAATCATGACGGTGACCGCATAGTTGTCGAATACCTAAGAGGGGCTGAGATTGCATTTCTGCTAGGGGATGGATGGTAAACGTACGGTCGGCACGTATTCGCTGGGGAACTTGTTGGTAGTGTACGATATCAACAGACATGTCTGAGAAAAAACGGGCACGGACAGAAGCCCATTAACGGCTGCGACTCTAGGCACAAAACGTAGTACACACCTTGCCAACCGCACCATCACCCACTACGACGCACTTGATTGTCTGCATGTTGAATGAAGCGGGCTAACGAGAGACTTGTAAATGGTTGCGCTGGCCGAAACGAGGTATAAGCAGGCGTTCGGCATCATTGTTTGGTAGCTCCGCAAGGGGTGCCAGTTTGATGTTGGCTGTGGCCTGGCAGCGTGGTAACCACGCAGCTCGCACGCGCATGATTGCGGAAATTGCTCTGTGGCATAGGCAAAACGAGGCAGGAGAATGAGACTCACGAGGGTTAGAAATGGACGTCTGACGTGAAAGGTACTGTCGGAGTTGCAGGAGGCCCGGAACAGGGATCGGTTAGTTCTAACTTCTGCTGTGAACGTCAGTATGCATGCTAGACAGAGACCAGGATGAAGATTCAAACGCACAACACGGTAGAGATGGTGGAGGAGGATGGGGGAGTGAACAGCGCGCGCGAAGCAAGTGATAGCGTTGAAAGACGTCTCCTTTAGTGCGTCGGACCCCCTTGTGCTGTTCAACCGGCCCTAACCCGGTGGCGTTGGGTGTAGCATTTACTCACGCCTCTCACATCAAGCCGGTTGCAAGCACCAATTCAAGAAGGTTACATTACTATTATACCATTACTTATATGCAGAGTACTGCGTGATAATAGGAACAACCAAGACAGATTATAAATTACGAAGGATGGCGTTGAACGCATAAAAGCTAAAGTCAAGAAAAAGAGAGCGGCATTCAGTCATATTCACTCTGGTGAACATTTGAACCTCTTGCTGGACAATTCGTCCGCTGAGCGAGGTATTATCAGTGCTCAACGCAAATTATTGGCATCAGGGTACGCACATCTCGGCTCCATAATAGCAGGTTGTGACCACCAATTCAATAGGCCTTGCTTGGTGCCAGTGATAAGTGTCGGCTCAGAACTGGCCGTGCCTCGGTCATGTATCTTCTCCCCCGTTAATTCATGACAAATTTAATTATAATCTTGACTCACCGCTATCGCTTGAATAATGCCATCTGAGAACGTGTTCAAAATTCTCAGTAACCGCGCAACTTTACGGTGCAGATTCCTTACCTTCACAATGATCTAGCACGCAAAGGACATTCGCCTTCTCCTTATCCCAAGCTAAAACGCACCCACTCATGCTGCCGAATAGTACAGTTTGGCCTTGATTGGCGAATAGCGCACCAAACTCGTGTGTCAACTTCGGCACGAGCTCCTCGTCCTTGATGCAATAAACCTGCTGAATCTTGCCATCACCATTGGGTCCGACGCTGACTAGATGAGCACGCCCGCCCACTTGCGCAACCAGCGCGATGTTCCCGGTAGGATCGACATCGAGGGTGCGGCTGGAAAACACTATTAACATTCGGCTGCGACCGCAGAGAAAATAATCTGATACTGACACTTCGGATCTCAAAAATGCCCTGGCACGCAGTGTACCATTAGGTACCCCGCAATACCATCTACAAGACGATCAGGTAAGAGGCTAAGATAAAATTATATAAAAGCTTACAAGACGCCATCTTTTGTGCCTCCAAGGAGCGCTTCTCCGTCCTCCACAAATTTGATAGAAGTGACATTCTGGCGAAGAATGGAGCGCTGAGGCTGCCAGGTACCTTCAAAAGCGGGTCAGCATCTGTTCGGCGGCTGTATTTGGTAGTTGGTACCTTTGATCCATAGCCAGACTTTAACACCGATTTTTGGGAAGGCAACTGCTATACGGTCTCTCATATACGCAAAACAAACATTCCCATCGCCATCGCGGCCCTCTGTACCGGCGTCAACGACTTTCGCCCATTGCCATTGATTGAGTCCCTGTTCACATGCGTGCTTGTTAGTACCGCAATTGATGGTCAGAAGAGGCAATACTGACAGTGCGGCTCCATTTACTGACAATGCCATCGTCACATAACGACACTATAGCATTGTCGCCATTCATCCAGCGCACAGATACGACGGATGAGTTGTAAGCCAACTTCGCCATCTCCGTGCGGGTCTTGTTATTCCATATACGCACTGTCTTGTCGTCGCCTAACCAGATAAACAATGTTAGGCGCTGTGACCCACAGAAAACAAACAACACGTACAGTTGACCAAAAACTGGGTACCGTCTGCGGAGAATACGACTTCTTTGATAGCTATATCCCCATCGCCTTTGATGCGCATTCGATGCGTGCTTTCAATAGTGGGCCACCGGATAGTTCGTTTGACAGCGGGTGGTGCCACTTGTGGCTCCCGTGACATTGGCGACAACCCCCGCTTAAGGCTTCTAGTTTCGCGGGAAGTAGCCTGTGTTGTGGCGGTTCGAGGCCTTAATGGCAGCGGATGCGGATTAACCGCGTAGGACGTTCCTAAAGCTGTATATGAACACATGTCGTGTCGAGTTTGATATGAGCGCGTTACCATTGGTTTTTAGTGTTTTGCTAGTTGATGTAGAGCTAGAAAGCAAGGTTGTTGGCTGATTCTGTCCTAACCGTTCCGCTGTCTGGTACCTGACTTTTCTAGACGGCGGCAGTGGAACAGGTGTTGAAAAATCGAAAACGAGAGGATAGCCCGCTTTACTAGACTCTGCGGGTTTTTGAAGAGGAAGCATGTCGTCCACAGGTTCTGTGGCAGAGTCAGTAAATACTTCAAAACATGAGCAAAAATTGAAGGCGGAGCTCTGACCAGCTTTGATCGACATCGTGTCGGTAGTCCCATGACCATTCAACAAGGGTTTCTGAGGCTTCTTGCCTTTATCCTCTTTCCCTTCTGGTTTTTGAGACACTACAACAGGGCTGGGGGAACGAGAAGCGTAAGATAGTATATTTCTGAGGTCGGGTTGGGAGCCAGGTGGCTGTACAGGTGCTGCCGGCGTGACTGCCAGCGCAGCCTGCTTTTGTGAAGGTGTTGTTGAGCTGGGGGCTCGGTTAGCCCCCAAAGGAGTCGCATTAGCTCCCCCAGCGGTCGGTGCGTAGGGCCAGCCACTTCCGACTTTAACAGGTTTCTTCTTCTTCTTCTTCCCCTGCCCATCCGTCGGGGTGTTGGCTGCTGCCGCTGTGGATTGAGGGGGAATCTTGAACCCGGAGGACTGTCGAATGCCGAGAGGGTTAAAGGAAGGACCGGCGTATATACCTGACAAGGTCCTGGGATCTGGAGGTGTAGAAATTTGCGATGACCCTCCAGCCTGCGCATTTTTACCAGATGCCATGCCGTTCACTGGGGCATCGACGTCGATGTAGACCTGTTTTCCCTTTCCTCGGTGATTTCTTCTGCCTGTACTGGAAGAGCTAGATACCAATACTGGACGGTTAGGCAGATAACTTGGCTTTGGAGGAAGGTGCTTGGGGACGTAAGCGTCCACATCTATGTATGTTCGCTGCGTTACGGTCTGCGTCGCGCTCTTGGGTGTGCTCTTGGGTGCACTAATGCTCGCGGGAGCTGGGGCCTTTGGGGTTATCACACTTACGGGGCCACTGTTCAGCTTTTCATTTCGCGTGGGTGGAAGCTTGGGCTTCTCCTGGAGAGCCACTAGTGCCGGCCGTTCCGACGAGGCACTCGTCACCGACCTCGCCCAGATGGGCGGGTCTGAGACGGGTGGCGTGTGGAGGCGAGCCTGTGCTGATACAGCTCCTGACTCCAAGTCAATTTTCCCCGTGTCAGACGACGAAACTGGAGACTCCTGCATAGGTGATAGCGACTCCTCTTTAATGAAAATTTTGTCAGTCGCTAAAGGCAAAGGCATCTGGACCTAGGGGTAAGTTAAAGTATGCTTTATGGGGTGGAACTTACTCTAGGGATTGAGGGGCTGATATCTTCGTCCTTGACTACAGGCGATATAGGCGACTCCTCCATAGCAGAGGCCGTAGATGCTCTCGAGGGAATTTCAATCGTCAACGAATTCTATTCTGGACGTCAGGGAACCACATGTATAGCGGTGGATTCAGTCTTACCTTTGCGGGTGGGTGGGTAGATGAAGGCGGGGCCGTTGATGGGGGTGGCGAGGGCTGCTTACAAGTTTAATTTATGACCAACGGTGAATTTGTCACTCGCCTTACCTTAGATGGTGGGGGAGATAAAGGTGCTGGAGTGTGTGGAATAATCGGGGGAGGTACTGCGACGTCTTCCGTGGCGGGAGGAGGTGGAGGAGGTAGTTTAGGGATGTCCAACCCACGCTTCGGCGCCGCAGCACCTGAGAACTCTGTCATGAAGCCCGCAGATACGAACGGGTTAGGTATCACCGGTTTCCGCTTGGCTGGTATAGAAAACATGCTGGTTAAAGACGGTCCGGTGGCAAACCCATTCACTGCAGAAACGCCGTCTATGAGCGATGGTGTTCGCGAGGTCAAGCTGTTTAAGGCCCTTGGACCAGTTGGCAGTTTGGAAATTCCATGGGCAAATGCACTTTCCTTCGGTGCTGCCGTGCGGTCGGTAGCGGTTGGCAGGCGATGTAAGTCCGGAAGTGATGTCACTGACGGGGCGGGAGACGGTAAAGTGGGTAGAGCCGGTGCAGTAAATGGCGTTTCTTTCGTGCTGAATTCGTGCGGATGTCGCACGCTGGGTAGTTCAAGGATAGGTATGGATGGGGTATAGGTCGGAGATCGCATGGAAGGCGAGGTTAAGCCGCGCGGAGACCCAGGTAGAGAGGAATTGATAGAGTAGACTGAAGGGGGCGAGATGCGGGCTGAGGGGGCTGGAGGTTCGTGGGCAGGAGATCGTGGGGTGCTGCACTGAGAGTCGAGCTCCATATCCATAGGCGATAAACTGCGGGTGCGTTCGGGCTATGATCTGTGTAAGCAGACGTGCTTTACATACTTTCAAAAGACTCACTATATCGGAGTGACTGGGCCCTGCGCTGTCCGTTGCTCTTGATTTACGCTCAGGTGCAAAGTCTTTGACAATGTCTGTTTGAACCTGTGCTGAGCAAACGTCTCGCGTGACTTCCTGCGTCTGGGTAGGTATCGATGAGTAGGTTTGCAAAGGGGGAGGCGTCTCTGGGGGAACTTCATCGGGCTCAGCCTGAACCGCGATGGATGAATAAGTGGGACATGGTGGGAGAGAGGCCAGGGACAAGGTCTCTGAGAGGATTCAGGATATATGGTGTCGTGAGTACATATATCTTCGCTCGAATGAACTTACAGGGCTTGTTACTCACCTTCAACTGCGTCTGGCACCTTCTTCGTCCATGTCCTCCGCATCTTGGGAGGCAAGATATCCCGAATCGGGGGCACAACATGCTCCATCCCTACATCCATGGCACTGTATCCGTTGTCTTCTGCACTTTCTCCGGGTCCAGGAAGATCGCCCTCGAACACCACAGCTTGGTCTCCGAATTTCCCATTGGCTGCTGGAAGACAGAGGAGAATCTCCTTGCCTGGTTTTACCTCGATCCTTTTCTGGGCGAATAGGCTGAAGTATATAACAGTGCTGGGGTTCCCGTCATCCGTCGAGTCATCGGAAACTTCGACGCGTCGCAACATAACATGCGCTTTCTGGCCTGAGCCATGGGCGCGGAACCGCAAGGGACCCCTTGTGCCGAGCACTGAGGCAACTGTAAGTGAGACAGCTGTGCCTTCGGAGTCGCTATCGGGGTCTTCCATAGAATGGGCGAGGTTGTGAAGCCTGTGGTCACTTCAGAAGAGAGCAGAGTCAAGGTCTTTACAGGAGACAGGAAATTTCGTCGTCCATACCCACGCGACAACTTCCTTCCAATTAGGGGTCATTGCCACCGATGTCAATGTCATTGTTATTGAATCTCATGGAACCAGATATACAGGGTTCGAAGCTACATTTGTGTTCGAAAGGATGCTCGAAGACCCCAGAATAGTCTTGCCTTGGACATAAATTGTATTTCCATGCGCACGGGTCAATACGAAATAGGCAATGCAAGTCTACTTATTTGAGGCATCTTTCATTCTACAGGAAGATAAAACATCTGCCGGCAAGGTGTTTTGCGCGTATATAGTCGGGCCTTTAGGTTTTTCGATAATCCGGCTGTCATTATGGGTCATGATTCAGAATGTCATACAACAGAAGAGATACAACAATATTTAACACTCTTGCAACGCAGTTATTGAATTTTGGCCTTGCTGGTTTTCGCTAGAAGGCCATGCATGAGTTCCACACAGACATCACAGCAAAAGGGCAACGTACATCGTGTCGATTCAGAGGCCGCCCTTGGAGGTGGCGACGGAGACGAAACTGGGATCTTCGAGCCTGCTCTAACCTTCTCGGTTGGCACGCTCAGAACCAGAGGGCCCGCGAAATTCTTCACAGTCCTGGTGGAGAACATGCCAGCCAATATCAGGGCGCAAACTGCACGCGCAGTCTCCGGGTCAACAGCCGCAGCGGTGTATCCCAGCTTAGACTGGCCAAGGTAGCCCCCGAGCAGACCGATGATGGTGACATGCAGGTCGGCCCAGAACGGTTGGGCATGGGTGAGGAGGGCGAAGAGGCCGGTGATGAGCGGTGCGCACCAAAGGTCGGTGGTGGTCCAACCGTAGGGTCGCAGCTCCGCGGGGGTGGTGAGAGTGAGAGGCGTTGGGTGGAGGAACGAGAACATGTTGGTCAGGAAGAAGCCGCCGTTGGCAGTAATCTATGATATTCCCAGAATCGATTAGCTTCTCACTTTGAGAGTATTAAAATGACATACGAGCGAAGTTATGAGAAGGGTCCAAGGCGAAGATGCAATCACAGGTGATGCGTGGGTGGTTACAGCCGGGGGTATCAAGTTGCAAAGAAGATATGCACGCGTAAAGCCATCCAAGACAGCTAGAGGAAGTTCCAGTCCGAGTGAGGGTGTGGGTACAACAGGCAGCAACTCCACAAGGGCCTGCACCGCAGCGTAAAGTGCTGGAACTGTGCCTGACACCATGAAAGACGGCGTAAGACCAAGTAGGGGAGCTGTGAATTTGCATGAGCGTCAATATGCTGTAGATTGCACTCCACAGAATATGCCTACCGGTCATGGTCTCTCCTGCAAGAGGACTAATAATGAGCGGGATGATATCGGAACGGCCATAAGCTTTAAATGCGCACCTCCATAAACGACGGTCAAAGTTGTTGATAAGTCCTTTACAAATGACTTCTCTTCAAACTCTAGTTTGGCCTTCTTCGTGGACCCTGACGCTTTCAATTGCTTTGCAGCAATATCCTCCCTCAACTGCCTGAGTGCAACACACAGGCGAACAGTAGCCAACAAGTCAAGGCTACTGATGCTCAATCCGAACCATGTGAACGGCGCGATGGGCTGTAGGGTTTGCTGGAAGACATCGACAATGGGACTCAAAAGCTGGGAGGACATATTCGGGAATAGAGACTTTAGGTGGTGGTGGTGGGTGGTAGCCTTGAGCAGACCACGCCTCAGGGTCGTGAGGCGAAGTGATGATCGGCGGCGTCGTGCCGACGGGCCTGAGGTACCTAATTGCAGAAATTGCAGCCCATGCGCACACTCAAGAGTATGCACTATGTGGCACAGATTACTACTATGGCTGGTCAAAGGGTAGTATAACTTCATTGTACAATGGTGTAGTGGCTGTAACGGCCCAAAGCCAAGAATGCGAAGTGGTCTCTTTCAGCGACCAAGTCCACAAGTGCGCTGGTTCGAGTCTCTCCCCTCCAGAAAACTTGGTTTCCGCAGTTTATCGCATCTGAAGGTGTGGTTTCGACTCGGAATAATCAGTCCTTGACAGGCCAGGGAAGCAATTCCGCAACCTGCAGGACTCGCCGAGTTAGTCTTCGGAGACCAGGGGATGTCTTCAGTCGCGCTGTGGCACGCGCCCTTCGCAAACTTTTTGCATTTTTGGTTCCTGCTGCCGCTTCAGCTTACTGCCTGATGCACCACGCATGTACGCAACACCATTTCTTTTGCATATACGGGAATAGGTGTAGGGAAAAGGACATTACAATAAACAAGATTTATCGAAGTGGGAAACACGAATAGGTAGAAACAGGACGGTGGTCAAAGTCGAGGCAAGTCGCTCTACACAGAGATCAATACAGTCTAGCTCGCTGAATCTATGCACGAGCGCATCAGCCCTGCCATTTAACAACACCCGCCGGCCTGGCCCTTCGAGTTCTCTTGGCTCTGTGAAACGGCGATGGTGCCTCCGGATGTAGGCTCAATGGAGTTGGAGTCTTGGGCGAGAGTCTTGGTCGAGACGATGCGGTATATGTCTGTAAGGAAGTGGAACTCAAGTCAGCAGATGCAAATGGGCACATGGATGATACACTTGCCTGTAAGGATGGTTTGGAAGGCGCCCTCGACATTCGAAGCGTCCAGCGCCGAAGTCTCAATGAATGAAAGCCCATTCTCCGCTGTGAACATCCCTTTAGCATTGCTTCACCACTGCGAATTGCTCGTACATACTTGAGAACGCCTTCGCCTCTTCCGTCGGGATGGCCCGCAAGTGTTTCAAATCACTCTTGTTGCCTACAAGCATGATGACGATGTTTGAATCCGCATGGTCGCGCAGCTCTTTCAACCATCGTACGACGTTCGCGTATGTTGGCTGCTTGGCGATATCGTATACAAGGAGAGCACCAACGGCCCCGCGGTAGTAGCTATGATAGATGACCAGTCAGTGGTGTGATGCTCGTAGAGGATGGTTTGACATACGCAGAAGTGATCGCACGATACCGCTCTTGGCCAGCTGGGGATAGGCGTTAGCATTCGAACAACAGAGAGCGCAGATCATGAGCTAGGTAGACACATGGCCATAGCACTAAAGAGGCGTAGGCCGTTGCGCTATGGCCATCGGCTGGGTGCAGGAGCTCGTCCGACTGAAACCGCTACTGACCTGTGTCCCAAATCTGCGCCTTTACAGTTTTCGAGTCCACATTGATGGACCGTGTTGCGAATTCCACCCCAATGGTCGACTTGGACTCCAGGTTGAACTCGTTGCGCGTGAATCGCGAGAGCACTGTATATGCGGAGTGGTCAGATTTCGGTGCTGCGGGCTATTTTAAAGCAACAAGGGAGCACGCACAGTTGCTGGAAAGAGGGAGGGCATTAAGTCAACGAGCCTGCGAAAGATACAAGCACACGCACGATTTCCCGACTCCAGAGTCCCCAATCAAGACAACCTGTAAACACCGCGACCACGTTAGAAACCGCTGTGGGACACGCAAATCCCGCCCGCCAGCTGACCTTGAAAAGATAATCGTAGTTACTGCCTTCAGCCATTATGTCGTTGTTGGTTCGTAGAGGGTTTGAACGGGGAAGATGGGCGTGGTGGGAGGGTCGTGCTGGTCAGGAAGCAGGAACGTGCAGCGTCAGAAGTGGCGCGGTCCAGTTACAGCTCCGAGATCGACTTCAGGCCTTGCACCACCATCAATCTACCCTGGCTCTGGACATCGCACCTTTGACTCTGATATATATGACAATCTGATAGATCAATCTGGATTCTGCTGTATTCAATCAACCCTCAGGCACTGGTTTGCTAGCAAATTCAATTTAAACTGGTTCTCGCCGGTCAATCTCAAGTGAGCAGCTTGACATTTGAATATTGTCGTAATCGACAGTAGTGCTAGTAGCAATCGCGCAATTGCGTATTCCCCCATATATCTCCTGGCTTTGAACAGGAAGACTCTTCGCGCACGAATAAACAGTTGCAACAATGTCAATCACACATACGCAGCGTATATGTCAAATAATTAAAGTGAGTGTGTGCTTAGGCTCACTAAACATCTGCTACAGCGCTAATGCCCGCTAAATTGTCATCAGCTTAAGCCTGAGGCTGAGGCGGAGTACAGAGACCTTCACGCCCATGCCTGGCCAGGAGTTCTTGCCGCACTTCAGCGCCACGGAATAGCGGATTATTCGATCCATTACTACCCACCGCTCCATCTTCTCATTTCTAACTTCAAATACACTGGAAGCGACTATGAGGCAGATATGAAAGCCATCGGCGAAGACGAGGAAACGAGGAGATGGTGGAAGCTGACAGACGGAATGCAAGAGAGCTTCAATGAAGGTGCGCAGGGCAGTGGCGGCGATGTTTCTTGGTGGAAGGTGATGCTTCGCGACTGGGGATGCCACACATATGCTGACTGGCTGCATGCATTTTAGGATCTCGAGGAAGTTTTCCGCATGGTGTGACCCTGTAGAGTCGTACATTCTCAGCAGACCACAGGCAGCTATGCCAGTATCAGTTCAAGTCCAGGGTAATCGCACAAACGTCGGGACGAGAGTAGGAATCAATACATGAAGACGACTTGTACATTAAAAGATCGGTAATACACGCTCAGATTCCGCTCAGATATTTTAACGCAAATTCGCTGCGCACTTGCTCGTGTCTATCCCTATCTCTTTCAAGCCCTTCAACAGTCGCGCACGCTGGCCTTTATTTTCTGCCTGGGTGCCTCGTGGTGAGTGAGTGGCCTTCGTCTAGCCTGGGCATCAACTCGGAACTAGCTTACTTTCACCCGCTGAACATGCATCTTGTTTTTCTTCACGCGTGACACGAGGTTCGCAATCTGGTGCAATTCCTTGCTCTCGATTTCAACGGTGCTCAGATCCATCTCAGAAGCCTCCAGGGCTTTCTGAGACATCACGTGAATCTGAGAAACTGCCAGTGGTACCGCTGATGCCTCGCGTCCGGGATCGTAAAGGGCGGGCTCGCGAGAGGACAGTGGTTTTGTTAGCTGCATGCAGTAGATTGTCAGAGAAACATGCATCGGTCTGGGCTCAAAAGAGGTGCTCACCATACTCTCAACATCCTCTCGATCTTGTCTCCCGGCCAAGGGACATGCTAACTTATGTCGCCTAGATACACAGACCGAGGTTTCGGGTGTTTCTTGCCCCAGGCATCGTTTCCTAGCGCGACGCCGCCCGGTTGACTGGTTGTCTGCAGCGCCCTTACGCCTGAAATAGAATCTGAATGTCGCGTGTGGTTTGGTGAATTTACTATTGGATAGTTTGTATTCAGGAGTGCAGTATCCGTCTACATCCGCGATGATGGGCTTGGCTGAAGAAAAGGTCGCCTCGCGGAAAGTCAGGCGTAATGCATGGTCTGCGACTTCTTGTTCTGATTTACCATAAGCATCGGATGCCTCAGACGGTAAAAGTGTTGGTGCTTACCTTTGAGAGATAGTTCATCGAATGGTGTTATCAAACCTACTTTAAATCTACCCTGAAGGCGTCGGGAGTCTCGGCTCTGTGTTGTGTGATCGTTCTTTTCCATCCAATGGGTAGCGATTTTCTCAAATCTGTTTCGGTTTTCTGAACGGAATATTGAAAGCTCGTTCCAGTAGGAACCAGGGATTGACCCTTGCCTTGTACTCCAATGAACGGTGTATGGCTGCTCGATTCAGGAAACCGAATCAGCTAGTCAGGGGTGGCCGAAGGAAACTACTGTGCAAACCTGCTCGGCGTCCACGGGGAAAATTGCAGAGATATCGTTGGGCTGTTCACATGATATGTCCTCGTGCTTGATCTCAATGCCATCCTGGTCCTCGAGCCATGCTTGAAGTCCGTTCTGTATGAGCATCTTGAGACTTTTCAGTGAGGTAAAGGGCACAAATCTTGCTGTCGAAAGTCCAACCGAAATACATCAGTTGTTTTGATTTGTTTGCAACTTCATTGACATCCGTTATTTATGAAGACGCTAGTGCAGCATTTAGCCTATCAGTCGGTCAACAGTCAGGTGTCAAAGATCCCATGACTGTCGGAATTTCATAACCAGTATCCAAAGAAGCGAGGGAGCAAGCTACCGAGGGGCGTTTGGAAGTGCGGGTCGTAGAAGCCCCCTTAGAAGAAGACTTTTGGGGCAACTTCATCGTCTCTAGAGACTATATCCAAGCGACGTTAGACCAAAGCTGCTGCTCTGCTGCAGTTGAGAGAGCGCACTCTGAGCCTTGCTATGGGCATAATAACACAGGGACTTGCGTTTCCTATTTTATCAGATCTGAACTGCGATGAAGCTTCGTTGTTCACTGGAGGTCGCCGTGTGAGATCTAAATGACGCAGACAGAGCAAGAGCCCGTAGAGATAACGGCGTAGAAGCTTAAGGACCTTGATAGAATGTTGGTCATTCAGTGTACAGGCAAGATAAGGATACCCGGAGTTTACGCAGGTTCGATCCAAATTTTCTGGTGTTTGCCCTCGGGAGACTAAGGTAACAAGGACCAAACGGAACTTTTGAAAAGGTGGTGCACTGGTCCCGGTCCATGTACCCTTGCAGCTCGGCTGTTGTACTCGTATCCGTTCATTACGCTTCCTCTCTTCCTCTGTAACGATATCTTGCCCCGGCCAGGCTCGCAGCGGCCTGCCATTCATCTCACCGAAGGCATCTAGGGACTTCTAATATTTGTTGAAGGCCTCACGCATATACCTGACATCGGTGGACAACACCGATCCACAAGGGACAAACAGCTGCGGTCGCGTCCAGACATGCTTCTACTACGACGGCCTTGCGGAACGATTATCTTTGGTCTTCTAAGTTTTGTGGCACCTGTTCTTAGTCTTTGGCCATTTCCACCCAAACGATTTACCGGAAATGCACTCATGGATGCGGGCCCCATGGGATTGGATCCCGACAGCAGAGTAGTAGCGTTTGGAGACTTCAATGCGGATCAGTTGTAAGTCGCAGGTGTAGCAAGTTTCCCTGATCGTCCTGACATTGATTTGTTTTAGCCTTGATGTCTTATTACTCAGCTCCGATCAACAGACATTGACCGTGTATCTCTGGAGCCACGGTAAGCCTTGCAATAATGAAGCTTATAATGACCCTTCTCAAGTGCTTTCAGACGCCTTCGCATTCCAGAAGTCTTCCTCTTTTAGGCACCCAGAACCAATATCGAATGTTGTCCCTGGAGATTTTACTCATGACGGCAAGCTTGATTTGCTGGTCATGAGCCAATCCATCAACCAGCAAAATGCCCTGGACATATCCTTGTATATGGCTGTTTCAGGAGGAGGCTTTGGTGCGTGATATCTGTCAATACTACGCGCGGGAACTCAATTCACAGCGATCTTTCAACAGCCTCTGATCCACTTTCCGCACCACCATCCACACTCTCCCAACCTATACCAATCGATACCAATGGGGACATGAAGATTGACTTGCTTGGAATTACTCCTCAGTCCAGCGGCTCCAACTCCCCCATACAAATATGGGAGAATGCGTGGAACTCTTCCGATCCCAATAGCCCCATATTTAACATGTTTGTGCCAGGCCGACGGTAATCAATCACGCATGCTCACCATTCCTTGACAGTGTAAACCCTTCTTTCAACGGGACACAATGCAAATTAGCGAACCCACACAGCAATGCGGTGGTTGATCTGGATGGTGACTGCTTGGCAGGTATGGTACGACCTGCGGCTTGGAGTTTCGCAACTGACACGCGACAGACATATTCCTTCTTTGCGACAACGGTAGTGCAAACAAGTACTATCAAATTTGGGTGAACAACAAGGATGCCGGGTTTTTTCTTGCCAAGACGGGGTCTCTTCCATCAGGCGTCCAGTCGATATCGTTCGCTGACATTGGTGGGTTCTCTTCTCATAGTTATCTGTATTTTTGCTAATGTTCGCGTAGATAGAGATGGTACCATTGATATGGTCTTTGTTACCTGTTCTTCCGTGTCCTCGACAGGAGTAGGCACAGGTTGTTCAATTAACATCGCGTACAACAAGCAACTCCCGCTTTGTGCGTCTTCGACTGTAGCGAATAAGAAGAACGGCCAGACAATATGCAGACTGCCGGAGCAACTCTGTACTGCGGATCCTAATTTCAACTTTGATTTCACTCAAAGCAGCGATAATGATGTTTGTTTCTATTCTAAATGCAGTTCTGCTTATGTGCTTACTTTTGTCCGCCAGGCATATGTCCAAATACCTGTAGCGTCGCTGTTCCCCGGCTCCTCAAACTCTCCTTCGCTTCTCGTCCTCGATACAACACACACACCGGCCTTACCATTACCTATTAAGCTCGGCGATGCAAACTTAGATGGGTGCACAGACCTACTCTTTGTTGTAGACTCGCTCGATGTGCAACATGAGCGAACGCCGAAGCTTGTCATGAGCGTTCCTTGCGCCAAAGGCGTGGTAGGGTGCAGTCCGAGCGGCGCTGGGAGAAGAGGGTTTGCGCTTGTAACTAAAGGCGCAGATTTCTTGAACAGCGTCACTGATGCTCGCGGGGTCGCGTTTTTGGATATAGACGAGGATGTAAGTGCCATCGGCTCAAGGAGGATACATCGGGTACTGATTCCGGCCATTCATTTATTTAGGGAACGCTAGACATCATGGTCCAAAGATCGGGTAATGCAGGACAGGGCAAACTTCTGTTCATACAAAACAATTTCTACTATGATGCCTTCTTCCTCAAAGCCATTGGTAAGCGCGCCAGATTATAAAGTTGAATCAGTTGCTAACTTGCATTGTGTTCCAGTTCTCAATGGTGCGTGTGATAACGGATGGTGTTCCATCCCAAACAGCAGTGAGAAGTATCATGTGCGCATCTTCTATCCACCCCCTTTCGGCATTTCTCATGTTCTCATGTTTCCTTACAGCCATTCGGTGTGAGCTATTCTGGTGCTTCGTACAAATATACTGTCTTGGATACATCGGGCCGTCGCTCAGCCGCGCAAGGTAAATTGTAATCGCTTCCACCATTCACTTCGTGATATTGAATGTACAAACATTTTTCAGTTGGACAGTTACCACAGACATCATATCACGCCCTCCAAACGCCTTATGCTTTCTTCGGATTAGGTCGCACCAATAACTACATCGAAAACCTCTTCGTTGGCTGCACCAAACACAATGCAAAGCATTTCATCAACATGGAGGGTGTCATTCCCAACTCGAAAGTTGTCATCCTCCCACCACCTGCAGGCAGTGCAGATGATGCGCCGTGGAAGAGGGAGCTGTATTTGAGGCCGGGCGAGTGGATCCCATGGGTGACTGTCACCGTTGTGGTGGGCACGCTCTTGCTGGCTGTTATTGTGTTTGTGCTACATTTGAACGAGAAGGTGAGTTGCCGTCAGTTTGTGCATGACACATGTTGATCCTTATTTTCCAGAGGGAAGACGAATTGGAACGGCGGCGGGCTTCTCACCATATCAACTTTGACGCACTTTAGAGATCGTTTTGTTCTCTCAGACGTCAAAATAATGCTCCACAACTTCACCCGATGCTCCAGATTTCGAATCACTGTTTGAGAATATTGCTATTGGCACTCTGAACTCGAAGACCGCCGTTAATACTACAGACTCAAGCAGAAGTCAAACCGGCAACCGAGATGTGGATTCTGAGGTAGTCATTTCATCGATGTCAACACAAGTGGGTTAAGAGGATGAGAACATTCTTGCTCTGCAAACCAATGCGACTATGAAACCATATTTCTATCAGAGCGAAAGATCAAATATATTGAACATCATATGACCATCTCGTTTCAACAAGGCTTGAACGTCTCAGTTTAGTGGGCATTGCTGAGAACCCATTGCGTGTCATTGCCTTCCCCACCAACCCGCTTCACTCGCTCGTCCTTTTCCAGTTTCTTCATATGCAGACCGATGGAGTGTGCTGCAGGCAGCCAGAGGCTCTCTGGGTATGCAGCATAGATTTGCGAGACAAGTTCCCAAGTTGTCCATGAAGTAGCACCGGATAGAGAAGCAGAAGGCTTCTCCAAAAGCTGCACGATTTGCTTCTCGCGCTCCAGGCGGTGCGTGATATAGGTATCTATAAGACCAACCCCATCCTTCACGACGGGCCCATGTCCAGGATAGAGACACTGGTATCCGCCCTCGATGGTGCTACCAAACGCAAGCATTTTGCGTAAACTAGCGATAAGTGCAGCAAGGTCTTCGAAGACCGCGGTGCCTTGGCCGAGAACAGTATCGGCAGTGTAAAGTGCGCGGTCGGATGGTACATATATTGCGACGGAGTCTGACGTGTGTCCCGGTGTGTGTAGAATTCGCAGATCCTCGGACTCTGGCGACGAGGAGAGTGGGATGCACTGGTCGTCTTGAAGATCGTGAAAGGCCGAGCCGTTCGGACTGGGCGCGTATGAACCCTCGGAAAGGGAGTCGATGATAGCCTGAAACGCAGAGTCCTGCTGTGAAGATGGCAAAGGGTATTTGTGTATCCTCGGGGGTCTGAAGACTAAGCCTTCATTGCCCTGGTTCCGTTCTTGCCAAAGCTCCTTGAGCATCTCCAATACACCTTTGAGCCCGCCCACATGATCACCGTGCCGATGCGAGATTATGATGTCCCCTATATCTGGGTCGGCAGGATTGATAGGACGAGATGTCTCGCGTAAGGCAGATGATAGAAGTGGGATATACGAGGGCTTGCCCTCGCCCGTGTCCACAAGTGTGTAAGGGTTCTGGCGCCCAATGATGTACGTGTTTGTACCTACCAATCAACTGCTTGAGTAGGAGCTGGAATTTTCTGATGCAAGACACCATACCCTGTAAGGTGAACTTGCCGGGATTCTAAGATACATCCTGATGAGTAAATTGCATAGGTGACCGTGGCTTTCAGGGAAGGCGAGCAACTCACCTGGCCGAGAACTCTGACAACACGATCACTTAGCTGGGTTGCTATACATCAGGTCGCACAGGATAGAGAGCTCCTGGAGGCTTACTCGTGTAATAGATTGCAATACTTCAAGCTTATCCATCGAAGTGGTCGGCGGAAGCAAGTGCTATCTCGGATGTTTTATCGCCACAGGTTACAAATCCGTGACAGCTTGGACCAAACTTAGACCGACTCAGACTTGGACCCGAACCACTATCCAGTTCCCATTTCCCTCTCTCCGCTGTCGTTCAAGAGGCATCAATACAACTCTCTGCGTTTATCGACATTTTCATTGGTGTCTTGACCGGCAATTATCCTATCTTGATATCTTAGCGTGAAGATATTTTGCGTGCAGCGCTCGGGCAGCCGAATAAACTGTTCCAGAGCTGTTCCTCCAATAGAAATCGAACATGCTACTCAACGCTGGCCTAAATGCATGGATATCTGATATGGATGGGCTGGAAGTATCGCATGGTCGGCCTTACCTGGCAAAATATTTTGCTCATGGCCAGAGTGCGGACATCTGCCTCAAAGTTGGAAAAGTAAGCTCCCCATTGTGCTGATGATGATCGGAACGGTATTGAAACGTACAATTCTCTATACGAAGGCGTATAAAATTCGTCTGCGTAAATCGAGGGATAACCACAGGCCTATGTGCATTCAAGCTAGTTCACGATTGATAATGCAGGGCGGCCCTCGCGATGGAGTGTCGCTCGGCACCTGCTATTTGGATGAAAAAAATTTGACTGAAATGCACGGAACTGCCCTTTCTCTTAACAATAGAAGTCAACTGGGCAGCATCAAAATGGCACAACGTGAGTGTTTCTTTCGTACACATTGTCTCTGCAGTGCCTCAATTGATTGATTTGATGCTTTAGATCTATATGGTGGTTACATTCTTGTGGTTGTACGGGAAGCAACGATAGATGATGGGTTTCTCACGAAAACCACCCTCGCACGGGGGACGACCCCAATGGCTTCGTTCCGATTTTGGATTTCCGAAAGCGCAAACAACTCCACCTGTACACAACGGCCGGCCCAGAAAAATCCACTCCGCCAAAGCTCAGTTATTCGCAGTGCCCCATCAGGATTTAAAACCCGTGAAACTATCACAAACTCACGCCGCACAAGGAGGATCGAGCATCATGATGCTGGGAGCGAGTCGGACGAGGAATACGATAATAGAAAACGACGCTATTCCGGACATGGAGCCGATACAACTGTCGTTCATAACCGCCCTAGCGATCGGAGCGAATATGGCACACGCAGGCGGAGTAAGTCACATCAGCGGTCTACCGCTAAAAGACAGCGCACACAGATCACAAACGCCATTACCAGCAATCCAAGGGCATGTCAAATTTTCAACGCGCTAGCTCCTGCTGACCTCCATATCAAGGATGTGATTGGCATGATGGGAGAATCAGACAGCGATGAATTCTCAGACACTACAGTCTCGGTAAATTTTGTGGCTCTAAGCTATTAAGCAGTAATTTTGACTGTGAGCATATTATTTAGGTCTCTAGATCTGTCACAGGACAGACATTAGCCGAGGCGGCTGCAGAGCTCCGGCACTGGAAAATCCTTGCGGAAAAGGCGGAAGTGAATGCTTTGCGCAAGAAGGTCAATCAAGTTAAGGTATTTGGGAGATTTGCGTTAAAACACTGACGTCGTGGCCTTGCTAATATTTTCTCCGCTTGCGTAGGCTGAAATCCAATATTACAAGAAGAAGGTCAGAGATATCACCGAGCGCCTGAACGTTTGAATTTGGTTTGGATGGCAGTTAAAAAAGGTTGTGACACAAATATGATAAGAAACGAGACACATATGTATAAGCACTTTTGGTCCTCAAATACAGATTCACATGTAGCATCTCATTAAATTGTACGAGTGGTCTACAAAAAAACACAAGAAATTTGAAGTTTGAACCTCATGAAACGGTCGCCACTGAATCCTAATTAGGACACCCGCCCCTTCTCCCAACATTCCATGTCTGCAGCAAGTCCGAGCCCCTCGAGTATGGATGTCGATGGCGGCGCTGCAAAGAGGAAAAGGTACGCACGGAAAACACTGTGAATAACCGCAAGAACCTGACCAATTGCAGGTCCAGGTCGCGTTCGCCGGACGCCATTGACGGACCTCCTCCAACAAGCCGGCGCAGGTCGCACTCACCCCCCTCAAAAGTCCACATATCTCTACCGAAAGTGGATGATGCAGATCCAGTTCGTCGTGCGGAACGTGAGCGGCAGCTTGCAGCGCGAATGGCCAAGATAGAACTCGAAAAAAGGGAAAACGGCACGACACCGGTCACTACTGTGACTCGAACCCAAACGGACGCCCAAGCAGAGTTCGCGAAGCTTGTAGGCTCGAGGTCTGGAGGAGTTTACATGCCGCCTGCACGACTCAGAGCATTACAAGCTGCTGCTGGGAGTGACAAGACTAGTCCGGAGTACCAGCGGCTTTCGTGGGATGCGCTTCGGAAGTCGATCACGGGTATTGTCAATCGAGTCAATATTGCGAACATCAAGCAAGTCGTGCCGGAGCTCTTTGCGGAGAATTTGATCAGAGGGAGAGGGCTGTTCTGTCGTAGCGTGATGAAAGCTCAGGCCGCAAGTTTGCCATTCACTCCCGTGTTTGCAGCTCTGGTGGCTATCATCAACTCGAAGTTGCCCCAAGTGGGGGAGCTGGTGCTTACACGGCTTATCAGCCAGTTCCGACGATCGTTTAAGCGTAACGACAAAGTACGTGACCGGCATTGATGGAGTCAGCTATTTCTAATGTCGCTACAGATTGTCTGCCATTCTACCACGACATTCATCGCTCACCTTGTTAACCAAACTGTTGCGCATGAAATCATCGCCCTCCAAATCCTTGTCCTCCTTCTTGAACGCCCTACAGACGACTCCATCGAAATTGCTGTGGGCTTTACGCGCGAGGTCGGAGCGTACATCGCTGAGAACTCTCCCAAAGCCAATGCTACAGTCTTTGAACGATTTCGCGCGGTTCTCAACGAAGGCGCAATCAGTCATCGTGTGCAGTACATGATTGAAGTCCTAATGCAGGTGCGAAAAGATCGATACAAAGACAACCCAGTTCTGCCGGAGGGTCTGGATCTAGTGGAGGAGGACGACCAGATCACACATCAAATCCAGCTGGAGGAGGAGTTGCAAGTTCAGGAGGGATTGAGTGAGTTATTATTTAAGACCTGGGCTCACGGTGCTAACATCTAGCAGATATTTTCAAGTTTGACCCGAGCTATCTGGAAAACGAGGACAAGTACAAATCAATCAAGGCTGAGATCTTGGGCGAGGATTCTGATGAAGATGATGACGAGGATGATTCCGATGAGGAGGAGGAGGAGGAGGATGCAGAAGGTTCGTGGATACGCCAAGTCACGTATCTATATTACTCATATTTGAGTAGTCGTGGAGTCAAAGCAGGGCATCGAAGACCGGACAGAGACCAACTTAGTGAACCTGCGCCGAATAATCTACCTCACGATTATGAACGCTCTCAATTACGAAGAAGCTGTTCACAAGCTCCTCAAAGTGCAGATCGACGACGGCCAGGAGGTTTGTTCATTATCACCGTTGGTATTGCTCGATACTGACTGGCAGCCATACAGATTGAAATGGCCAACATGGTAATCGAGTGTTGCTCACAAGAGCGTTCATATTCGACATTCTACGGACTGATCGGTGAACGATTTTGCAAGCTCAACCGAGTCTGGACGGAGTGCTTTGAGTCAGCCTTTGGCACGTATTATGGCACGGTGCACAGATACGAGACAAATCGTCTGCGCAATATTGCACGTTTTTTCGGTCACCTCTTTGCCACGGATTCTGTCAACTGGGCTGTGTTCGATTGCGTCAAGATAAACGAGGAGGATACTACTTCAAGTAGTCGTATCTTCATCAAGATCATGATGAGCGAAATGATGGAGGCCATGGGTTTAAAGACTCTTGGAGAGCGCTTCAAGGATGAAGAAGTGAAGCGTGCTTGTGAGGGAATGTTTCCCATGGATGTCCCGAAGAACACACGGTTTGCCATCAATTATTTCACCAGTATTGGTTTAGGCATTGTGACAGAAGACATGCGAGAATATTTGAAGGTACGTTCCCCTTTGCATTAGTGTCCTTTGCGTATGTTAATGCCCATCCATTCCAGAACGCCCCCAAGATGATCATGGAGCAGCGCCGAGCAATGCTTGAAGCGGAGTCTTCTTCGTCAGATTCGGATTCGGACTCCGATTCAGATTCCTCAGATTCGGACTCGGACTCAGCAGCCCCCGACTCACCACCACGGCGCACACGGCGGCGCTCTTCCACTCCTCCTCGTAGGCAAGCCAGCCGAGGGCGATCTGACTCAAGGACGCCGCCACCTCCTCGACGTGGAGGTAGGCATGAATCTGTCTCGCCCCCTCCACGACACCGCGATTCACCACCGCCGGCGTCACATCGCCGTGGTGGAGGTCGTGAGCGCACCCCACCAACACCACCTGTGCGCAGACGCGAGCGTTCACCCGACTCGCCACCTCCAAGAGCACGCCAAGCACGGTCGAGGACTCGGACCCCTCCTCCTCCTGCCAGGAAAGACCGGGAACGGGATAACGGATATGGTACGAGACGGCCTGATGATTCGAGAGATAGGCGCAGACGGTCCCCTCCCCCACATATGAAACGTGATGATAGGTCTCCTCCCCCGCACATGAAACGTGATGACAGGGATGAGCCACCGCGCAGACGAGCTGATTCGAGGGATCGTGGGCATGACCGCAGGAGGTAGCCGTTGTCTGTTCGATCGTTGGGGCAATGTATTTCCCACTCATGTAACAATCAATGCAGTGTCATTTCAATGGTTGGTCATTATGATCGTAATCTACACCAGTCTACCTTCAGTCCGAATATAAGCTAAATTAGCTTCAGAGTCCATCCAGTCCTCTTTTAAACGCAAAAAATCCTGCCAAGTATCAGAATCCAAGCAATATAGAAGCAAAGACTGCCCCTGCTATGCTTATCAGACTGGGTACCAGCGAAGACGCTCCTGAAGACGCGTGCGGCACCGGGAGGAAGTGTGAGGCGTCAGCCTTCTGTTCTGCTGCAGATTGCTTAAAAGCAACCAAACCAACAATGATGCCAGCTGCGAAGAAGATGCCTGCGATGATGGTCCAGATGAATCCCCACACTACAGGAAGAATTTAGCGTGGTGCACGGAATGACAATGGTTAATCATAGTCTCACCTTGCGATGGGCAGCAGCCACAGACGTGTGCAAAAGCGGACGCGTCAGACGCGTTCTCCTTGCGCAGAACCGTGTCATCTATGAGTATAATCAGCTTGGCATTCTGCCGTAACCGAGAGTCAACATACCTATGACATCCCATACAACATATAAGCAGGACATGACTCCGATAAAAAGCACCTAGGGATACCATCAGTTGGTAGAAACAAAAGGTTCAATTGCTGGCTCACGAAGTAACGCAGAGCCTCGCCCTGTCCCACAAACCAGAATAACACAATCAGGCCCGACATGAAACCAATCAATATCCAAGTGCTGATGAGAAGTGCTGCTTAGCGTTAAGCGCTCTGGGAAAGATGGGAAGTGGCTTACAGCATGTTCGCGCGCGCCCACCAGAGAGTGAATATGAAGAAGACGGCAAGAACTAAGCTTGCGACCTTGCTGGCGTCGGTGTTAAATCCGCAGGCTATGAGGCAGGCGCCGATGAAGGATGAACCAAGGTAGCCGGCTGGTAGAGTGATCCACGGGATGCCTCCAGACATGCTCGTTACCCCGCCTTCGTCAGCTATACGTTCCAATCAGTACAGCGCATAGCAGGAGAGCACAAGCGATAACGCACGGTCGAGTTTGATGGAGTGAATGGTTGCGCAAGTTAGGACGCCCATGATAGCATGGCTCATTTCATGAAATCCAACAGTCAACAGCCTGATCGAGGGATCTTTAGAAACAGGCACATTCAACCAACGAATGACGATCTCACTTGAAAGGGTATACTGCACGAAATCGCTGTCATAAGCTGAATCCTGATGCTTGGAAGATTCAGAGTCCAACTCACTCAATAGCTTTAGATACGGCACATGCCTGCCAATGTCGATCGTCAGTCCGAAGTTGAACACAATGTTGCCCAGAGGACTCACCAGAGAATGGCTATAGCGATGACATAACATCCCGCAACTATCAGAGTAACTTTCTGAGTTTCTGTTCTTATCAATGCTTGAATTTAGAAAACATTGCACAGGTGGTTAACAGGAGAAGGACGCACGGGGTTAAGCTTGTTGTGACACTGAAGTACCGTCTCGATCAACACGCAGTAATTGATTGACAATTGTCTGCACTCACTCTCTTGCAAAAATGTAACGGGAGTCAAGAGATTCGTTAATAGCAGGCATCGTAGGCGTATCAGATCGTGAAGTTCAAGGGAGAAAGCAAGGAAGCTGAGAGAAGCTGCCAAGAATGAAATTACTGCCTGGCCTTGAACACGGCCATTACTTCCTTTCTCGGCGATAAACTTCTTGGCAAAATACAGCACTCAGGGGTCAGCATCTGCAGCACTGGTCGGCAGAACTGCGCAACTGCGGACGGAGGCCGCAGGTTATAGAGAGTCATAAAAACATGAAATTCATTATGCAATAGTAGTAGAACACAGGTACACGAGAAAGTAAACCGAGGTGGCACAGGTAGAAGAACAACAGGAGGTAGCACAACAGAATATAGAGACAAAGATGTACAACGTGTGAGAGACGAGAGCTTGATTAGAGCTCATCCTCGGAGATCTCCTCACCACGCTTCTTCCGTGCCATACGATCCTTCTTGATCTTCCGTGCCTCGCTTGCGGAGATCTTCTTGGCCTTGTTAGCCACAATCTTGTTGCCCATGGCGTCGAAAGTGTCCTCCTCTTCGCCAGTCGCCTTGTCGATACGAGGTCCGGCACCCTGCCCTTCCACCCAGTTGTGACCAGACGCCTCGAGGCGCCCATCACGCATCGCCCATACTTCCTTGCAGATCGACTCCGAGAATTCACGGTTGTGGGTGATGACGAGCACACCTCCATCGAACACCTTGAGAGCTTCGATAAGCGCCGCGAGCGACTCCCGATCGAGGTAGTTGGTGGGTTCATCGAGACATATGATGTGAGGACGACGCCATGTTGCGGCACCGAGCACGATCTTCACTTTTTGACCACCAGAGAGGCCCCTCATGGTGTTGTGGGAAACGAACTCGGGCTCGAGCCCGAAGTCAGCCATGTGGTGCTCGATTTCGCGACGAACGAGGGGACGGAGGAGTCCAAGACGCTGGGCCTCGCGGGTATCAACCTCGAGCACTTTCTGTAATGTTTTAATCAGTCAATAAATGTTCTCTATCCAAAAAATTGGCAGACTGACCTTCTCGAAACCACGCTTGATCAGGTCATCACGGGGCAGCCAGAGGTTCTCAGACGTGCTCATGTTCTTGAAAGTGACCTCGTACTCGTAAGACTGCTTCAGCTTCTTACGTCCAACGATCTCGTCGATCAGGCGCTTTACACCCTCGACGACGACGATGGCGCCATCCTTCATCTTCTGGGCCTCTTCCTCGGAAATGATTCGGTTCGCCTTCATCATCTCCTCCAAATCCTCACCAGTCTGGTAACGCCAAAGCATGTACTCGAGGGGAGTCTTGTCGAGATGTTGATCGATGTGGTGGAAAGCGTGTTGTGCGACATAGCCAATGACCAAATTGGGGTGCTTCCAGACCTCACCACCCTTGTTGGGCTCGGTGTCACCGATGAGCAACTTGACGAGAGTCGACTTTCCGGAACCGTTAGGTCCAAGAACGGCGACACGGGAGGAGAGAGAGCACTGGAGCGTGATGTCGTACAGCTGCTGTTGAGCCGAGCCGGGATATTGGAAGCCGACTTTGCGCATCTTGAGCAAACTCTTCTCTTTGGTCTTGACACCATCGAGCAGAGGGGGATTGGGGAGCTTGAAGCGGTAGTCCTCAGCAGCCTCAAGCGTGTAGTAGGATTTCGCTTCAGGGACCGCCTTTACGAAGGCCTCGAGGTTACCCCTGTAACGCTTGACCTTGAAACGATTGATGTGCAGAACGTCGGTGATGGTGTTGTTGAGGAAGGCGGAGTCGTGGGAGACGATGACTGCAAGATATGTTAGCTTTAACAAACGAAATAATGGAGAATGACTCACTGGATGTGCAAGTGACGAGGGATGTGAGGTAGTTCTCCAACCAGGCAACGTTGACGACATCGAGATGGTTGGTAGGCTCATCGAGCAAGAGAATGTCGGCCTTGAACAACATAGCTCTGGCAAGAGCTAGCTTCATCTTCCATCCACCAGAGAGGGAACCGATTGATTGCGCCTGGCGCTCATCGTCGAAACCAACAGATGCCAAGGTCTCGATGACCTCCTGCTCATTGGGGAGAATGCGCTTGTCGGTGAGGATGAACTGGAGGACGGAAGTTTCTTCCTCGGTGCCATCGATGTCGTGCTCGACGTAGAACGTGCGGACCTCGTCAGGGGAGGGGAAGCCTTCAACTTGACCGTTGGTGATGGCGCGCATCAGCGTCGACTTTCCGGTACCGTTCTTACCGCAGAGACCGTATCGGTGGCCACGTTTGAGACGGAGGGTAGCCGTGTTGAGCAAAATCTTGGCACCGTAAGCCAGGGAGAATTGGCAGTTGCAAAGATCTTCGCCCTCCTCCTCATCGTCAGCAACGGCGCTGTCGTCGATGCCCTCAGTGGCAGATTGTACAACCCACTCACGTGCGACGGCAGTCGCGTCGTGAGAGGAGACGAAAGCGAGGTAAGGTGCGAATGTGTCCCACTCAGGAACATCGAAGTTCTTGATGTTGACAGCGTTGGCGGCGAGAGCGGCGGCGTAGATGGCAGAGGCGTCGGCGACGGAGGGAAGGGGAGTGACGCTGAACTTCTTGTAGATCTCGATAAGAGCGTGACCAAGCTGAGCCCTGTCTGCCAATTTGTGAGGTGGCAGGTCAGACCCATCGCCTTCGGGGACCTCTCCGACTTGACGCAGAGTTGCGATGGCACGGCCAACAACACTGCGGGCTTCTGGATCACCGATGGTCTGCTCAACCTTGAGAAGGCCGGGAAGGAGTTTCGGCAGGAAAGGCCGGACAACAACCGGGTTGTCAACAAGCTTGGCCATGTTGTCCACAATGCTATAGACGACGGAGTAAGTAAAGCCATAATGTGAAGAAGAGGATAGACGTACACAGCGACCTTCCGCTTGGTGGCGGTAAGCTTTTCACTCAGACCACGGGATAGAAGGGGGACCATGAGGGAAAGGGTAGGCGAATCTACTTCGGAAACGAATGTGGTCGCGGAGAGGAGTGCGATCGTGCCGGGCACCTCTTCGACAGGGTTGATTAAAGCTTTGATAAGAGCTGGAATAAATCGTTCGATGTCCTTGTTCGAAACAAGAGCGGTTGCCTTTGTGAGCGACTCCCGAGCGGCCTTCTTGATGTCGGCCTTGGTATCCCAAATGGCGTCTGTCAATACTGGCACGATGTCGGGCATGAGACGAGCCATTTGGAGTTTTGCGCTGATGACGAGCTGGTCGACGGCAACGAGCGATCCGGCTTTGATTTGCCATTTACCGGCGGTTTTGATCTCGTGAAGGAGGGCAGGGAGTATGAGTGCTGTTGCCCAAGGGTTCATCACGGCAACATATTCCTTGACGGCCTCGACAGCCGCTGTGCGAACAGCGGGAATCTTGTCGGCCATAGCCTCGAGGAGGGCGGCGTAGAGGCCCGAGTCGATGAATGTGGGCTCGAGTGCCTTGATCGCACCGTTCTTGACGAGGATCGCCACAGCAGACGCAGCACCCTCACGGGCACCGGGAGACTTTTTGTCGGCAAGAGCCTTGATCACGGCATCGTTGAATCCCACCTGCGCAATCGCAGCAGCACCCTCCTTGGCTGCGATGGAGGCGAGCGTCTGAGCGGCAGAGTCGCGGGTGGCCTTGTCTGGGCCGAAGAGAGTGGCAACGTCTACTTGTCCTTCAGCGCCGCCTTTGAGAGGCGCGGGTGCGGGGGTAGCGGCGGGCATTTCTGAGATCTGGGGATCCACGGTGAGTGATTGCAACTGGAGAAGGCGATTGCCACGCACCTTGGTAGCAATATTGTCTAAATCGATAATCGCACAAGGCTATTAGCAAGGAAGAGTACGTTCTAAATCTAACGCTGGCGGGATGCCTGACAACGGGACATCAGCACGAGCATGGCGGGAAGGATTGGAGGATAACCTACCTCTAGAGAGGAAGTCGTAACGGGGAGAGTGTGGAGGATCTGAGCACAACCAATTGGTTTTTGTAGGCGCGGAGATTGAATTCGGGCGATGTGCGATGTAAAATTTAGCTGCCTTTATGAGGCATTTCCCCTGTCTTTTAGCTTTTCCTCACTGCACAACAACCGGCATCTGACTAAAGTCGGAGAATCCAAAAAGCTGCACCGCAATCCGATGCATTCACAGTGAAACATAGGATACATGTGGAGGTAACCAGGTCCGAAATGTGTGCTAAGCTGTAGCCGTATCTCTTCACTCGTTGGCATCCAAATCTGCAAAAGTGAGTGGCGTGAATGCCTGGAGGCGACGCGCACGTCTATCAACATCATGCTCTGTGATCCGAAGCAACTGGAAAAAGACGTACATATCCACCGCCTTCATAATGCTTGCTCATGGCCTCCACCCAGTGCAAACGCAAGGCGTGTAGGAACGCGGACAAACCCTGTAGATCAAATTTCATCAGCAAAGTAGTTCTGCACACAGCCTCGTGGGATCTTGCACGCACCTCCATCACACATAAGATGCAAATGGTCAAAATGAACCAGAAGATACCGATTACAATAATCGCGACAATCCCCACGATGCCAGTCATACCCAGGGCCCTTTCGATGGTCATGCTCCACAGCACCTCGGAAAGTTGTGCGTGTGCCAGGGACAAGGCCCAGAGTCGCAGATATGATGCCGTGTGTGAGATACACCCCAAGCAGAACTCAATGGTGTGAATGATTTGGTGGATCATGATTTCACCGAAGTCTTCGTGTCCCTACGTGAAGAGGCATTAGACAATCGCAGAGAATGAGATGTGCATCGCGAACTTGCCTCTTCATCATCAGCATCTTCGGCAATTGCGCGGCCATCGCCTTCCTCTTCACCCTCGAGCACCTCATCTGAGCTGTCACGGTGTCCGTCTTGTCCAAGTCCGATATAGCCTTGATCGCGTTGTGCTTGCTTCTTCTTTATTTCCTTCCATTGGAAATAGGGCTTTGTGCACAACATCCAGGGTACACAAATCAAAGCCAGCAACAGCAACACCTGTTGCACGAAGCCTTGCCCCGGATATAAGGGATCTTCCACGGTACCGGGTTTCAAGAACATGTCAATCAACATGGTCAAAAGTGGGGGAGGTCTGGCATCCGTTTTCGACCAATCGATCGACCATTTGTAGATGATGCAGCCGACGAGATAGCCGAAGATCGATTCCAGGAAGATTATCTGCGGCACAAAGTTGGCCCAGATGTCAAGAGGGCGTTTGAAGCGAATGTGATTGGGAATTTGCAGGCAAAGCGAGAAGGTCATCTGAGCACGACGTGTCAACAATGATTTGACGATAGATGTGAATGAAGAGAACGCACGTGGATAACACCAATGACGACGGCCATCTTCATCTTGTAAGAATTGGTGAAGACCAAGCCGTTGTCGGTACCGTGCCAAGCCGGGTCCAAGCCGAATGGATACACATGCCCATTGTTCACTGCGTTTACAGTGCCGTTGTGATTCTCTGGGAAATCCCAGCCGGAATGGAAAAGATGCAACGACTTGGAAAATATATCGTTGTAAAGGAACCCAGTATAGATGGAGAATATGCCCATAAGCAGGATGATGTAGCGACCACTGTGCAGCTTTGTCAGTAATGCGTGTAAAACATTCTTGGTATGACTCACAAGAAGAACTGCCCGATGATTTCACCGAGATCAGCTCTGGCCATCTTGCGCTCGTTCAAAATCATGTATAGAGCACAGGATGCTATGATCACTCCATGTCCTATATCACCGAACATGATCGCGAACAAGAAGGGGAAGGTAATGACCGAAATCAAACCAGGGTTGACCTCCTGGTACGCTCCAATGCCGTAACTGTCCATGATGGTCTGGAAACCGACGGTGAATTTATTCGTCCTATTGAACGTAGGTGGCCTCTTGTGCGTACGCAGCTCGTGCAGGATAGGCGTCATATTGGTACCAGACTCCTCGGTGGCGTGGCGAAGCGCCAGCTGAATGGAAGTGATGTCTCGCGTTGGGACCCAACCCTCTGCAATGAGAGTCTTTCGCCTGGAATCGTAATTGAAAAGGTTCATAGTCTGATAGATGAGTTTCTCCTTCTGAACCACGTTCTGCCAGCTTGCGACGCTCTCGCCGATGCGCACCAACTCGCTACGACGATTCACCCCAGTGCTGTACAAAACAGTCTGGATGTCTTCGAGACGGGCAGTCACCTCGCGAAGTGAGTCGGAGCGTTTGTCGGCGTTGGCGTCGATAGGGTAGAGCGTTGCACCCATTGACTCTGAAACCTTGCGGATCTTGGTGAGGAGAGCATCACCGTGCGCGAAGATGATGAAGACATTCTTGCGAGTCTCCACGCCGGTCTCGGGGTCAACGAACGGTTCGGTGATGTCGGTGTGGTTCATGTAAAGATTACCACGAAGCACGCGCCATAGGACTCGTTCAAAAGTTGGGATGCGAGCTCGGTCAATTGTGCCGGCCACAAATTCGAGGTCGAACTGAACATTTGTGGCAGAGTATTGAGCTTCGCGGTCGTCATGCTGCAGCAGAGGAGCAGAGCTATCATCGAAAGAGGTCCTGATGTCAGAGTGCTGGTCTTGGGCCTGGAAAGAAAAATGTCAATATCTGACGGAACTTGGGCGGGATCTGCTACTGACCTTGTCAAAGAAGACCGCAGTCTCCCTGAGAACATGACGAGCTTCAATCATCTCCTTGGTACGCTCACTCAAGACTTTGTAGCTTTGGTTCATCTGAACCAGCCTCGACTCATGCTCGGCCAAAGTGACGTCCAGCTCGTCAATGGTTTGCGCAGCACGAGGGCCAACGGTGATAAGAGGTGCAGAGTCATAGAGCGGACGAATGGGAACGACATCTACTTCCTTCTCAATCTGCGCCTTGAAGAAGCGCACACGTCGACCCATCTCATCGACGCGACGGATCTCGCCGACAAAGGAGCGTTGAAATGGAGTGACATCCGGGTTGAGCTAAGCAGGCGTAAATAAGACGGACAGAAGTCATCCGGAGCATATGGGACTTACATCCTTGAATTGCACATCACCCAGCTCTCCGAGCTCTGCAACAGTGTCATGTGCAACTTCGGTTGGGACGAACAGCTGCACCAAGCTCATTTGCTCCGAACCTGATAGTTATCAGAGTTTTGCCTTCACGTAGCATGTAGTAGACTCACGGAACAGAGTAGGATAGTCGTCCGCCATGGCGGATAGTAAAGGTGTTTGAGAAAACTGAGTAAAGTGAGAGAATGAGCGACTTCAACGGCGGATGAAAGCGCAGACTCGAAGCGCAGGTCCCCTTATGTAACATGCTTACCAATCTTCGACTTTCCCATTCTGTTCGGACTCCTTTCCAAATTCCACCTTGGTTCCTCCCGCCTCAGGCTCTAGTACTCTACGGCTGTCCTTGGAGCTCCCTACTACTAATCATGGCGCATACCCAATTCACTTCTACATGCTTCTGAATAGGGCCGATGTCTTCCATTTCCTTAGTTGTGCAAGGCTTTTCGGCTCTGAGTCATATCCTGCCCTTCGGGTCTTTCCTGCCCAATCCCTGCGACCACAGCCATTGATCATGTGGGTATGAACACTGTCAAAATTCTTGAGTTCTCCGTGCTTCTGGCTCCCTCCAGTTCGGCCCTCTGTCTATCTGGACTATCTCTATGAAGACCTCCTGACCAACTCCCGATAACGTTCAACGTCGTCTTTATTCGACCCAGCGAGCTGCAGCGAGACGCCCGGCTAACTGGACTTCAACGCGCCGTGTAAACTTGCACGCTCTGTTTTTTTTACCTGCAATGGCGCAGTAGTCTTAGACCCCTAACCCTTGTGACTGACGCTAACCGGTGCACTCGCCTTTAAATTCTCCCTAAACCCTTACAGTTAACCAATCACTGCTTCTGGTGCCTCCGTCATGGCTTTCTCGCCTTATTTGGCTACTTATGATAAACTTCCCGCCAATCATCGGGTCCTAGAAACCCTTATCGCCTCACTGGCCCCTTCTCGAATGACATATAAATATGCATCAAGATGTAAACAATCAATAACAGCTCTTAACTCGCTTCCCCTCGAACTTCAGATACCAAGAACTGTTCGCCCTCACCTCGCAAAAGCTCGGGAGATGCTCAGCAAAGGGGGGATTGAAGCATGGCTTGTCGACGAGGAAGGCACTGAGATCAAGCACGGTGTCGCCACGCCCAACGGAAGCGACAGCATCGCAGTCGTCCCCATCGACGCCAGGAAGGTCTGCATATTCGCTTTCTTCAAGTCAGAGTGCTGTGCACACTGACTGGCTGATACACCTGATTTTATCGGACAGAAATACGCCGTCCATTGGCGAAAAAGCCCGGGGTCGCCCCCCGCATCGTACTGGACCGATGTAACGATATACAGCCCGGGCGGTGATATGCCCATTTTCTATCGCAAATGTGCCCATCATTGGATGGATAAGGATGACCCCAAAACGCAAAAGCGGTCCTCCAAACGTCTGATCGGAAAATACAAGAAAATAGGTTTGCGAAGCCCTAGCCTGTCATCCCCTACCATCGGTAAGCAGGAGTGTACAATGCTTGCGGCGCATCATGGTTTGATATTGAGGACATCTCCCAGGAAGCGCAGTGCGCGTCACTTTTCGCCGAGCTGTGATTTACCCAAGCGAGGTTATGGATGAAGACGGGTACTGGACTCCTCGAATTGATCTGGTCAACAGTGTACACGCCAGGCCAGACATAACTTTCAGATTCCACTTCGAGGTTCAGGGTCTCATAGCGCCTCGTCAATTCGCACACCGTGGCAGTGAGTGCTCCGTTTTGAGCTTATGTTACTGCTGATGTCGACTCTTGTATTCGAAGCGGGCCAGTCATGTGGCAATGTCGATAGCAGTCCCATCAGCCAATCAAGTGGGCGGACTTGCGTAGCGAAAAGGCGCTCGGATGGATCATCGTCATCCTCGTGTCAACCTCAAACACCAGAATCTTACAGGGTGTCAAAGCGACGTAGAACCACTCCCCCTGCCCCTCCCGCTTTCGAAACATCTGATCGAGAGGATACCGAATGCGATGTGCGCGCACATTCTTCATTCTCAACCGCTCGACGTCACTTTAACAACACCACATGCAGCTCGCCGACCCTCTGACAGATGATCCTGAACGTGATATTTCTGTGTTCAAGGTGGGAGAGTTTGACAGCTTCCCCCCAACAGTGATTTCATGTTGTTCTCAGGAAAAGCTTGAAGCAACAAACGAAGATCTGAACGTCGCCGCAGAAGAAAACAAAAAATGGAAGCAGCTCGAGCGCTACGCTTCCCAGATCACAGACAATGTGATGAAGATGGAGCGCATCAAGGTATGCATGCAGCTCGATGCTTAAGCTGAATTATAATTGATAATTGATTGTTCACTACACGGCACCCAGACTGACACTGAAGCCCGCAAGGACAGATTTGCAAAACTGATGAAAGACGGCGGCGTTTTGATGAACATGTAAAGTAACAAAGTACAGCAGCAAAACTGTCTCGAATTCTGAATATTGGTGTCTATCGATGTACCATGTACAAGTACAATTTACGTTCAAAGGCCCAGGCCCTCCTTGATCCCTGTCCAGCGGTGTCCCACCCAGAGCGCATTGCTCGCACCAGCAGCCTCAGCGCCGGTCAGTTCCTTTCCTGCAGCGGCTGAATAGGCAACCGATCCCTTCCCGCTGTCGATGTAGGTGTGGAGGAACGACTTGAACTGCCCTTCCGGTCCCGGCCCGAATGGCTCTTCGATATGCTCTACCGGCAGGGTTGGGTAGTAAGACGCGATGTCTAAGAAGCTCGCAGCCTCGCCTTGGATGCGGAAGATCTTGTTCTCGAGCTCGGTGGGCGAGAGGTGGGTGAGGACGTAGGCCACAAAGCCGGCGATGTCGGGTATGTGAGTGTATGTAGCCTTCTTATCGCCTTTGCCGAAAATCTTGATTTTCCCGGAGGAGGTCTCAAGGAGCCAAGGCACAAAGGCAATGAAATTGCCGGTCTAGAAGTTCAGGCGTTAGTTTTATAGGCGCAGATGGGATGATTTTGAAACTGACAAAAACGCGAGTGGACGGCAATCCAATCTCTGCGAGATACTCTCCAAATTTAGCTTTCAGGCCGAGCGGCCCCTCTTGATCTGCCAACCCAAGGGTCGATGTGCCGAATTCAGAGGGCACGAATAGTTTCACGCCAGCCTGCTTCGCAGCGTCGCCCAACAGCTGTTGCTGCGGGAGAGCGGCGCCGCCTACGGTGGATACCACAACTTCTACACCGTGCTCCTTGAGCGTGGCGGCGAGCGCGGGCACATCTGTAAGGGAGACAGATACAACTTTGATGTCGGCAGGAAGGTCTTTCACGGATGTCGAGCCTGCGCGGGATATGACAATGACTTTAGCACCTTCAGCGAGTAGAGCCTGTGAGAATGAGAGCATCGCGTTCAATAACATATTTTCTTGGTGAGTTGGGAGGTTATGAACTAACCTTAGCAAGGGGCGCTCCAACATTTCCGGCACCGATAACTGCGATGTTCTTGTAGGCCATTATAGCGTAGTGTGTGTGTGTGTGTGTGTGTCGAGGAGTGTGTGGTGAATTGGGCTGTTGGTAATGTTAACACAAATTGCCGGTCCAGTCTTTTGTAGCTGAGCAGACTCTTACGCCTTGTCAGCACCTTATGGCGGACTCCGAGATGGTTCACAATCTCATGGAATCATCACGGGATAGCGTCTTCTCAACCCCGAACATTATCTGAGCATCTGTAATCCTCGTGATCGAATATGCATAGATACTGCTGGACTGACTGATAATTGGTCAATAGCAATGACAACAATTGAGTGTGGTGTCATCCGCATTATCTCATACCAGGGCTTTGTTATAAATCATTGATCATGAGGCTCTCGGATTGGACAGGGTGAGAGCTGGATTTAACGCGGAAACATTTGTTGAGCAGGGTGTGGGTCAGCATTGCGCGATGGAGTGGATAAAATGGTGAAAGATGATGAAGGAATTAATATTTGCCGAGGAATCATGACAGGAAGATGACAGGAAGGGACAAAGCGAAGTACTGCGGTCTCGTTTGGGTCTCGCCACCTTTGGTGGCACCTCAACTCATGGCTTATAATATATATATTGTCGCTCTGACATCCATTCAAGAATTTCACCACCCTCCTATACTCCTTGAAAAGCAACCACCACCCTGCTGTAATACTTGCAAATGCATCAACAGGGTATTGATACTTTGCCAGCCGCCACCATCCTCTCAGGGGCCTTGCCATACGCACCAGCCCTCCTGAGGTTTTGCCACTTTTGCTGACTGTACTCTCCTCCATGGGTAGGTCTAATTGTTTTACAATAAACCTCTGGGCATTGTTAGAGCATGAGTTCGGATTCGGGACATTGAGGCGAGGTCGTGGACCAATTGCTCCTCTCCTCCTCGCCTTGACTGTGTCAATTTTTTTTTGTTTTGATTTCCACTCTCCTCTAAACATGGTCCGGTCCAAGTCCAGTCACGCTGGAAAATGGGCGGGCAAATGATAGGATTACTTAAGGCCCTGCTTGCAGATGTTCAAATTCGGGCTGTTCACAATACCGATATACTGCAGTGGATCATGGGCTGCTAAGGCATTTCCGGGAGTTGGAAGCGGATGTTCGGTGACACTTAGGTTATTTGACAAAGCAGGAGACATCGTACGAGACTGCATAAAGGTATGCATGCAGCTAGATACTTAGGCTAAATTATAATTGGTTGTTCACTACACGGCACCTAGGCTGACTGACAAGCCCGCAGGGGCGGATTTGCAAAGCTGATGAAGGACGGCGGCATTCTGATTGAAACATGTAAAGTAACAAAGCACAACAGCAAAACTGCCTTGAATTCAGAATTCCGGTATCCATCGATGTACTACAAGTACAAATTACGTTTAAAGGCCCAGTCCCTCCTTGATCCCTATCCAGCGGTGTCCTACCCAGAGCGCATTGCTCGCACCAGCGGCATCAGCGCCGGTCAGTTCCTTTCCTGCGACGTCCGAATATGCAACCGATCCCTTCCCGCTGTCGATGTGGCTGTGGATGGTCGACAACCACTGCAATTCTGATCCCGGCAACGGCGCTTCGACATGTTCTACCGGCAGGGTTGGGTAGTACGCCGCGACGTCTAGGAAGCTCGCAGCCTCGCCTTGGATGCGGAAGATCTTGTTCTCGAGCTCAGCGGGTGAAAGGTGGGTGAGAACGTAGGCCACAAAGCCGGCGATGTCGGGTATATGAGTGTATGTGGCTTTCTTGTCCCCTTTGCCGAAGATCCTGATTTTCCCGGAGGAGATGTCCAAGAACCAAGGTATAAAGGTAATGAAATTGCCGGTCTGAAAGTTTAGGCGTTAGTTTTACAGGTGGCAGATGGGATGTCTTTGAAACTGACAAAGACGCGGGTGGACGGCAATCCAATCTCTTCGAGATGCTCTGCAAATTTCGCTTTCAGGCCGAGTGGTCCCTCTCGATCTGTCAGCCCAAGGGTCGATGTACCGAATTCAGCGGGCACGAATAGCTTCACGCCAGCCTGCTTCGCAGCGTCGCCTAACAGGTGTTGTTGCAGGAGAGCGTCGTTGTGTCCGGTGGATACTACAACCTCTATGTTGTGCTCCTTGAATGTGGCGGCGAGCGCGGGCACATCTGTAAGGGAGACAGATACGACTTTGATGTCGGCGGGAAGGTCTTTCGCGGATGTCGAGCCTACGCGGGATATGACAATGACTTTGGCGCCTTTAGCGAGTAGAGCCTATGGGAATGAGAGTATCATGTTCAGTGTCATTATTTCCTGGTGAGTTGGAAGGTGAGGAACTGGCCTTAGCAATGGGTGCTCCAAGATTTCCGGCACCGACAACTGCGATGTTCTTGTAGGCCATTGTAGCGTAGTGTGTATGTCAAGGAATGTGTGGTGAATTGGGTTGTTGGTTGTGTTGACATAAATATAGCGTTGGTCTATTGTTTTATAGCTGAGCAAATTCTGACGCCTTGTTAGCCTGCGGCACCTTATGGCGGACGATGATTTACAAATCATCATGATAGATAGCATCTTCTCAAACCCGAACATTAATCATCCGCATATTATCTCATACCGGGGTTTTGTTATAAATCATTGATCATGAGGCCCTCGGACTCGGCAGTGAGAGGTAGATCTAACGCCGAAGCATTTGTTGCGAAGCTTGTGGGTCAGCATCGCGCGACGGAGTGCATGAAATGGCGAAAGATGACCAAGGAATTAATATTGCCAAGGAATGACGGGAATATGGGTTTATGCGCTTCGTTGCTGAGTGTCGGGTGAGTACCAGAATGCGCTGTGATGGGTGGGAGGGCCATCGCAGCTGCACGGGTGATCTCCCTGTTGGTAAATGTGATGCGTTGATTTCTTTTCCGAGACGCATGCTGCGAAATGAGGGAGTGGAGGGTGGAGGGAAAGGAAGCAGCTATGGGGTCGAGCGAGAATCCAGAAAGCAATCTGACAAAGCAGGGAACATCATAGGAGACCGGGCAAGGGGATCCGGAAAGCAATAGGTCCAATCAAACATCATAATGGGCACTGGGCAGAATGTGAGCCTTGCCTGGGCGTAAGGTCTGGTGAATTTGGAACTCTAAACCGCAAAAAGCTTTTGAAATTAGCTGTGCTTTGGAAGTTAAAGCAAAGATCCAGGACTGACTGCCAAATTGAAATGTTGGGTAAAGGGGATAATCGTATCGTACATGACATTTGGGCGACATACGCCACAGATCCGTAATATCTGTATACGCTGTCCTCCATACGAGCTTGGTGCGAACATGGGATGCTGATTAAAAAGTGCCAGAAGTCGTGTAAGTCAAAAGACACGTCGATCACCCAATTCGTCACCAAGATGCCTCCTGCCGCCTTTAAGAATGGTAGATCTTGTCCGCGCTCAGGGGGTGGAGACTTGTCGTACGGAGCTTGAAATTCACATGGCCCTCGTCTGTATGAAAAGCAAGTGGAAGTGCTAACTTGTTGCGATAGGCTAGCATGGGCAAGTTTGGCAGACGAAAGGCGAGTTGGACGGTGTTCTGAAATTTCGCCGCACAAGGCACATCCCTCATTGCGCATGTAGCTCTGATTATATTACAACATAAACCTGTGGGGCATTGTCAGGGCAGATGCTCAGGTTTGGGACACTGATGCGAACCTGGATCACTGGCGCATAGTGTGGGCATCTGTTGAACGAGTTGCACTTAGTATCGCTATGGGCCCGGCGTGAACGCTCAAAGACGCACCTTTCGTCAAGATTCATCCATGTCCACTTGCTCAGGCTCTTGAATGATAATCTTGTCCCCGCGGGAGGTATCTCCTTGAGCACCGGAATCTGGTTGGGCGCGCTTAGCACTGTTCGCGCCCTGCTTCTTCCCCTTCCCCTTCTTGCTGGTGTTCGCAGTTTCTTCTTGTTCGCCACTGCCTATTTTGATGACCACGCTAAGGGTCGATTTAGATCTTGTCTGATAGGTGATATCCTCATCCTCGTCTTGCGGAATGACTTCGTCTAGTACATCCACAGAGCCAGTGAGTATTTCAGTGTGGATTTCGTCGGCGGGAAAGGGTAGGATAGGCGGAAGCGAAACAGCAAGCATCGCGAGATGGGGGATGGCTGCACCCATCGCACTCAGGTGCAGGCTTTTGTACCTGATAACTGCCCGATAAATAGCTATCAGTATAATCACAGGATAAAACGCACCCATCGGTCAAAACAATATCTTCACATCGCCGTAAGTACGCGGCCAATGGTGTTTTACGCGTGATGCAGATGTAATTTTTGCCTTCTTTGTGGGACGAGCGGGGCCCAGTCGCAGACTCTGATGTGGGTACTGTCGGGAAAGGACGTGGAGGAACAAGTTTCTTTATATTTTGCTTAGTTTTTGGCACTTCTTTTTTAGGAGCAGAACCTTTGGCCTTTCCCTTGCCCATCTTCCCCTTGCGTGAATCAGAGCTGGATCCCACTCTGCCCGGCGCTGGCCCAGGCTTGCCAGAAGGCCGTGTCGCCTGCTCTATAGTTTGCCCATCATTTCCTTTACTCTTTTGGACGCGTTCCTCGTCATCGACAGTCAGCTTGCGTTTCTTGGATGAGTCCATGATAGTCAACGAGAGAGGGTTTGCTGCCAGCGCTCGGAGCCGCCGCAAGTTCCGGCCTTTCGACGAATAATTTTAAAAGGGTCCGCAAATCTGATCTCCTCCCAGCGGACGCTGCACCCCATCGTTTTCTATACCCCTCCAACTCGTCTTGTATATCAGAGCCTGAGCGCACAAGAGTCTTTCCAATATGAGTCAGGTTCAGGATGTAGCGGAAGCCAACATTCAGATGTGGAAGGTCAAAAAGCTCATCAGGAGCCTCGACTCTGCCAGAGGGTGCGTCGCTCTTTGGAACGGCCTTGCTTAGATTTTTGCTAATCGGCTTTCGTAGAGCTGGCACATCAATGATCAGTTTGATCATACCCCCCAAAGTACGCCTAACCCTTGCTTTTAATCTCTACGATGTTAATGGGCCAATCGTCACAGGACCAAATTGCTCGTGCTTCCTCCATGCTGACGCAAGAGTACGGGACGGCTTCCAATATCAAGTCTCGTGTCAATCGTCTCTCCGTATTAGCCGCAATCACCAGTACCCAGCAACGGCTAAAGCTATACAACCGGGTGCCGCCCAATGGTCTCGTACTCTTCGTCGGCACCATCTTGACGGATGAAGGCAAAGAAAAGAAGGTTTCTTTCGATTTCGAGCCTCATAAACCCATCAACACGTTTGTCTTTCTACTGTTTCTTACCTGGAAACCCGTTCTTATGCGAAAAATTTAGTTCTTTGTACCTTTGTGATAACAAATTCCACACCGAAGCACTGTCCGAACTGCTGGAATCCGACTCCAGATTTGGCTTCATCGTCATGGACGGTAACGGAACTCTCTTCGGCACATTGGCGGGCAACACGCGTGATATCATCCACAAATTCACTGTCGACTTGCCGAAGAAGCACGGTCGTGGAGGTCAATCTGCCCTGCGTTTCTCTCGACTTCGTGACGAAAAGCGACACAATTACGTGCGCAAAGTTGCAGAACACGCTGTCCAGCATTTCATCACGAACGACAAGGTCAACTGCACTGGGCTTATCCTCGCTGGTAGCGCAGATTTCAAGACGGAACTCAGCCAAAGTGACCTTTTCGACCCTCGTCTGGTTGCCAAGGTTATCAAAATTGTCGATGTCAGTTATGGAGGTGAAAACGGCTTCAATCAGGTTCGTCGCATGCGCTACTTTTCACTTCTTGAATAACCTTGCGATAGGCTATCGAACTTTCGGCCGAGTCCCTTGCGAACGTCAAATTTGTACAAGAGAAGAGACTTATACAAAAGTACTTCGACGAGATCAGTCAGGACACAGGGAGATACTGCTTTGGTATTGAAGATACACTCAAAGCGCTTGAACTTGGTGCTGTTGAAACATTGATCGTCTGGGAAAACATGGACATCACACGATACACCCTACGCAACGCCGCCGGAGGTAAGCCCATCCAGTCAATGTAGGCCATGTTATTTTCTTACATCAACATAGAGGACATCGTGGTGTATGCCAACAAAGAGCAAGAGAAAGACCGCGAGAAGTTCATGGACAACTCAACCGGCCTCGAGATGGAGCAGTCCATAGAGCCCAAATCCCTTCTCGAGTGGTTCGCTGAGAAATACAAGGAATTCGGTGCTAACCTGGAGTTCGTGACGAACCGTTCTCAAGAGGGAGCACAGTTCGTGAAAGGCTTCGGAGGCATAGGGGGCTTACTGCGATACAAGGTCGACTTTAACAACCTAACCTCCATCGACGAGGACGACGAGGACGAGTTTTACTCCGACTCCTCGGACATCTGACGGTATTGTCGGCTCTTGGGAGCCTCACCCGCTAAGGTCACTTCGGGTGGGGCGCGTGTGGAGGGGGGTATCGTACATGTTCTGGAGGCTGGGTTGGTTGGTGAGCATTGATAGTCGAACCTCCGCTGGCAATACATTAATCCCAAGTTTCAGAAAATGACATGCGCATGTGGCAGGAAGTGACGAGGCGTAGGGTTGATGCAGTTGATGAAGGCCTGGGAGAGCACTCGCGAATTTTTAATGTATCTGTTGAAGTCAGTCAACATCTTTCCATCTCTCGTCGCCGTTTATTAACTACACTTTCTGTCGTAGGCGTGTACGAGTTGGTGTAGTTTTTCTATTTCTGTTCCGAGGCCGGTGTTGCTTGGTTAAAACGGATGAGCAGTTCGTGATGTACTTGCTGTATTACAAATTGTATGGCAGTCTTTGCTTTCGTGTCATCCGTGTCCCCTCTCATTTATTCGCGGCGAGTAATCTGAATCACAGATCCAGCTCTTCTACCAGGGCTTGTTGATGGATAAGCAAACCCAGCTACAATATCCACAGTCGTCTTATTCTTATATCATCCTTGAATGAATCCATCGAGGCGCGCAGTATGCATGGTGTTTGGGGAGTGGATATGGGGCTCGCATTCGTGCAGACACCTGAACCGACCACTCCGTGCCCATACCGAGGTATTTCTTGTCCCCTAAAAATCCGTGGGCCCACGGGCTTTAGTGTTCACTGCTCACACATGCACCATATATGATACAGGCCACACATTGTACCCCAAGTATGTGGTCATATACGTTACGTATGACGCCCGCCCTTCTGTGTCGACGGCCGCTCGCCAGCAGAGTTCATAACGGCCATCCCTGGCCATCCCCGTATATGCCAGCAAGACATACAAGCATCGTCATGCCAGGTTTGCCGGCGTGCCCGAGTTGCTCTATGATTCACGATGGTAGCGTTCACGATCCGCTGGCTTGACACGGCGTTGGTTATCGTTTGGTTGCCATCAACAGCCATCACATCCATAATTAAACTTGCTGATTCGCGTATGGTAAAGCAACGTGCCAAGATTCTTTCTATAGCGCTTTGAAATTCCGAACTCAAGCCGCAGGCAAGTAGGAGGCTGTAGGAGGAATGTCGGAAGGATCGCCTTGGCAGAATTGCAGTGACAAGCCAAAGTTGCCACCGTAACCTGCCACACCATCTTTTGATCAAGTATTGCTCTACGGAATCTAGACGTTCCTCGGTTGGTTGATCATACGATCCAGTGGCAGCATGACCGCCGATTTGGTCGGCTCGGGCTGCTTTGGGCCATGGCATTGTCAAGCATCATGACTCAATTGAATCATGCGACGTCTCCAGTTATCAAGGAATGCCTGGATCGCTCACGGCTCTTCGAAATTGGTATCAATTTACCATTTTGACTTGTAACAGGCTCGCGTCTCGTTCAATTTGACAAAGTATGATCGAGTATAGACAGCGTGCGTGCTCGAACCGGCATGCATAAATACCAGGACTTGACGGGAAAGATGCACAACTCAACACACACTAGTACTATCGACATCCTCCAGCGCTTTATTGACTCACCCCTGCAATGTTTGGACTCGGCGTAGCCATTCTGGCCTCGGCCGCCTTTACCAAGGTCGTGCAGGCTCAGACTGTGTTCGCCCATTTCATGGTAGGTCGATATCTTAACGCTTGCCACAAGCCTTAGAATACTGATTGGACGCGTATTAGGTCCAAAACTCATACTCGTATTCTCAATCGGACTGGGCTACTGATATCAAGGCCGCTCAAGCAATCGGCATTGACGGATTTGGTGCGCGCCGTTCACAACAATACGTTGAACAGCTCACTTATAAGTTATATCTCCCTCACTTAGCCCTTAACATCGCTACGGAGACTCCGAACTACGAGATCGCGAAGATGGCTGATGCCTACGCCGCTGCCGAATCACTTGACTTCAAGCTCTGGATCTCCTTCGACATGACCTACAACTGGGCCGAAGCCGACATGGTCTCCCTCGTGACCGCGCACGCGTCCAGCTCGGCTGCGTACCAGTGGAAGGGGAAGCCGCTTGTGTCGACCTACGCTGGCGAGAGCCAAGGGGACTCGTTCTGGTCGAGTTTTAAGAGCACGCTCTCGAGCGCGGGAATTGACATCGTGCTTGCCCCCGCATTCACCACCTATCGCGACCCGGCGGATGCGAGCTCTTTGCTGTCGACTTTCTCGTCTATCGATGGGTTCTTCAACTGGTGGTCATGGTAAATATAAACACATTGAGAGAGAGAGAGTGGGGGATCTGACGATGCTATTGCCCAGGCCGGCTGATGTGAACTCCCTCCTTACCACGGACACCGATCTCGCATATAAAAGTGCAATCGCCGCTCGCGGTGGCCCGTACATCATGGGTATGTGCCAGCGCGATATCGGAGACCTGGGGAAATCCTAATTATTTTTCTGCCAGCCGTCTCCCCGTGGCAATTCAAGAACATCGACGGCGCAGGTGACTGGGTCGAGCTCTCAGACACCCTCTGGAACTACCGCTGGCAGCAAGCCGTCAACGACGTCAAGCCTGATATCGTCGAGATCGTCACCTGGAACGACTACGGCGAGTCGCACTACATCTCCGACATCAACCCCAACGTCAATCTCGGCTCCCAAGCGCCGCTCTACGTCAACGGATTTGACCACTCGTACTGGAGAGACATCGCCCAATATTATATCGAGTACTTCAAGAAGGGCAGCGCCCCCGCCGTTACCGTACGCCCTTTATTTCTATTTATTTCGCGTCCTGGCGTGGAATTAACCTTTCATTAGCTGGACGAGGTTGTTTTCTGGTACAGAGCGTTCCCCAAAGGCATCACATGCAGCTCCGGCACTCGCCCGCGCAATGCTGACTTCCCCGCCGACGCCGTCTTTGCGCTTGCGATGCTGGCCGAGCCCGCCAACGTGACTGTATCCATCGGCTCGCAGACAACCACCTTCTACGCGGGCGCCGGGCTCACCATGGGCAGCGTGCCGTTCCCCACCGAGGACAAGCAGATCCCCTACGTCGAAATTAAGCGCGCGGATAACGAGGTTGCATCGGGCTATGGATCGGTTTATGTCGACCAGAGTGGGTGCACCTACTACAACATGAACCCATGGGTTGGGCGGATAACTGCAACCTAAAGAGGCTTGGTTGTCGAAATCAAATGGGCATATGTTTGGATTATCTATTTATGTTTTCTTTGGATTTGGATTGGTATTGGTACTCAATCAATATATAAGCTGTGATTTGAGAAGTGGCGCAAGACTGCACATATGACCAGATGACTTGAATTGTACCGTGCGGCTTTATGACGCGTGACGTCAAAAGGTCCCTGCGTCGTGGTCTCTGTTTGTGTCACTTGCGGCGGTCGTGGTAACTGTGCAATGCTATAAAATCAAATCATTATCTACAAGCGAAAGACAAGCTTCTTACACCCCTCCTCCTCCCCTCCAACATCCAAAATATATCATCAATGGCCGGTAAGTCCTCTACTCACAGCAACCACAGTACTGGTGCAAGCTGGCTGACTGCGTCTTCTGCTAGGCACAAAACGCGCTGCAGAGGGTTCGTCACCGCGCACAACACGTTCATCCAAGGTAGCCAAAAAAGACGGAGACTCCAGCCCTAAGCATGCCGCCAAAGGCGGAAAGAAAGGGTCCAAGGTACGCTTGTACATGTTCCTTCTGATCTCTCCCGCAGAGGCTGACAGTTGCATGACAAGTCCGGCATGGCGGCATCATCGTTTTTGAAGAACGCCCTCCCGCTCACAGCGCACGTTACGCACACCCCGCCATCCATCACAGACGGCTCGGAGACCGTGGACGCCGCGTCCGCTGACCCGGGCAACATTGGGGGCGTGAAATGCCTGCCGAGCCAGTTCAACACCAAGAGCTACGGCTGGAAGGGAAATAAGCGCGTGACTATGGAGATCACGAATGACGCGGGGGAGAAGGAGAAGGTCCAGGTCCAGATAACGTGAGTCCCATTGGGTGCTGGTGTGCCTCGTGTTAGTGCTGACGGCACTTTGCAGGATCAATGCGACTGTGATTGGGAGCAAGAATGCTCCTGAGAGTGCTGCGGATGAAGGAGGTGCCGCGGACCACGCAGAGGAAGCGGAGGAGAAAGCAGACCAGGCAGAGGAGAAAGCGGTCGAAGAGGTCGAAGAGAAGGCTGAAGAGGCCGAGGCATGAAACCACTAGGCGTTTGACAAAGACACTAAATACTTACCACACGCGTTGCATATCTTACGCTTTGTACTATCCAGGATCTCAATCTCACTGTTGTGCACTATCAGCCAGATGGTAACGTCCATATCAAGCAGCCATAGCCCACTCAAAACAATGCATACCAAAACCGCACCCCCCAGTGTTCCGTGCAATACGCTAATAACATGCCAAACATAACCACCAACATCACAGCCCAGCCCACCATCGGTACCAACGGTGGCCAAACCGTGCTCCCCCTCTGCAGCCAGCTCCCACATGCCTCGACCATGGTTGGCCGCAACGCTGACGTCGGAAAGGCCGATTGGTCTTGACCGCTGTAGGGACATGCCTGAGGCTGCCGACTGGTTGGTCCGATGGTTGTGCAGGGAAGGGGTGAGGATGGAGGTCATGCGGGTTCGGCCCGCGATGAGGAATGTTAGGGCCGTGGCTGTGGAAGAGTGGGGGTGGTAAGATCTTAAGATGTGGGGAGGTGGGGATGGATTGCCAGTGAGAGGATGGAATGATCATATGATGAGCACTCTGCCTGGGCCGTTCAATGGCTCTATTGCTTTGAGGGAAGTAATCATGAGATGTAGCATTCAAGGCACTGGTTTGAGGAGCGTGTGGTTCGCTTTGTGCATCGTCCGGTAGCCGTTCTTACTGTGCTCTTGGGTTTGTCAGGCAATAACACATTTCATTATTTTCCACTACCGTAGGCCTTACGAAGCCTTGCCCCCGAGTATTCAACGTGTTCTAGTGTTGGTAGCTTACCATTTAAGCGTTCTGGGCCAGAGCGTTCGCATCGTGAACTACTTCTGGCAAGTAAAGAACCCATCGTACGCCGCCGCGCCCGCGTGCGTCGCCACCGCGCGGTACGTCCCCAGCCCCGTGAAAACTACGCGGTCCGTGCCAGGCGACTGGTAGTCGTCACTCGGAGAGAGGTAGCATCACCATAGTGCAGAGGAATGCGATTTCTAGTCAACAATATAGATATGTGGGTCATTATGAGTGCGAAGTGAGCAGCTATCGGGCTGCATGCGTCGGTTCTACTCGTAGGTCGCGGGACAGTGTTGGTGGCAGTCAACATAATTCCAGTTATCTGCATGGTCTAGTGATTCTTGAGCCATGCGCATACATTAAGTTTTTGTCAGTTATCTGCATATGAAACATCGAGCTTTGACATGAGTCGGCTAGAGAGCATCATTCGAGCCCAAGACGTAGAGCATAGAATTGTGAACCTGGAGCAGCCAGTTGTTAAGTCTCCAAGAGCAAGCATACCGGCACTCAGCCCTTCTTTGGCTTCGCGTTGAAGCCTGAAAGGGATCCATTCCGTTATCAGAGCAAGTAGGTCAACTGACACCCGTCAGCTACAGTATGAGCAACATTTGGATAGGATTCGAGACTCGATGATGGCCGTTAGCACTAAGCAATGACAAGCATGGTCGGGAGAACGAAGGTACGGCAGAAGACGGCGGACATATGGTTGGATTTCTCCAGAGTCTGTCGCAGGACTTGTATTTTTATCACGCTATTCTGTCTTCTTGGTCATTTCCAGTAGAATAGACAAGCAGTGGGACTTGGGGGATATCGAGGTGTCGTGGACCGTGGTGGCAGTTGAACTTCAAGAGCAGCTATTGAGCCCGGCAGTCGAGTCCCACAGTGAGTTTACACCGGTACTGAGTACTGAGTACTGAGGTTATCAGAAAGTGGCAGGTATCAAAGGTAAACATAGAAGTTGTCAAATTCAATACAAAACGTAATAATAGGGGGGCTCAAAGTTGGCGCAGCTGGACGCATCTGGTTTCGCAGCGGTGTCTCGCATCGCTCGATGTGTTTCTCGGTGGCGCGAGGCCGCATCGCCATTTCGCAGCGGTTCGCATCACATTGAATCCGGGTGTCGTATGATCGGAGTCCGACGGACTAATAACGGGCTCTAAATCAGTGTAAATCGCGCCTCTAAATCGCGTCTCTTTCCCTCTCATTACACTCTATATACAGCACACTATCCTTAATTACTTCTTCTGATATCTTATATATGCCAAAGCGCAAGGCAGACGAACCGGCTCCGGCCACTCAAGCTCGAAAAAAGGCCAGCAGCAAGAGGACGGTAAAAATCGAGTGAAAATGTAGATTTAGAGTTAACATGATCGCGCACGAGTATACGGTTACTTATTTAGGACAAATATAGTCAGGGATGCGACCCGCGCTGCGCTGGCAAACCGGGGGAGTTGAAGTCAGCCGGACGCATCTGACGCAGCGAGACGGTCGCTGCGAAACCAGCTGTGTCCAGCTGCGCCAACTTTGAGCCCCCCTAATGATAGCTCCGCATGCAGGTCAAACTACTAGAGCTGGAAGAAAGGATTTGCATTAGAGTGGTACCGGAAGGTAAAGCTTAACACACTTACTCGACAGCAAATAATGATACAGAGGAATGACAAGAGTCAAACACGGATGCGTGCTTTAGGTGCACACGGAGGCGATGCAGCTGTTGAGGCAGGCGCAGTCCGAGTTGTAGGTGCAGGCTTGGCCGTATTCTTGCCACGGGCAGTCGGAGGGCGCGGCCGCGACGAGGGTGGCAGCAAAGGCCACAGCGACGAGGAGGGTAGACTTGAAGAATTGCATTGTGGTAAGAGTGGTCGGGTGAAGATGAAAGCTGAGTAAGGTGTTTGAGGCTTTGAGCTGTTGGATATTTCTTTCAGGCGGCGGTCCTGCTTATATAGCCTCGAGCTCCAGTGTGGCCTGCTTTGAATGAGATACGCATGGGGTAAGAGGAGGAGGTGGTGGAGCTTTGGTGACCGGGACCTGTCATTCGATCAAACATACGGCGACCAGCGGTGACCTTGTCGATCGGATTTGTGATTGGAACAGCAGTACTTGCCCATCTTCCGTTGCAGGCAGCTAATAGTAGTGGCTATCCAGTTTAACGAGAGCGAGTCACAACGCATAAGCCAGGAATATATCGAATTCTGCCCATAGCCTCCCATAGCGTTCCTCAAGCTTGTGCACATACATGGCAGACGGCAGTAGGCCATTTAACGCGCGAGTCGCGCGGAGTTCGCAACCCGAGAGAAACCGAAAGAGGATAGGATAAGGTCTGATAAGGTAGGGTAATGTTGGGGTAATGGAGCGATTTTGATGAAGGCCATCAAATTGGCTATGCAGAAGAGCTGCAGGCGTCCGGATATCCAGGAGCTTCCAGAGTGTTATTTATTAGAAGACTAAGAAATTTGCAAATACCAAGCGTTGAGCAGATTGGTATTGAAGGTGAACAGGATACCCGTGCCGGCACTGTTTCGTCTCGGTCTAAAACTCTTTGTAAGAAAATTCTAACCTCTGGTCTGACGCAATACGTTCGCAAATCGAGCTCTCGTAGGCATCGGTCCCACCTGTTACGAGGTAACGTGCGTAATCCCGGAAGGGCTTCTTCGTGGTGCTAATAAGCAAGGTTGGTGTCTTAGACGTTGAGAGAGAGAGATCGACCGTTGTCGAGAGCGAACGTAAGTCTGAAGACAAAGTTAACATTGTGAAACTGTAAGTGAAATGTAGACTATACCTGAAGACAAAGAGGATAAGCTGAGGATCCTCTGTCGACAGGTCTATGTACTTATACTAAAGAGTCGTGAGATAATATGTCCTAATGAGTAAGGCTTAGCAATGCATGTAGTAAGGTATCTGACGAAGCGGGGCCCGGTGAGTCAGAGATGCGTATGTAAAAGTCCGAAGTCGTTCGGCGTTCGTAAGCGTAATAACTAATGAGTCACGTGGGGACCAAGCCACATGATACGAGAGTAATCAGGTCACGTGACGATGTATCTTAAAGTCCGTTGCTAGAATGTTCTTGGTGTATGTAAATGTATCCGTATAGTATCTGTATGTATGAACGTGTTGGGGCAACTCGTGACACCACCCGCCCATTATGATTGCCCGTCCTGGACAAAAATACGAAATCTGAATCAGTGGAATGCTGAGCTGTGATCACATGTGATCACATGTGATCACCTGTGACAAGCTGTGATAAGCTGTGAAGTTCATAATCACCTGTGATCATCTGTGAATCCGGCCTGGGAAACTGCCAATTGTTTTACCCACGGCTTTGTGAACTACAGCTGTGATCACAGGTGATCATCTGTGAAGTTGACCGCGCTGTTTGGCGCCTCGCGCTGGTCGAAAGGAATATTTCTGTGAGACCCGCCACCCGCTGCTCTTGGCGACCGCATGGGCGAGGAGCCTCTGCTGATAAGGTTAAGGCCCATCAAAATGGGCAACCGTATTGTTGCCGAGCTGGTCGAAAACCAGCTGGATGTAATGCAACCGAGATCGTTGCAATCAGTTCGCGCACGTACCCCCCCGCCATCCCCCACGTCCATCCACGCTGGCTGACCCTGCTCTTGCCCCCGCGCGCAGACCGCGGGCCAGAGCTCTGCTGTGAACCTCATCTTTGTCCTCGTGAACCACGCCGCCCACTCGCGCCGACGCACTTTGGTCTCAACGAGCTGCTCACCTTCCTCGATCTCTTCCTCTCGCCATCTCCTCCTGCGCACGTGCGCGCGCGTTCCTCTGGCTCATGCACCACTATCTAGAGGGCCCCGCCGAGGTTCCCGCTCCCGATGGCGCCCCGTCCGCGCCCTGGGAGAACCCGTTTGCAGACGACTGGTCGCGGAAGCACCCCGGGCGCGTGCCGTGCCTGCACAGGCTCAACCCCTGGGTGGTGGAGAATGTGGACACGAAGGAGGAGATACAGTGAGGGCGCGCGATGAGTGTGCGCAGGCAGGAGTTTCTGAAGCGGCTCGAGCGGGACGGGGTTGCGCGGGAGGACAATCTGAGTATCAGCGGGAATGGGAATAAGGGGAACGGGAATGGGAAGGGAAGGGGTGCGGTGGGCAGTGGGATTGGGGCAGCGACGCCGAATAATGTGGTGCAGGTGCACCGGCAGAGGGTGCGCGAGAACATAGCAGGGAAAGTTGGAGGGGAACGGGAACGGGAAAGAGAACGGGGGAAGGAGAACCACCAGCGGGCACGGGGATCGCGCGGGGAGGAGGAGGATGGGGAGGAAAGTGGCTGAGGCATAGGTCTCTGCAAATGGTGATACGAGAAACCATTCTTGCACTACATCCCGCCGACGTGCGAGCGCCGAGGACGACCGGAAAAGGAGTGCGTTCTTATTTCTATCATCTAAATATCTGCGACCATTTATAACGGTTTGTTTCTTATTTTTATCTAACAGGCTATCCCACGCGCGCAGGGCGCCACACCCACAGCCGGCAGAACAGCGGCCAGGCCCGGTCGCGCTCGCGCTCGCTGCTACAACGTGTGTTCCCCGCTCCTATCCTCTCTATCCACGGAAGGTGTCCATGATATTTCATTGCGCAGACGCTTGGCAGGTAGTCTCCACGACCGACCCGCTGCTTAACTCGGACGAGGAGATGCTCGACGACGCGGAGCATGTTCGGTGTGAGTACAGTGCGTTCTTCCCCTTCATCCCCCCTTATGTCTCCTGCTGGGTATGATTTTGTGTTCCTGTTTTAATGTATGTCCGTATTTAAATAGAGACCTTCTTGACATAGAGACCGACACTAGTCGAGTACGTCTGTCGGAAGCTCACAATATATTTGTATTACACCGACGAGTTTACACGAATAGTACATATTTTACTCTTTAGACACATCTCTTAAAATATAGGTCTTGGGAACCTCATAGGGTCTCAGTGTCGCTCGGTTATCGTACTTTTTAGTGGTGTTTTGTCCCGGACTGTATTCATATTAACCTATATTTTCTGTAGACACTGTAGATTATCGAACCTAACTACATATATATGCATGAGATCTTCTGTCTTAAAGTTATCTCTCTTACACCTTTCCTTCCGTGGGTCGAAGTGTATTCCTGGTTCTACAGTCAGCTCAAAGTACTAACCATGTGTGTCATTGATGTATGGATGTCGTTGATGTATGGATGTAGTCCTTTTCCGTTTTATAGAAAGCGACAGACAGCATCGACACCAATAGATTAGAAGGACCACAGGAATCTGCGAGACGTAGTCCGAATGTGTCTGTGAAGCGCCGCTCAAGTCCATCGGGGTCTTCTTTTAGTATAAGACTAATATTCTTCTTTTATTCTATTTTCATTCTATTTTCATTCCATTTTTGGTCTATTATGTTCCAGCTAATTCATTCATGTGACGTCTAGATTGATACGCGGTCCTAACTATAGCTGAACGCAGCTTAAACGTATTCATCAAAGTTTCAGGCGAGCCGTCGTCCTGAGCGTTGCCAATGCGACATGTACAACAGTAACAGTTTGAAATTGAACTTCAAAGGCAGGTATACTGTTGTCTTAGCTGACAGAGCTAGAGTAGGGAAAGGAGAATGGAGATGGGAGGGGAAGACAAATACGGGTGAAGGACGTGTAGCGAGCTGCCACTCTCTCTCCCTACGAACCAATGCTCGATACCACCTCTAATACACCTTCCAAGCGTTCCCCGGGGCACATCTCGTTTTCCACACAGTGGAAGGGATACGGCTTAGTCAGCAGAACACGCTCCAGTAGGCGGCGAAACGGAAGACGAGAGACGCGTGTACAAACTCCCCACGGCCATGCAGCTCGGATACTACTGGTTACTACGGGACTGTTGCGGCGACATCTAATACCGGCACAATATTCTGAGGGAACGGCGTGGAAGGAACCGACAGGCGTACGAGCCCAGGCTACGTTGGTAACGTGTGGTGTTCGAGCGTCTCCCCATGTCGTAGCTGTTGGGGCGGTAGCTCGAGTTCTTCGACACGTATCGACACTTGTACGGTAAAGAGACATACGCGCGCCATTCAACGACTACGTTAATAGATGACGTAGCGCGTCCTGCCCGACCCATAAACCTCACCCACTAGTTGCCTGGACTAACTATCGAATATCCAAAATATAGCCCATACAGATATAGGAGAGGAAATACAGACATACATCCATAGATAGTTCCGCCACGTGCGTTGAAAAAACGAGACATAGTCACCCTGACATATTTATGTTGTTATATTATGAAAAAACTAGAAGAAAGTAGACCGCTCTAAGAAGCTAACTGAAAATGACGGCACATTGATGTGACACTTCGGTGAATGGCCACGACACATAGAGACTTGCTTGCGACTGTCTTCGAAAGCAGCGGAACTGAACTGAAAAAGTCTTTGGCTGTACGGAATAGGGACAACCTTTATTCTGCCAGAATTGCCAGAATTTTAGAGACTCCCAGACTAGATTCTGCAAATTCTCTAAACCGGAAAAGGACTACATGTGACTGCCTGAGAATATATAAACTTCAGCTTTTCTGCCTGAGGTCATCCGACAATATATACATGATATCAATCCATAAGATCAAAGGCTAGATGACTTTATCCGAGTGTAGGACAATCTATCTCGTTTACCGCTTTGTCGCTCTATTCTGATACTAGCGCCAATAGTGTGTATATAGCGCAGTTAACACAAGTTATATGGACACTAAGATTAAAATTTTGACGGTTGTTTATTATATCATACCGTATGTGTATAAGTGTAGTCCAAGGTTAGGTTAAGCGCAAAGCTTCGAGCGCTAACTTGCTTGCTGACACTTACTTGCTGCGCGGTACTTGGTGGCCTAGCCCTTTAGGCCCGGGTGTAACACTAAGGCGATGGTCGCTAGAACGTAATGTGGGAAGGGGCCCAGAGTTGAGGGGGGAGAGGGACAAACTGTGACAGTTGCTCTGGAGACTTCGATGCCCGTAGGGCGGCACCTGGCTTCTTTAGATAAAGGCGTTCTATCTGGGCCTCTTGGTCCACTACGGTTTCGGCTCTAGATCGTAGTGGAGACAGGCGCGGTCTGAGAGGTATAGGCAGGGCCGCTCGTTGTTTCGGGAGGACAGTGAGTTGCTCTAGTGACCCATGGAGTCGAACGTATCGGTGTATGGGGTCGTGTCTGTCTCTGCGGGTCCCGGTCCGGGTGTCGTGCGGACGGGCGTAAGAACCGCGACTCGGGACGTGCTCGTCTTCGTCTCCGATACGTATGGGCAGGCGAGCGAATGGTAAAGCAGCGGGTTTGGGGAGTAGTCCCGGTTGTGGGCCGAGCACGTACGTGTGTCGCTTCGTTTACGACAACTGCGAGGTTTCCGCGTGTGTCAGCGGACGCCCACTACTCCAATTCCTCACCAAGTCCGCCTCGTGCGGTCGGCTCGAAGTCGTCCCGGCGCGCCCAAACCCCAAGTACGTGGGGCAAGAGCGCTACGGACCACCAAAGACTGAGGATGACGAGCTAAAGATCAACCGTGATAAGTCTAGAGTGTAAAGAGCGAAACAAGAGCGAACGCGGGTGTACCGCGTCGGTATAATTCACATTGAGCATGTATGTTTGTCTCATGTATGGGAAGGGTGTTAGTAAAGAAGCATCACATGCCCGACGCGGGTGCCTGGTGTTAAACCCATGTGTATCTCCAGAGAAACCATACTAAATGTTATGTATCCGGATATGAGATTGCGAGACCTGTTTCGTTAAGTCGCTATCTATAGTTCCCTATTTGCTCTCTTTTTGTTTAAATGGGGATGAGGTGAAGTAGTGTTAATGTAGAGGTACCGATCAGTGTCCTGAGCTGAGACGCGGTCGAGGGGAAGCGGGCGGAAAACACGCCCAGGCCGTCCCCGCGGTGAAGGAGACCGAGTCCACCGCCACAACCACTCGCGGGCGCGTCCGCCGACTAGTGCGCGTCAGCAACGTGACGGCTGTAGT
>KV417485.1:370391-381015 GCA_001630335.1 Athelia psychrophila | reverse complement strand
AAGGACCCAGGAGCGGATCTACCAGCCACCAATGTATGTCTAAGACTAGTGTGGGGAAGGCGGACGCTTTACTTGATGGTGGAGAACTGGAGTGCAGGCTGGTCGTTTCCAGGGTAGCTAATGTCGGTGCTGGTTACCGGTAATGCGGCGTGCGGTGTGTCAGTGACCGCTTAAAGGGCGCAGGCGCAGGTTCATTAGACTTTAAGACTTTAAGTAAAGCGAGACTGTCAGCTGAACCGTGAGTTCTTAGTTCTTAGCTCTTAGTTCTACGTATAGGACCTTTGAAACGGCTCTACACCTCACGCGTCGCGCCACATGCCACAGGTCCCACGGAGGTGACGGCGTACTTTCTACTTCTCGTCTATTGTCTACCGCCAACCACCAGGGTCGAGCTAAGGCCTCAGAAGACACGACGACCCAGGCCAACACGCCAGCGCCACACAAACCGTTCACCGAAGCGCAAAAGGTAATTGAAGCTCAACAAACCTTTGACCTGGAAGGTCGCAGTAAACCCCGCGCATTGACAACGAATTCCGCTCGACATGACTACATGGCTATCCGATAATGACTCGTGCAAACTTTAACTGCAATTAAATGGCTACGTTCCACTTACGTTCATAGGTTTTGTGGGTAAAGTCAAGTATCTATGTATCGAGCGTAACGCAACTTTACGTTCGCCAAAATAATACGAAATACCGCTTGGAGGGTAAACAGTTTGACTGCTTGACTCTCGAGAATTTGACTAGCGTAGTGAAGGTTGGAGTGTGCAAAAATATCCCAAGCACATCGCACTGGCCGCAGCGCAAAAGACGTATGCGCTTGTCCGGTCGAACCCCCACGGCCACACCGCCGTGTGAGATCGAGGAACGATGATTCCATGCACCAAGTACCGAGTTATTGGATGTTCGGAATGGCAGCACTGGTGGCCAGTGCAATGCATCAGCGGTCGTGAGATCAACAGTTTTTACACAGCCGAAATGAATCAAATGCACATGATGAGTCGGATGCGGATGCGCGACATTCGCCACTCACTCGTCTCACTGGCGACTGGCTAATCACCTGTCACACGAGCAGCTGGAGCCTGTGTCGAAATGAGGATGAACGGCTGAACACCGGACGCTGGCGTTTCATTTCGGGGGCCGGAATCTTGCGGCTATAATTAGGAACATATGGGCCGAGGCAGGTGAAGATTGGAAGAAGTAATTAGAAGAGTGACGACGGACAAGTGTGAAAATCATGACTCGTCACTCGCCGCTAATATGTGGCCGATGTGATCGTGTCGTGTGCCTCGGGGTGTGCGGGAAGGGTTGAGCGCATGTTGGGCAGATATGAGTGTGTATGTATGTGCGGACAGGTCTGGGGAAATCCATGAGTGCGAGGAAACTTCGGACCACTGAGACATGAAATGCTGCCAAACGAATCTGTCACCCCAGAACTGTACCCATCGAAGCACAAGATTGAAAGAGTGGTGTGCGGGTACCAGGACAGTGCTCCAGACGGGCAGGTCGGGGACTCGGAGCAGGCACGCAGGCAACACGACGTTGAACCTTTCGAAGGAGAGAACATGGCGAGGGAACCTAAGTAGTTGATCAGGATCTGATTCTAACCGATAGTTAACTTGAGCGGTTCAAATTCGAAGCTAGCAAAGAATGATGGAGCACTGCGCACAAGCTGCGCAGCGCTGAACGACGCAAAAATAGAACGAGAACAAGAACAGATAGGCCCGGGAGTGCTTTCCGTAGAATAGAAGTGTAGCCTTGTGTAGCACTCGTGTTGTAGATGTTTTTGGTTAAACCTCAGAAGCGAGCTCGTGCGCGAGGCAGCCTTTCGAATTCACCTGGACCGAGACCGTGACTACCCGATATCCGGGTCGGTTGCCTTCCATGATGCACCATCGCTAGTACCATTAGGTGAGTAATGTACACGGCGCACGCATGCACATTCGTTCACGAGTCGAAGCAAAAGAACAATTACGTCACAGTGGTAGTGGCGTGACATAAGTAAAGTACTGCGACATACTTATCCATGAAAAGAGCTATTGACCCCAGCAGTGCGGCCTTTCGTTAAAACCACCAGCAGCTTCGTTCTGCTCCCTAAGGCCCATCTGGTTATTCAAACGATCACACATATGTATGCTTTTGGAGGGAACATTGAATGGTCATTTCGCTGACAGACTGGATCACACAGTGTACAATGCGCCAGATTAGCGAGGCACGGCGACAGCGTGCTCTCTCGCTGTCCGAGCGCCTAGAGGAGATTGATAATGCAAGACTGAAGCTCCCTGCTGAACTGGATAATCTGGATGCACAGGAAATGGCTGTGCTTCTGGAGCGTAGCATTCTGCACAACTTGGATGCGCCCACCTCTGACATTCCAGACGAGCTTCTTGCGATGATTTTTGAGGCAGATGAGGACATTTCCCTCAGCCAAGGCTTCGGATCCCACGTCGGGGTTCTCGCGTCCCATGTATCACATCGTTGGCGTAAAATTGCGCTGTCGACTCCCCGCCTATGGAGCAGAATCCGATATGTGGCAGGCAGCACCCACATGGAAGAGTTCCATGTGTATCTTTCCAGGTCCAAAATGGCACCTGTGGATATCTACATTGATGCATATGGTCATTCGGCGTTGGTCACGGACCTTCCTCATTTAGTCGCCAATCACATTGGACATTGCCGTTGGTTATGCATCGAGAATGTGGAGAGAGAAACTCTTCAGCAACTTCTCGAATACACCTCCAGTCAACCGGCGCCCATTCTCACGTTCTTGAAGATACAAGGCCACAATGGGATACATTTCTCAGGTCCACTGTTTGCGTCAGCTGCCCCACGTCTGAGGGTTTTGGATCTCCAAGGCCTCGAGCTGAATACAATTCAAATTCCATGGATATCCGTGTTTAAGGCAGTAACACACCTACGCCTCGACGACATATATATCACAAACTCGGAAACCTACAGCTCCTTCCGATGTATACTCGGGACATTGAAATCACTGTCGCATCTTGAGCTGCAGCCGTTGGAGTTTCCCATCCCGCTGCCGCCACAGTCGCCCCTGGAGTTGCCCAACCTCCAATTCTTGCACGTGGACAGTTCAGCCTGTCCTCAAACTCTCGATATCATTTTACATAATATCCGAGCCTCGTCTTTGACTTCTCTGTCGTTGATAGGATGGGACATCAACAGAGAAGACAGTCTCATCCAGGGTTCACTGCTAGCGCAGTCCCACTTCCCTTCCCTACGACATCTCATCATCTCAGGATTTATGTCCAAATTTTGCTTGCTTGCTGAAGCGTTGCCTGACATCGAGCGCTTGACATGTGGACCAGCCGGAGTATTCAGCCATAATAAAAATTTCCACACCATGCTTGCTGAGATCAACAGTTGCGCAACGCTGGCATGGCCCAAATTAGAACGCATCGCGGTATCCAGAATGTATAGCCATGTTGTTATTGATTTGGCTTTGCGCAACGCCTTTCTCAATCTGCAACAAGCCGGTCGTCCACTTCACAAGCTTATGCTACCTCAAGAGTACATCTCTGGAACCGACACGATGGCCCTGGCGCTGCTGAGGGAGGTTGTGGAGATTGAGCCGTTTAACGACGACTGGCCGACACCATTCGAAACTTTGTTTTGATGTATGCGGTGGTGCGTACGTTGCCTATGCGTTTATTTGCACTCACTGAGCCGTGTTTATCTGAATCATCGCAGAACCCTTGGTTGGATTTTAACGCAATATGGGTATCCGTGGTACAGATTGTGTGTTGTGAATGCTTACATCAGTGAAATAGCACTACTATCGTTCAGTTGATGTTCACCTTTTTACTCTACAGCCAGACACGCTACCCGGAACTCGCGCGCACCTGTCGTCGACATCTGCCTTAGAGGGAATGCTTTAGATCAACCAATCCATGACGATATTTTCCAACGAAATTATGCAAGTATCTCGATGCGTTGGTGTGACTGGAGCAACCTGTCGCAGATACAGAGACAACTCCACAGCACGTGGGCATGGCCGGCTGGACCTGGAACGAGCCTGGGTGGTAAGAAATTAAATAGCCGAAGTGAAAGATTTGCGGAGGTGAAGAGTGAAGAGTTGGCACGCCGCGTTGACATCGACGAGCTGCTTTGGGTGCCACCATCTTGATTGCGTACCTCGGCAATCCCTTGGTGTGAAGTGTGTGACATGAAATCACAGCAGCTCGCTGACAGATAGTTTCTGGGGTAAAGAGGCGAGGTCCGGACGGCACATACGAGCAGGACAAGATGGCTTAGTTGGTTGACAGTTTATTTCGGCTTGAAGCCCAGAATGGCCTTGATTCAGTGGAGGTTGACGAGCAGCCGAATTTCATTCCCCCTCCTGTCATGTACTTGGCACAGTGCACAGGAGCAGAGAGGTTGAAATGAAATCTGTTGGGACCTAGAGCTATATCTACACAGGAACATGAGACCATCACAGCGGGAGATGATCTACACACAGCACACGATAAGTACAGCCAAAGGTGTGAACGTTCGCTCGGGTGATGGCGCACACGGTCGATGTTACAGCCTGCACAACAAGTCTGCACACTCACCGAAAAAATCACCTGTAAATTGCAATATGAACGGCAATTAACCACACGCATGACGCGTAGTACGGGTACCTACCCTGCCCCCATCCGCACCGATTTCGCCGTCCCTCAGCCCCCCGAAACCTCCCCGGTCCTCCCCCCCGGTCGGACTCGGGCTCGGTGGCGCCCGCACGCACGCACCGTGACTGGCTGGAACTTGAAGCGCCTTCGGGCTGGAAGCGCCTTGAGGCCTTCCATCTCGCTATCAGCCTTCCTTTTTGCCTTAGCCTTTAAGCTTGGCAACTGCACCCTAAGCAATGCACCCTGCCGAGCCAGCGCCAGCGCCGGCAGTTCGGATGACCTGTTGCGATCGGCGATACCGCAGCGAACGCTAAAGCCCGAGATTCAAGTTATCTGTGCATCATATACGCATATGGATCCAGGACACTTGGATATCCGATAAATCACAACACGCACCCGCAATTTGCTTCCGCCCTGTGCCTTGTCAGTTTAGATTTGGCGTTTATTGGCAATGGCATGGCATGGGCAAACAGCCGTCGCTTGATCGTATCGTATCGCCGAATCGCACCGCGATCATAACAAAACAGCGAACAGCGAGACAGCGAGCAACGTTGCACAGAATCCAGATCAGGATGCGAATGTCAGATTACACGCCGTTCGAGTTACCGAGGCCCGTGCGGGAGATTATCGATTGACCTCAGGGCGCCCGGACGAAATGTGAATAAAGGGATGGAATTGGCAATAGGGCTTTCGTACGGTAACTGACTAGAGCAGGCTAGATAAGATATTGATATGAAAGGGGGCGAAAATGAAAGGAACTGCCAACGAGGCGAGGCTTGGTGCATCAATGAATCATGATAATTGCAAGAAAGAGTGAGTGAACGGGCAGTGCTAAGTGTAAGTCCAGTAGATACACCGTCGAGAGTTAAGAGTTGAGACTGCAGATAGGAGAGTAGACGAGAGGAGGTAATGGATAATGGGTAATGGAGAACCTGCGGAGAATGAGCAGAATGGAGGTAATGGAGGCAATGGAGTGAATGTGTGCGTGTGTATGCTATATACAGGGCGTGATGGCAGGTGATGGGGGAAATGGGAATGGAAAATGGAAAATGAGATACGAGATACGAGGTACGAAGATGAAAAAAGTGAAATGGAACACAGCGATTCGAAAACAAAGGGCAGGCGAGGTGGGAGAGGGGCGGTCCAGGCATGCGATGACGGCGATGACGGGCGTCACCGGCGTGCTTGGCCTGCTTGGCGCTGGCGTTATGAGTCACGACACCATAATGGGTGAGGTGGGCAGGCGGTGGGGTGGTATTAGGGTCAGCGGTCCTAGGGTCCTCGGATCTGGGATTCAGGATCCCTGGGGTACCGCTCCAGAAACGGGGTGGCAAAGTCGGACGGGAGGGTGTGCGAGCACAAACAGCAACCAGACGATAAGATATCGGTACTGTAGATCTAGAATCACAACATGCACAGCTGTACAAATATACACCGTGTGTATGTACAATCTCGCAACGAGCGGGCGCGCGGGGTGTATTATAAGCGTCCTGGCATCTGCAAGGGCCGTTGTGTTAGCAGGTGCACGTGCGGGAGGGGATTGGAGGCAAACGCACCATGGGTGTTTTTGGAAACACTGCAGAGGCGGGGACGGAGAAAAGGAGTGGGGATGTAGGGTGTAGGGATGTGGGAATGCGATAGAGGGGGGGCGGGGGGCGCACCATGGCTGCTTTTGAGACGGTGCATTGCGAGGCGCATATATGCGGGGGGGAGTGGGCGGGTATACAATATGCACACGAGACCAAGACAAGATGGAGATGCAGGAGGGTGGGTGGGGGCGCAGCGCTTTTATGCGACTGCCGGGCAGGGTGGTGGTGGTGGTAATACATATCAAACAGGGTGTGCCCAATAACAAAACCGGCGAATACGCCCAAGAACCCAGAAAAACCGCACGGGGCGTCCGCGCGCATAGATAGGCGATAGGCATAACCTGAGCTAAGTGCCCAGGGCATCAGGATGCAGAACAGCCGGCCGAGAACAAGAACGCGAACAAGGCATTGCTATTGCACCCTATTCGTGGTGCGCATGCGGGTGCGCGGGCGGCGCGTGCGCCTCCTCCGCGTCCTTGTGCCGGCTGACCTTCTCCACGCCCGCGCCGAGCGCCGTCTTGCGCACCGTCGCCGCGTCCTCGTCCTCGCTCGACGCACCGTCGCTCTCGCTCTCGCCCTCGTCNTCAGACGTCGTCCCGCTCCCGCTCCCCGACCCGCCCTTCGCGCCCGCGAGCGCCGCCGCGGGCGCCTGCGCCTTGTACTCGAAGCTCGCGAGGCGCAGCGGCGAGCGCGGGCCGCGCTCGCGCTCCTCGGGCGGGGGCGCGGAGGGCAGGGAGATGAGCGACGCGGAGCCCGAGCCGGAGCGCGTGCGGTGGTGCGGGCGCACGGGGGAGGTGGGCGATATAGGGGACGCGGCGGCGACGGTGGCACCGGGGAACGCGTGCACCAGCGGCTTTGGCGCTTCCTCCGCGGTCATCTCTGCGGGCTCCGCCCCCCGCTCCACCGCAGCTGCACCTTCGGTTTCGTTGGCGGTTTCTGCGGGTGTGGGTGCAGATTCAGCCGCAGCAGGCGCCTCAGCGGGAGCAGCAGCAGCCGCAGCCTCCGCGGCCGCCTTCTCCTTCGCAGCCTTCTCCCTTGCCTCCCTCCTCTTCCGCGCCCACGACACCCCTCCACCGTCATCATCGTCGTCGTCCCCGCCCTTCGCCGCCGTCAGCCCCGTCCCGCCGTGGACCTTGCTGTACGCGGCCTCGACGCCGTCCTTGTCCGGGTGCGCGCCCTTCGACTTGACCGCGCCCATCCCGCCGTACCCCCACTCCACAAACGCCGGCTCCTCGTCCTTGGCCGTCTCAAACAGGTTGCTCTCCTTCAGCGCGCGCCGCCCGCCGTACACGCGCCCGTTCAGCATGCGCGTGCCCTTCGCCCGCGCGCCGCCCGGGCCCTTCGCGCCCCCCAGCACCGCGCCGGCGGACTTGGACGAGGAGTTGGACGTGACAGACGAGGCCCGCGCGCGGCCCCCGCTGCGGCGCTCGTCGCCTTTGAAGCTGTGCGCGGACTCGGACCGCGCGAGCGGGGAGCCAAACCACTCCTTGCCCTTCCCCTTCCCGCCCGCCGAGCCCGCGCTCGTCCACCGGCCGAGGCTGAGCATGCCCGTGCCCGCGCGGCCGTCCTCCTCGCTCGACGTGGTCGAGGCGCCCGAGCGCGACTCGCGCGAGCCGGAGCGGAAGAGGTTGATCGCGCCGAGCGTGAGCACGTCCTCCGCGCTGATGCTGCTCAGGTTGAAGCGCGACGCCGTCGGCGGCGCGGCGGCCCTGGNCTTGGGGTTCGGCGAGGGCGCGCGGCGCATGAACGGCTTAAGGAGCTTGGGCTTCCACCCCGAGGTGATGGTGGCGCTGCTCGTGTGCGAGGGCGTCGGCGTGAGCCCGTTCCCGTTCGCGTTGAATTTTCCGCTGCCGCCGTCGGGGGCGCGGAGCGGGTCCGGGAGCGTCGCGGTGCTCTCGTTCTGGCTGACGCTGTAGTCGGCGTCGAGGGGGCGGCACTGCGATAGGGGGCTGTTCTGGCGCGAGTTGGCGGCGGAGCCGGAGGGGGAGTAGTACGAGGAGGCGGCGGAGGGGAGGAGGAGCTCCGGCGGGGCGGGGCTCAGGCCGAGGGAGGCCGCGTGCGGGTGGGGGTCTTCGGAGGCGTCGCCGTCGCCGTCTTCGCCTTCGAGGAGGGCGGGGTCCGGGAGTGGGGCGAAGCGGATGCGGCGCGAGGGGAGCGAAGAGGATGCGCTCACTGTGCCCGTCGCCTTGGATTTCGAGTTGGAAGAAGATGAAGACGATGAGGATTCGTCCAGGGAGGAGGAGAGAGATTGGTTCGAGGGGGTGTTGCTGTTCGATATGCGTTTCTGCGCGATGCTAGTCCCGCTGCCACTGGCGACTGCCGTGTTGATCAGGATGCTCGGGCGTGTGCGCGGGGAGTACTGGTGCTGGTACTGGGTAAAGCTCTGCGGTCTCATCACCGCAGTCATTGTGGTGAGGATGCTGGTTGGGGGGAGAAGAGAGCGATGATGGAAAGCGCAGGAATTGGATGTAAAAGGGAAATCAAGCAAAGCGGTGATTATATTATAACCACTTGGCACTACCGCGGTCCTCGGGGTCCATCTCCCAGCCTAGCACACGCTTCTCTTCACCTCCCTCTAACCCACCGGCGACTTGTTTGCGCTATCATTTAATCCAGGCTATTACAACTACCCCTCCCCCTCCCCCCTCCTCGCAAGTCCCCCCCGCAATCCGATTACTCTAGTACGCCTCCCTGCTCGCAGCGATCGCCCAGATCTCCACTGTGCCGGATCCAGATCCACCTGTCGCCCATCGTTTCAAATCGGTACTGCTGCCGCGCACAGCCGGGACCCACTCCCGCCCCTGTCATCTGCGCTTCTAAGTCGACCTTCATTTCCGGCCAGCCGTCCCAGTTCCCACCCAGCCCGTCCCGGAGCATGACTTCAGACGCGCAGTCGCGCCCCTTTCGCCGCGTCACCCGCCCCCTCGCCCGATGCAGCCAGCGCACACAACACCCGCAACACACAACAGCACAATAGACCTCGACGGCATCCGCCTGGGCAGCGCGCCGCCTGATTGGCCCGCGCAACCCAAACACCCAATCGGTCAGAGCACCACCACCACTGATCCCAGTGCCGCCGAGCCTGCATCGGTATATCCCAGCCTGGCTGCCCGCTGTCACATTTCAGTGTCTTGACTATTTTCGCGTACTCGGAAAAACCGGGGCTCATCCTCTGGCCATTCGCATCTCCAGGGCCTCCCTCGCCACGCGGCCACAGTGGGCCAATGTCCAAAGCCTAACTTTGGCCTAACTTAAATTTGTTATTTTCCGAACGTGCGTCGGGCCTCGGCGTCGGCTCGGTGGTCGTCGCCAGCTGCGTGCTGTCAGTGTCATTGTGCGACTGTCAGCGACTCAGCGTGCGCGTCCGAGATTGAAATGGATAACGTACTGCCACTTACGCCTCGGACTCCAAGGACCAACGTTCAACATCCATTGAACATTCTCTTCGAACATCCAACATTCACTGTCATCCAACATGCCGCGTGTCCGGGAGGTGCCTAGCGCCCGCGCCGCATACATAATCCAGATCTTTGCTACTTTGCGCGTACGTACATACGCTGCGGTGCAGCTGCGTCCCCGGCCGGTGGCGCTTGCAACGATGCTTTGCTTATCGCGGTCGCCGCCGCCCGTCGCAGCCTGAGCGTATGCCTCGGACTCCGAAGGAGAATCGGGACGTATGTGCCGTATGTGCCCTCCGGTTTCCCTCGAGGCGCGACGAATGTGGGCTCGTATATGCTCATAATGCATAATGCATAATGCACATGATTATGGATGGACCTGGAAGGCTGGAACGCAGACACGCGGGTGCTTATCTCGCGCACTCCCGGGATGACGCGCGCGCCGTTAAGCATCCTCTCACCGATACCGTATAATTGAGATCGACTGTACGATTCCACGGAGGCAACCTTAACTCGCCCCCCGGCAGAGATTCAGTGACCAGTCGCGGCTCGCCGCGTCAACGCATCAACGTGCAACACCCAACGCACATGGGTCGATATCAATTATCAAATTACCAAATTATCAACCCAGATCCCAGCGGGCGGCGGGCAGCGGCGACGGCACGCGCGGAAGCATCTCGTTTTTTTTCATACTCAACCTTCAAGCGCCTATATCAACACCGACCCTGCGCGACTGCGCGGACTCCTGGCACTTGGCAATGGCACTTGGCGCTGGTTGCCACCAACGCACGTCGAACAAGGTCGCCGAGTCGCGTCGGCTCGTCGCCAGCGTTTCGACTTTCGACTCTCGCCTGCGCGTACGTACCACGGCCGGGACTCCGAACGCGTGCGCGTGCGCGTGCTCGGAGAGTGCCTGGCGCCCGCAGATCCTGCATTTATACTATATGCGTATGTGTACGCGGTGGCTTCGAGCTTAAAGTCACAGCTTCTCACAGCGTCTTAGATACCAA
>KV417485.1:342430-370366 GCA_001630335.1 Athelia psychrophila | reverse complement strand
AGAAATTGCGAGGACAGTCCGAACTAAACTGTGTGTGAATCAGACAAAGAATCTGAGTTCGACGAGTCTTACGACACGACCGTGCCTAGGATTGCAAGAGACTGCGTTACTCCATAACAGCTTATCGCTGAAAATCAGTGAATAGTTTTCTATGTTGACTAGTGTGTCAACACCAAACGAATTACATAGCAAGATAACGTTCTGTTCATCAGTTTTATTTAATAACTGGGAACATATCATCGAACACATTTTTCAATCCATGAATCCCCATGGATGTCACCCAACATTCACTCCCCCTTGATTTTTGAGTTATAGTTGTACGACTTTCGTTTTAGAACGATCAGGAATATATGATTAAGACTACAGGAAAAACCCTGATAAAGGGTCCCAGAGACTAACCAACGATTGGGTTAGTGATTATAGATAGACATAATGTTTGTAATGTATGGGGTAAAAAACAATGAACGACTGACTCTGTTACCAGGATTTATAATACGACTGACTCCGACTGACTCGTTTTCCAGGGGTTTCCAACACGACTGGTTAGGATTTGTGGGGTCTATAGACTCCGACTGACTAGGTTAAAATTATTTTTACCCTGGGTCTAAATGACGACTGACTACCACCTCAAGGATCTTATAAGGTACTGACTACGACTGAAAAGGTTTGTGGGATGATTACACGACTGACTAGTTTCATGGAATCAAAAAATTACGACTAACTAGGAGTCATGGGACAAACAGTACGAATGACTAGAACAGTTCCACATTGGTACACTGAAAAGAGTGCCCACCCATGGCAAGTACACTAGATACACCGAAAAATTCATAACCAGTACACGTCCTAAACTAGAACACTGAAAACCATAAAAGAAAAACGTGTTAAAACGGTACACCCACCACTGTGGACAGTCGATAAAAGTTTCAGGACTTCTTTTACATCAACAACTTGATCCTAACTTGGCTGCTGGAGGTTCATTAGTGTATAAACATCACCCCCGTTAAACTCCTAAAACAAGTTATATAAGACCTAAAAAAAATCCGAAGACGGTCCCCTTGAACATCCCGTTTACCGTAAAGCGACCTTGTAGACCATTGGAAATAAAAAAAACTTCTGTCCTCGACCAACCATCAGTTCACCAGTCACTTTGATAAGCCATCCTTAAAACGACTTGTAGACCACCGCACTCTTCGTATTACCTTTGATCACAGCCTGGAACCCTCAGTAGTAATGACCATCACACCCTGTGAAAAATGTCAGGATAGAAGTATAGTCGACCCCGAACCCGTTGATAAAGGTTTATATCAATCGAACTCCCTGGTACGGCCGTAAGGCGTAAAACTGTACGAAGAACAATCGAGGGGACACCGCAAGAATAACACGAAGAAAACNTAGCCGCCACTATCCACAACAGTTCCAATCAGATGCCGCCTCTTACGAACAGTCAAGGCCACCAACCTACAACAGGGAACAATTCACAACCTTGGTATAAAGACCGAACAGACCCCCACCACAGTTCTTTTTATCCCCCTAAGATGCTCCAATTATTAGAACTGACGGAAACACCAGAAACCACTTCTTAGGCTCAGGTCCGGAACTCTAAAACAACACTAAATGACTTAAGGTAGTATATGTGGACTCAAACATGGCACACGGGAATTTAAAAGAAACATGTACTAGAATTGTCATAGTACTTAGAAAGATCATACGGTTTTAAAGAATCGTTTGTTAAGCAAAGAGTGTTAACATGTACGTTTAAGGCTCAATTTTATCGCCTCCCGAATTTACGCCATTTTACGTCTAGTACAAGAGACAGGCTAAAACCCACACTTTGGTAAAGTGTCGCACTGTTGCGGGAGGAGGTGAACACTGTAGTTGTACGTACGGGAGCCTGAAGTTTCACATCTCTCGCAGGACGTACTTAAGTCCATGTAGAACTGCTTGGCAATTCGACTCCGAGACTTCTTTGAGTTTGGCTAGAGGTTGGTAAGCCGCGCTGACGTCCTTCCAAACCTTTGCCGGGGTACCTATAACACGTGGGTCCCGCTCGACATCGAAAAAGTCGGGACCCTGCTCTCCACACCAACGCGGCAGCCCACCTAGGTACTTTGCCCAGTCGCCGTTTTCAGACGACTACCGGAGTAGTTCGAGTTCGAGCCAGTTGCTCCCTTCTCGGAGGTCCGTCGGTTGTTGTACAGGTCCCCCAGGTCTTGAGGAAGAAGCAGTAGCTCGAACTTAAAGTTCTCACATGTGAAGCTAACACTATTATCGTGCGGTTCGGCGATGTGTGTACCTTGGAAAGTACGAACTTGGGCCCCCAACCCTCAACACCCCGCTACTAATTTACCCGTATGAGGTCTTGCCCATGACACTCGCACCTTTCCTACCGTACCCAGGTTCCTAAAACTTCACAGTCCCTTTCGCTTGCTTCCATGCCGTTACACTGCGCTCCCTTGGGCCTATGCAACTGAACACTACAGAAAGATCCTTCAGAAGGGAGCTTGAGGTGGTTTAAACCCGTTAAAACATTTTGTCAGGTTTCTCGGAATCGGCATGCGACCGACTACCGGTCCGATCAGTCCGATAAGGTTCCTTCTTATTCAAGGTACAGCTCTAGATAAGACACGGTCACTGGTTTACCCCGCCGTTTTATGGAGTCGAAACCCCACTACCACTTACATAGCTCTTCGCGGTCCAGAAGTCGACGACCGAGCCCACACTTCTGGTCTACATCTCACACATTACTGCTTTCGGAGGGAAAGTGAAACGACTCGACCGATTCGTATTAGCTGACGGGAGCCTATGCGTGTCATACGGTGGCAAGTGTGACACGTTAATTGTCCCGTTCGTGAGCTAGGGGTCTAACTCGACCTCTGGTGAGTTTACTAGCATCGCTATAACAATTACCCATAACCGACCTCGCTCTGTTCGTACGCCTATTGTAAAGCTCTGTGGACAGCAGTAGACTTAGTAGGAGCGACAGTTTTACCTGCATCCTGGTCTGACGCCCTCACCTAACCTGCTACAGGGAGGTAGTAGATGTTTGTGAAACGTTCCTGTCGCCTCGTACTACAAAGTTTTCCCCACCCCTCCACCTCTTTCCCGCACCTACTTATAAAGCCTATCATAGAGTCGACCTTTAACTGCCTTTCTTCTCTACTCCCGAAACACACGGACACGTATTAGGACGTTGCGTTGCGCAAAGCTGACGTTCGCGGCTTCGTGCTGAAAGTAAACGCTATAGAGAAATAGGTATACTAGGTCTAGAGCTTTTTCCAGCACCTGACTGAAGGCCCGCCGTAAGTAGACGCGAAAACATGGTCCGCCATCCAACGGGACCTCGTCCAGTACTTGTCGCCTGCCGCGCTACAATATCCAGAAAGGGTAACATGGCCGTGGCGTGCTGTCCGTCTGTGACAAGCACACGTACGACTTAGACTATAAACAGTAATACTCTAGACGGTTACTCATGTCGTCTGAACTTCCGAGTGGTTAGAGGAACTATTTAAGTGAATAACAGCCCACAACGCTAGTATGTCCAGTTCATGTCCATAGTCAAAACGCTATAGCCCCGATTCTAGACAGCCGTGACACATATATACAGGTCCTCGTGACCGCACCTTAATTCTCGCCTATAGTTCTCTGTCAACAGACCTTTGTTTACACTTAGTGTTAAGGACTCGCGCAGCGCCAGTTCACGGCCTCAGTTACTGACGAGAGTACGGCAAGTGGTGTTGCACTGGGGAGTATAAAATGGCACTCCCCGCCGGCAGTCACGGGCCCCCCATATAGCCCCCCTTATATCGAACCCATATATCGAAAATACGCTTAGTAGTGAGTCACGGTCTAGGCTATCTTTAGTTTAACAATACGCACTCACTCAGAACCCGGTTTTTGGCTTCGTTTTTTTCCAAAACTCAGCCGGGCTTTGTTTACAGGCTGGATCTTTCCCTTCTCTGAGCCTACTCGACACTACCCGATAGGAACGGGCATGACCTGTTATTATGACTTTTACTTTTAACTTCGACACTAGTGGACACTAGTGGACACTAAACGACACTAAACGACACTAGTCGACACTAGTGTCGACTAGTGTCGATTAGTGTCGACGATGTTGAAGACTATCGTCAAAACTGAAAGCGACCACTGTGCCTATGGCGACTCGTAAAGGCTCAGGGCGGAGGCTTTGGAGGATAATAGTGTCTACTAGTGTCCGCTGTTAGTGTCGTACTGTAAATACTTAACCGCAGCACCCAAGCGGATTGTGATTAGGACATTAGAACCTTTGCAAAAACATACAGATTTCAATATTTGTGTTTCGCAACAATTCCGACCATCAGAGTTATAGTCACAGACAGACTTGGCTTTGTATATATAACAGTTACCATCAGCATCCGACTCTTTCCATTTAAAGTAGCAGTTGGCATTACTTGCAGCTACTAATCCTACAGCCCTATAACCTTCTTCGAAATCGACGTTTAGGTCACTAAATAATCGACTTTTCCGGAAGAACTCAAACTAGGGATAGCCCGTCGATATTTGTTTGGACCGGCAACTCTAGGGATAAGTATAGAACACTTTTCCGTCATCACAGCGTGTTCATTGGCTGTAATTTAAATTATGGCAAACACTTTGATGGTAAAATACTGTATACTAGTAATGCTGTATGGTGGACATGCTTAGGCAAAACGACCAGTCTGTTGCTCTATAGTTGCGCTGGGGCTTTTAAATGGCTCAGCGAAATTATGTCAAGGGACCCAGTCCTACCCAGCCGTTAGTAGAGGGAACGGAGGCTTATTATCGTTGGTAGGGATAGACATTTAAGTTGAACTTCTTCTGGTTGTGATATCGACGTCGCAATACATATTAAATGTTTGTTTAGTCGATTTAAAGACGCAGCCCTTCGGACTTTCGTATGCCCCGGAGAGCCTTTAGTAGACTCGTAACCAATCTGATTACATAGTAAAACTGACGGTACCCCGACCGACAACGCGAGCGCAATAAGTCATATGTATGTACATACTCGAGCGGATTTGGCAGAAGCGGACGCAAAATCTGCGGAAAATCTGACTCTAAAGTAAAAGTATGCTTCTCAACTACATAGTCCTTTCGCTCGACGTAGATTGAACCCGTTTTGCCAGTCTGAGTATCGTCAGTTTTACTACATACCAGATTATGACACTCGGTAATCCCCTATGTCGGCTCCCGAAAATTCTCGGCCGGTCTCGGAGCCAATAGGTCCAAAATCCTCGCATTTTGTGACCCTCCGAACTACATTTCAGTGGTCCCTCGTAGAGCTTAGTTATAGGTTGCTAATATAGGTTTTTGCATGTTCTGAATCGATTCTTCAGCTCAGAATTTTGAAATTTGATGTATAAGATGAGATTCACTCAAATTATTCTCTGTTTACATTGTTGAGAGCAGTTTAATTAAATAGGGGTTTTCACAGTGAGGATTAAGTCGTGATTATGGCCGTGATTATGTGCACGATTATGAGAAAAAATACAATAATCGAGGACCTATAATCGTCCCATAATTGTGCCTCAACTTTGATTGCGCACAATTATGGAGAGATTCTGTGAGCTCCGACTTCATTTTGCCTGGCTGTTTACGGGCTGTTTATGCCACAATTTACCCACACCTACTTGTCAAACACATGTCTACATACTCTGAAAGGCGGATGTTAGCTGATGCTTTGCACCAGGCATGTCTAGATCACATAATAGCCGAGGCTGAGATACATATGGGGGATGAGGGATATGATTCAGAGTTAGAAGACGACGACAACGAGGGCCGTGACACGGCTGTACATGAGACATCCTCAGACCCCTGCTCAACAGCTGACTTGCCTTCCGAGGACGAAGTCCTTCCATCAACTAGAGACTGTACTTACTTAAATGCTCGTGATCCGATCACCGAAAGCAACACCACCCTCGCTGCTGACACCTCTGTCGCTGTCGTTCTCTTTCTCGGTCTGTGTCCCCTTCTTTTCTCCCCTTTCTTCATGTCTTTAGCGGCCTTATCGGCCTTGGTGACTGGGAGTCGAGATTCGATGACAGCGCCAGGTGAAGGGTGCAGTGGTTGTGTGCGAGTCAGTACCATATGGTAGAAGAGAGGTTAGGCGCGTGAAGATACTGAGACCGGAAAGTGAAATCACGAGTCACAGAATCGCGCGAAATCAAAGTTGAGAAACGATTAAGTCGCGATTTTGGGCCGTGGATTATGAAAAAAAACTCATAATCGTGGACATAATCGCGGCCATAATCACGACTTAATCCTTACTGTGAAAACCCTTATTACTAGAATAAAATGTTCAGGATAGTATTTTATTTTATTGCTCTTAACAATGTAAACACGGTAGAAGATTTCCAGATCTCACTCAAGACAGCAGAATTTCAAAATTCTATTCTGAAGAATCGATTCAGCACCCAAAATTACCTATAATCGCCACTCAAACCTAAGCTCTGTAATGAGCAACCAGACTTTGGGTCACAAAATGCGATGAGTTTGGGACCTATTGGTGCCGGGACAATGCTGGAGCCGGTATAGCGGATTGCCGAGCCCCACAGATTAGTTACGAGTAGTGTTGCCGCAAGCTGAGGTACCTCCGAAGCTGAGTTGACCTCAGCTCAAGATGACATCATCGTTGACACCTCAAGTTGCCTTGAGGTCGGTCAACTCAAGCTGCCTTGCGAGCCCATCAATCCACCTTCCTTTCTCAGCTTCACCGAGGGTTTGGTATCACGAGAACTTTCTGTTGTTGCAGTGATGTCCCACCGGAAAAGGTTGACGAGCTGCTTGCAGAGGGGCGTATCAGTGACCTGAAAGAGTTGTACATTACTAGATGCTTCTTGGCGGGAGATCTCAGCAGCTCGGGAATTGATTTGGATTAGCTCTGGAATACCTTTTGATCTGTTGAGTTTTGCTGTGTGGTGTCTACGTGCTTGGAAAAGCGTCCAGTCAAATAGATTATAGGTAAGTAGGGGGGGCGACGAGTACAGTACTAGTACGCCACAGCTAATTGGTACACTACTAGCACCGACCTTGAGGTACCTTGAGTCAGCTCGACCAATCTCAAGGCTCCACAAGCTGGCAGCCCCTGTGACCTTGAGTTGCCTTCAACTCAGCTTCCGGCAACACTAGTTACGAGTAGATGCGGAAAGATGCGCCTGTGTGCAGGATCTCGGAGATTACATTTCATCTAATTCTGAGCGGCTTCACTGCTTCGGCTTTACAAGACACCACAAAGTCTTACCAACACTGGGACTACTTAATTGGTTCACCCCAAATGATCCAACTGCCCATAATTTCTGCCCTTGCTAGTAGTTCCTCCGAGTCGATATCTGCTAAATTATCTGCTGTCTTCAACTCGTCGGTGGCTTGTTGTTGGTGGGCAACGCTTAGCTGCGGTAGATTTATACCAGTCACTGAGTCAGCTGTCTCCCGCGGTCTTTGTCTGGCGTGTTCTGTCTCGAACTGCCAACTGTCCGACCCTGTCCGACTCCGAGTCCACGATGCTTCTGTGCTTTTGGGTGGACTTGTCAGTGCTGCCGACGGCTTTCGTATATCGAGAACTTGCCATACGCACTGTCTACGCAACATGTCCAATTTACATAAAGGTTGCGCTGCGTCGGCGGCCACAAGTTACGCAACAAAAACGTCTACCACATGCGATACGACCCGAGAAATCATTCAATATGAGGGCGTGTAGTATTTCAGGTAATATGCACTAGCCAAAAAGCATTCGAGGAAGGATATATGGCAGCCTTTCGAGTGAAGAAGAGATGTGGTGTCGCGCGCCGCGGCAACCTGCAGCAGACTGCGCAGTGACTGCCGCGTCAAAATAATTTTCCCATTCAGGGGTTTTGGAACGTGTGGGCCAGGGCGACACGGGCGGCCCGGGTAGGTTGCGCAAGGCACGTCCGACTCGGATATTCGATACAGCCGCTAAATAGTTCAAGTTCTGCGTCTTCCATACTTCCACCCTCAGCCTCTCTTCCTCTCTCCATTCTCCTCGACTTCGAATACCACATTCACTTATCCCACATTCCTTCCATTCTTAACCAAACCCACGCTATCTACCATGCGCTTCGCTATCGCATCCCTATTGGCCGTGCTCGCCGCATCCGGCGCCGCTACCGTTACTGGTGTTGCAACACCCACCACCACACTATTGAGACCTCTTAACCCAGATCCATCTGTGCTTCAGCTTTCAAATTCGTCGGACATCGCTGCTCGTGCTCCTTCGCCACGACCTGCTGCCCATTTGACCAATGCTAAACGCATAGCGCTTGGACTCCCGCCGAACAAGCCCCATCGCCGCAACACCAGGGCAAGCCATGCTAGAAGGTCGGCGACCCCTCCGCTTTCGTGAGTATCTTCCAAATTCCGATGATATTTCAACACTCTGATACGCTGTGCTTCGTTTACAGCGCTTCAGGCAGTATTCTGGTCACCAACACAGATACTTTGGCGGTTATCGGCTATATCTCACCCATCCTCAACGATCTCGGACAATATGGCTTTGTCCAGGCCTCCGTGACTGGTTCCCTCACAGTTTCATTTTCCTATCAGCCGCTAGACCCGACTCCCATCGACATCACGGCCACCAATGGCGTTGTTGCTGGTGAACCCTTTTTCGGCGGCAGTGAGTTTTTCTTTTTTTGCTTGTAAAATTTGGATGATATCTGATGATATATTTATCAGTTGTCGGGTATGCATCAAGCTCCGATGATCTTGGACCTGGCAGCCCAAAGTGAGTTTTCTTGGCTCTGCTTCGTGAAGCAATTTCTTATCACATCCCCAGTTACAACTTCATCGGCGCCACTGTTCAAAGTATGTTACTACTAAAAGATCTGCAATGATCGGTCGCTGATAATAGTGATATTATCCCCTGCTTCAGCTACGTCCGGTTCCCCGCCTGCTGAAGGCGCAAATACTTTCGATGACGCGACCCAAATTGACGAGCACATCGAGAGCGGCATTGTACACAGCTTTTCCTGCTTTACCGCGGGCCCCTGAGACTAATTAACGCTCGTCCTTTTTTCAGTGGTCGTACAACGCCGTTACCCAAAGTCTCACCCCCACTTGGATCAACACCGACGGGTCGGCTGTACCCACATCCCTCGTCTACGTCTCCGATGAACGTGTGTCCTTTTCTCTCTATACTGTCTTGTAGTCCGTAGCTAACAGTTACATTCAGCCCTGTTTGCTCTGACCGGCGACTCTCACGAATTCCTCAGTTTCTATGGACTCGGGGTCAGCGTTGTAAGTTAATTACGCTTTTCTTTGTCCGCTGCAACTCCCCAACTCATGCAATTTGCGCAACCAGACGTTTACCCTCGTCTCCGCCTAACTCGTCAGAAGAATGCTGGTTGCTGTTTCTCTCTCATTAATCGGATAATACCTCTGCCGTGGACTACCTTTTGTTATATTTGTAGTGTTATACTTTTTTTCTCTGGTCTCCTTCAATTCACTTTGTAGGGTGGATATCTTAGGTTAAATGTGTACGCGGGCAGATTCTAGCAGTGGTGGCGCACGCTCGCGTTCAGCACATGGCAGAGGCGACTCAGGCGAGACGCGCACTGTGGAATAGGGGAGTCCGTGCGTGGAGTTGCCCGCCCATGTAACACTCAATTGCCATGGTACCAGGTAAGTCTGTTGCCACACTCGTAAATAAGCCATAGTCCCACAGATTTCTGAATATTGTTGCTTGTTCTGGCCGGGGCCCACTTCATTGACGTTTCGACGGGCCGACGGCTGGGTAGGAGACTGCAAGGGACCATACCAACAAGATCTGAGGTGACGCTTAAACATATGCGCACAGCAGGCATCGGCATCATGCTTTGCCATTATTGTTGGCACAAAGCACGATGGCGACATTAATATTGACAAATCTTGACGCCTCAGTTATATATGGTGGCTATTAATATTGACCCCGGCAGTGACCGTCGCCCTTGAGTAAACCACCAGCAGCGCTTCTGCTCCCTAAGCCATCAGACTATTCAAAGATCACAGAGGTATGCTTTAGGAGGGAACACTGAAGCAACATTTCACTGACATAACGGATTGCACAGTGCATGATGCGCCAGATCAGCGATGCACGACGACATCATGCTCTCTCGTTGTCCGAGCGCCTAAAGGAGATTGCCAGTGTAAGGCTGAAGCTCCTTGCCGAACTGGATGACCTGGATGCACAGGCAAGGGCTGTGCTTCTGGAGCGTAACATTCTGCACAACTTGGATGCGCCCACATCCGACATTCCAGACGAGCTCCTTGTGATGCTTTTTGAGGCAGACGAGGACATGCACCTCAGCCAAGGCCTCGAACCACACTTCGGGGCTCTTGTATCACATGTATCGCATCGTTGGCGTGAAATAGCTCTGGCTACTCCCACCCTATGGAGCAGAGTCCGATTCGTGGTGGGCAAGCGCAAATCGTTGGAACAGTTTTATCTGTATCTTTCCAGGTCCAAATTGGCACCTGTGGATATCTACATTGACCTTCGTCAAATGCGTTTGCGCCAGGACCTTCTTCAGGCAATCGCTAATCACATGGGGCATTGCCGTCGGTTGTGCATCGAGAATGTGGAAAGAGAAAGTCTGCAGCGATTCCTCGAATGCACCTCCCATCAACCGGCACCCGTTCTCGCGTTCTTGAAGATAGGAGCGTTCTTGAACATAGAAAGCTCCAATTTGGCGCCATATTCGTTCTCTGGCCCGCTGTTTGCATCCGCTGCCCCCCGTCTGAGGATTCTGCACATGAATGCACTCGAGCTGAACACAATTCAGATCCCATATTTATTTGCGTTTAAGGCGGTAACATGCCTACGCCTCGGAAACATGTCTATCACAAGCTCGGAAGCCTACAGCACCTTCCGATATATACTCGGGGAAATTAGATCACTGTCGCATCTTGAGCTTCGGCCTGTGGAGTTTCCCATCCCGCTGCCACCACAGCCGCCCCTGGAGTTGCCCAACCTCCGATTCTTGCACGTGGACTTTTTAGACTGTCCTCAAACTCTCAATATTGTTATCCAAAATATCCGCGCCTCCTCTTTGACTTCTCTGTCACTGGACGGACGGCATGGCGAAGGAGAAGCGCTTGACCCGGATGTCATGAGGCTCGCAAGGTCCCACTTCCCTTTCCTACGACATCTCATCATTTCAGGAGGCTTCCAAGATATTTACTTGCTCGCTGAAACATTCCCTGACATCGAGCGCTTGGCATTTAAAACCAGACCCTTCGGGGATGGTAAAAATATTCACGTCGTCCTTGCTGAGATCGACCAAGGCACGACGCTGGCATGGCCCAAACTAGAAAGCATCGCGATAGATCGAATGTATAGCCATGCTGTTGATTTGGCCTTGCGCAACGCCATTATCAAATTGCAACAAGCCGGTCGTCCGCTTCGCATGCTTATGCTGCCTCGAGACACTATCTCTAAAACCGATACGAAGGCCCTGGCGCAGCTGAGGAAGGTTGTGGAGATTGAGCCGTTTAGAGACGACTGGCCGAAACCATTCGAAAATGTGTTCTGAGGTATGTGGTGGTGCATATGCTGCGTATGCGTTTATTTGCGTTCACTGAGCAGTTTTTATTTGGATCATTGCAGAACCCCCTGTTGGATTTTATCGCAATGCCGGTTCACTGAAGCACAGATTACCTCTGGAGTACATTTTTGAAATCGTTCGGGAGCAGGAACTGTGGGGATCTAATCCTTTAGCGAAGGCTGGCCTACGACATTCCAAAAGCTTTCCCCAAGCTATACGTATTCTATTTAAAGCATAATAAAACCGCTTGCATTTCAACGCAATGCGAGCTATGTATCTATGAACTGAAATGGGTGTTTTGGATACTTGCATTCACCTTGCATCGGTAAATTAACGTCAATTTCAAACGTGCTCAGTAATAGCCTATCGGTACATCAGTACAGCCTCGAAGCAACAGTTACGCGCCCCAAATGACGCTGGAAGGTCCAGTTTCCAAACAACTCGAAGTTGATGGAAAACGCGAAGCCACTTGCCAAGCACGCCGTGATCGCACAGCCAGACCCAGCAGCATAGAAGACTCCGGAATCGAGCTGGGATAACCAACCGCCATCTGTGATCTGCTCTTCATCTTTCATGCGGCAGTGGAGGTACCCTGAACACCGTACACCGCGCTGCGCACTCCACGTCTCGGCAAAGTTTCCAGGATATGCATCTTGATTCTCGATCCTTGACCCTTGAGTGCCAAGTCGACTGTCAGAACGAAATGAGTTTCAGAATTTGAGATTACTTGGACGCGGACGCGGGAAATTCGCCAGTGACTATGTGGCGTGCGGCGTAATGGCCACTGGTCGTGGCTGTAATCGATGGGACCTTTGTTGGTCGGACGTGAGGTCAAGAGGTGGTAGTTCATTTCGCAGCGGAAGGGGTGTGATCAGAATCTGTATGTGACCACTGACCATCAGGCGAGGACCCAGGAAACCGCTTGGAGGGTAAACAGTTTGACTGCTTGACTCTCGAGAATTCGGCCAGCGTAGTGAAGGTTGGAGTGTGCAAGCGGCCAAGAATATCCCAAGCACATCGCACTGGCCGCAGCGCAAAAGACGCATGCGCTTGTCCGGTCGAACCGCCACGGTCACGCCGCAGTGTGAGATCGAGGAACGATGATTCCATACACCAAGTACCGAGTTAATGGATGTTCGGAATGGCAGCACTGGTGGTCAGTGCAATGCATCAGCGGTCGTGAGATCAACAGCTTTTACACAGCCGAAATGAATCAAATGCACATGATGAGTCGGATGCGGATGCGCGACATTCGCCACTCACTCGTCTCAGTGGCGACTGGCTAATCACCTGTCACACGAGCAGCTGGAGCCTGTGTCGAAATGAGGATGAACGGCTGAACACCGGACGCTGGCATTTCATTTCGGGGCCCGGAATCTTGCGGCTATAATTAGGAACATATGGGCCGAGGCAGGTGAAGATTGGGTGAACTTGAAGAGGTAACTAGAAGAGTGACGACGGACAAGTGTGAAAATCATGACCCGTCACTCGCCGCTAATGACCGGTGTGGCCGATCGTGTCGTGTACCTCGGGTTCCGCGGGGAAGGCAATATCTATGTTGGGCGCATGTTGAGCAAATTTGAGTGTATATGTATGTGCGGACAGGTCTGGGAAAATCCATGAGTGCGAGGAAACTTCGGACCACTGAGACATGATATGCTGCCAAACGAGTCTGTCACCCCAGAACAGTACCCATCGAAGCACAAACTTGAAAGAGTGGTATGCGGGTACCAGGACAGTGCTCCGGACGGGCAGGTCAGGGACTCAGAGTGGGCACGCAGGCAACGCGACGTGGAAGCTTTCGAAGGAGAGAGCATGGCGAGAGAACCCAAGTAACTGATCAGGATCTGATTCTAACCGATAGTTAACTTGAGCGGTTCAAATTCGAAGCGAGCAAAGAATGATGGAGCACTGCAGCTGCGCACAAGCTGCGCAGCGCTGAGCGACGCAAAAATAGAACAAGAACAAGAACATTTGAATGCTTACCATAGATTCGAAGTGTAGCCCTGTGTAGCCATAGCACTCGTGTTGTAGATATTTTTGGTTAAACCTCAGAAGCAGGCTCGTGCGTGAGGCAGCCCTTCGAATTCACCTGGACCGAGACCGTGACTACCCGATATCCGGGTCGGTTGCCTTTCATGATGCACCATCGCTAGTCCATTAGGTGAGTAATGTACACGTATGCACATTCGTTCACGAGTCCAAACGACGAGCCCCGTTTGTTGCAAGGAACAAGAAAATGTTACGTGGCAGTCAGCTGAGTCGGCGCGCCGTGCAAACGCCACCTCGGCATCGGTCAGACGACATATTCCAAGTGTAGGACATATCCACCTAAAAAGACTTAGCATACCCGCTAACCCATATGTGGCCACTACGGCGGCTTCGAGAATTGAAGATAAGATTATTCCGCGCGCTAAGGACTGTATGACGTGTGAGATGGCACAGCACAGCATGCATATGCACCACGATCGAAAGGGTGTCGGGAGTCCATGGTCTGATGCGACATAATATACAGGCACCGTCGTGGCTCAGTCCACTTTGAAATTCATTGTATGTGGCGGGAACTTGCAGGATTACAAATGCGGGGTAGCCGAATGCGGTGCGGGGCTGCGGAGATCTCAACCAACTCAGCATCCAAGCAATATTTATGAACGTCGATTTAGGGACATTATTAGCTATGAATTATGGGGGTGTGCAGAAATAGCGTAGCTTTATCAGCCACGAACGTTCCGCCTCGATGCCCCCTTTCCTCGCCGTAACCCGCGCCACCACCCGCATACTCTGCGGACATGCGGCCTCGAGGCGGGTCCGTATCTGCGCCGCCAGATAGAATTATACAGTTATTTACCTGCCGCGGAGATTTCCACTGACGCAAGGCTCGTGGCGTTGTTATCAGATACGCCTCCATACGCAGCGCTGCGCCTCCCGGTCCTCATGGAACATTAAAGGGAAAACTGGTTGTGGTGATGACCTACCAGTCGGCTCTCTGTGCCTGTTTGGCTTTCAAAATTTCGAGTCACAGTGGCTCCCAGTGGCTGAGCGGCACCTAGCGGCACCGGTGCGATCAGACGTCTGACGAGGGTGTCAGTATACACTGTATAGTAAGCACTTATCTTGCGCGCTTTTAGGTAGGCTTAGGTGGGTGGGATATCGACGATCACTGTACACAAAGAATCATCATTATGCCCTTATTGGCGTGCGCTTAAGCTTGCAGTGATAGAGTCCTGACTGTGAGAAGGCGTGCAATATTATATTGCAATTCTTGATGTGGCACTTGCTACGCCCAGGGCTGTTACCTTGAGATAAAAATAATAATCGGTTCTACCGATTCACACTCCTGAAAATACACTGGGTCAGCTGTCAACATCTCATCGCTGACACACCAGGGGCCACAATGTCAATATCACTGTAACCATCTACGCCCCCCCACACACCCTGACACCCTAATTATCAACACCCGAACGTCTCGGCCACTGGAATCTCGTCGATGACGCGTACGCATTCCACGCAGATCGATTCCAAACCGGCGCCCACGGCCATCATACAAATAACCAGGATATAAGATATAAGGTACAAGATAATCAAGTAGCTCACTTGGCGCCGCGCTGCCCGGCGCTTGGACGTAGGATACTGGAGGATACTGGTGTGCAGTACGCAGACCATCGATATCAGGAATCTGCGTCGGCGACCGGAGGGAGGATCATCCTGTATATCAGAACGAAAGAACGAAAGCTAAGCTTTCAAAAATCCTGAACAACGGCGATCATATGCACATTTGTAAGAATCTGCCAAGTGCCAAGAGAGCACGCCGCAATCCCAGCTGATGTGTATGATTTGTATTGGGGGGTAAGGATGAGCAGGGGGGCAGAGGGGGAGCAGTAGAGCTGTAGGGCGATATTTAGAGCAATTGAATCTCTCTGGAGCCCGTCAGGCGCGATTTTAGCCATTCGCCGACTGCCAATGCGGCGTATGCTTGGTAGGCGGACAGTTCGACACCACATTGACAACTCTCCATTGCCATCCTTCCGCATCCTGTAAATGTAGGCGATCCATCATCATAAGCGCACTACGTAGCGGAATGCGGGGGAACAGGAACTGATGATGATGTACGTAGCTATCGAAGCTTAAGTGCGGGGTGTCGGTTGGGGGTGCGCGAATTTGGCCGTTGGCTGCTCGGTGCTGGATCATCAATCGTGCTGGCAGGTGAGGAAGTCTGTCGTATGTCGTCATGTCTCAAGGTGATAAGATTGTGTTGGATCACCGCGGGTGGCCGGTGCCATGAGATTAGATGGGAATACTAGAATAGATGCGTTGTGACTTGTCGGAGTGGAGTACCAGAGAGTACCAGGGGGGGTGGGGTCAACGCGAAGCCAAGGTGGGTGAGGAGTCAGTTAGAAACATAATGAAGAAGCGAGGTTACGTGTGTGGTTATTATTGTGCCGGCCGGAGAGTCGACGTAAAGGAAGCCACGGTGAGCCACAGCAGCTTCGGGAAAGGGAGAGTGTGCGGGATAGCCTGATCATGTGGTCAGGACCATCGACATCTGGAACTGGGGGAGTGAGCTAGCCGCATGTAGACTGTGCTGTGATGTGTCGACCGTCGGGGGGCGTCGGGGTTGGTGGGTTGGTGCCGGGGTTGGTGCCTGACTTAGCATCTAAATCCAGGGCCGGGCAGCTGCCAAGCGCCGCTGCATCTGTTGATGTTGAACAGGGTGAGAACCCGAGCCTACATATCATAATCACGAAGCCACATCAACAGCTAACGCAAATCACTGATGAATGGGTGTCAGGAGTACGGGGCTGCAGCGGCCGCTAACCTCGCCCGCAGGAGCCCAAATGTGATCTTGGGTTTTCCATTTATGGGTCGGCGTGTCAGCGCCGCCGTGACCGCCGACAGAGGGACTGATAGCGTTCCTGCCAAGATGTGATTGTGATTTTGCATGCAATCATCTCGGAAGCGCAGAGGGATGTGGGTCGCTGAGATCCAGAGGCGCGGTACGGTGGTGGCAAGTTACAACCGCATGTACGAGCGCAGAGCTGCCGGACGCTGATGCATCATGCTGCGCGATACCTACTTGTAATTTCCCATTTGCCAGCTTCCAGGGTTGGCGGCGACCGTAGGCAGCCAGGAGTGCCATTCGGTGAGGGTGGCAACCAGGTCAAGACGCGCTGACAGACCTTTATTGATAGCCTCCGCATTTCGTCGTTGGTGGCAACCGGGACGAGTGTCGGGGAAAACGAAGCAGTGTGCAGCACACAGGGTCGGCATTGGTATGTTGTAGGATCATGATGCATGTCGAAAAACGTGGCAGCGAGGTTGGGGTGAAGATGCGATTGTACAGCAGCGTGCATATCCCTGGGATTGATAGACGCGTCGACGTCGCGGCCTGCCAGCGACGACTGTCTATATAGCGTTACAGTTGATATCAATAGCCTTTATCGTAATCCTCCACGCATGCATGCGCCTGCGAGTGTGTGCGTGAGAGAGAGAAAGAGAGAAAGAGAGAGTAATTATCAACCGCGCTCCAAAACCTCGGCGCTACCTCGCGTCCTCGCTAACGCCCGGAAATTCAGAACGGCCCTCCACCGTGCTCTGATCGCAATTCTTCAGAATCAGATAAAATTAAAGGTGATAACCTTCATTGATATCCGCCGCAGTGGACCCCGGACGCGCATATACGCGCGTATATCAGACGTCCTGAAGGCTGACAGCGCCAGTGAGTCAATCGGTGGAGCGAAAAAAAATCGGCGGTGGCAACCAGCATGGGGGGCCAGGTGCGACAGGGTGCAACATAGGGTCGGCAGTGATGCATATACATGATGCATGATGCTTTAGGTATTCATATACGGTTCATGAATCACATCCGGAGCACGACGAGCCAGAAGACGTTTCCTCGCACCGCAGCAGACTGCAGCTCGAGAAGCGATGGGATAGTTGATTGGATTGCCCAGCGGTGAGCTAGTGGCACTAGTGGCGGAGAGCTAGGGCTAGGTTGCCTCTCCGCACCCACAATCCAGAATCCTCGGGCGTTCCCTTCGCTGCGATTGCGATCGCGGCGCCCGGACTCCGGAGTCGCGGGTCGTGATTCGTGATTCGTGCGTCCCAGTCCAGGTATACCTAGATCTCGCAGAAGCGAATGTAATCGCAATCGCGATCGCGATCCCGCGAAGCGTTCTTCGAATTCTGCTCGCGAGTTGAGATAAGCACTCATCTGTCTCAAGTTTCAACAGCATTCAACAGCACGCAACGGCAATCCACGGCGCGCATAGCCGTAACGTAAAATGCTCGTTACGTCGGTGTACTCCCAAATTTGATGGCATTGTGCAAATCTAGGCGAGGCTCAACTTTTTATTGATGAATAACGCGTCAACATTATTCATCAATGATAAGTTGAGGCCATCCCGCGTGGTTGGTGGCGAGACAGAGCGGGACTGTACAGGGGACCCCGGCCGAGGAACGCAGGGAGGCTTATTGTTATGGGCACCAAAGAGGACGCTGTGAGAAGCTGTAACTTTAAGCTCGAAGCACCGCGTACACATACGCATATAATTCTGTATAAATGCAGGATCTGCGGGCGCCAGGCACTCTCCGAGCACGCGCACGCGCACGCGTTCGGAGTCCCGGCCGTGGTACGTACGCGCAGGCGAGAGTCGAAAGTCGAAACGCTGGCGACGAGCCGACGCGACGACCTTGTTCGACGTGCGTTGGTGGCAACCAGCGCCAAGTGCCATTGCCAAGTGCCAGGAGTCCGCGCAGTCGCGCAGGGTCGGTGTTGATATAGGCGCTTGAAGGTTGAGTATGAAAAAAAACGAGATGCTTCCGCGCGTGCCGTCGCCGCTGCCCGCCGCCCGCTGGGATCTGGGTTGGTAATTTGATAATTTGATAATTGATATCGACCCATGTGCGTTGGATGTAGGATAAGTTGCACGTTGATGCGTTGACGGCGTCACGGGGAGCCGCGACTGGATACTGAATCACTGCCGGGGGGGCGAGTTAAGGTTGCCTCCGCGGAATCGTGGATGCATACTGTATACATACAGTAGATCTCGCAATTATACGGTATCGGTTAGAGGATGCTTAACGGCGCGCGCGTCATCCCGGGAGCGCGCGAGATAAGCACCCGCGTGTCATCCTTCTAGCCTTCCAGCCTTCCAGGTCCACCCATAATCATAATCATATGCATTATAATTTATCAATGCATTCGTGGAGCGCTGCGCAGCTGAACGACGCAAAAATACAACAAGAACAAGAACAGTTAGGCCCGGGGGTGCGTTCCATAGAATAGAAGTGCAGCCTTGTGTTGTGAGCATATACGAGCCCACATTCGTCGCGCCTCGAGGGAAACCGGTCCCGGTTCTCGCGGGCGACGTGCTTCGGCGTCCGCGGTACGTGCGCTCAGGCTGCGACGCGTCACGGGCGGCGCCGGCGACCGCGATAAGCACTTAGCAAAGCATCGTTGATTCATTGCATCGTTGCAAGCGCCACCGGCCGGGGACGCAGCTGCACCGCAGCGTACGTACGCGCAAAACAGCAAAGATCTGGATTCTGAATGCGGCGCGGGCGCTAGGCACCTCCCGGACACGCGGCATGTTGGATGACAGTGAATGTTGGATGTTCGAAGAGAATGTTCAATGGATGTTGAACGTTGGTCCTTGGAGTCCGAGGCGTAAGTGGCAGTACGTTATCCATTTCAATCTCGGACGCGCACGCTGAGTCGCTGACAGTCGCACAATGACACTGACAGCACGCAGCTGGCGACGACCACCGAGCCGACGCCGAGGCCCGACGCACGTTCGGAAAATAACAAATTTAAGTTAGGCCAAAGTTAGGCTTTGGACATTGGCCCACTGTGGCCGCGTGGCGAGGGAGGCCCTGGAGATGCGAATGGCCAGAGGATGAGCCCCGGTTTTTCCGAGTACGCGAAAACAGTCAAGACACTGAAATGTGACAGCCGGGCAGCCAGGCAGGGATATACCGATGCAGGCTCGGCGGCACTGGGATCAGTGGTGGTGGTGCTCTGACCGATTGGGTGTTTGGGTTGCGCGGGCCAATCAGGCGGCGCGCTGCCCAGGCGGATGCCGTCGAGGTCTATTGTGCTGTTGTGTGTTGTGGGTATTGTCTGCGATGGCTGCATCGGGTGAGGGGGCGGGTGACGCGGCGAAAGGGGCGCGACTGCGCGTCTGAAGTCATGCTCCGGGACGGGCTGGGTGGGAACTGGGACGGCTGGCCGGAAATGAAGGTCGACTTAGAAGCGCAGATGACAGGGGCGGGAGTGGGTCCCGGCTGTGCGCGGCAGCAGTACCGATTTGAAACGATGGGCGACAGGTGGATCTGGATCCGGCACAGTGGAGATCTGGGCGATCGCTGCGAGCAGGGAGGCGTACTAGAGTAATCGGATTGCGGGGGGGACTTGCGAGGAGGGGGGAGGGGGAGGGGTAGTTGTAATAGCCTGGATTAAATGATAGCGCAAACAAGTCGCCGGTGGGTTAGAGGGAGGTGAAGAGAAGCGTGTGCTAGGCTGGGAGATGGACCCCGAAGACCGCGGTAGTGCCAAGTGGTTATAATATAATCACCGCTTTGCTTGATTTCCCTTTTACATCCAATTCCTGCGCTTTCCATCATCGCTCTCTTCTCCCCCCAACCAGCATCCTCACCACAATGACTGCGGTGATGAGACCGCAGAGCTTTACCCAGCAGTACCAGCACCAGTACTCCCCGCGCACACGCCCGAGCATCCTGATCAACACGGCAGTCGCCAGTGGCAGCGGGACTAGCATCGCGCAGAAACGCATATCGAACAGCAACACCCCCTCGAACCAATCTCTCTCCTCCTCCCTGGACGAATCCTCATCGTCTTCATCTTCATCCAACTCGAAATCCAAGGCGACAGGCACAGTGAGCGCATCCTCCTCGCTCCCCTCGCGCCGCATCCGCTTCGCCCCACTCCCCGACCCCGCCCTCCTCGAAGGCGAAGACGGCGACGGCGACGCATCCGAAGACCCCCACCCGCACGCGGCCTCCCTCGGCCTGAGCCCCGCCCCGCCGGAGCTCCTCCTCCCCTCCGCCGCCTCCTCGTACTACTCCCCCTCCGGCTCCGCCGCCAACTCGCGCCAGAACAGCCCCCTATCGCAGTGCCGCCCCCTCGACGCCGACTACAGCGTCAGCCAGAACGAGAGCACCGCGACGCTCCCGGACCCGCTCCGCGCCCCCGACGGCGGCAGCGGCAGCGGAAAATTCAACGGGAACGGGAACGGGCTCACGCCGACGCCCTCGCACACGAGCAGCGCCACCATCACCTCGGGGTGGAAGCCCAAGCTCCTCAAGCCGTTCATGCGCCGCGCGCCCTCGCCGAACCCCAAGGCCAGGGCCGCCGCGCCGCCGACGGCGTCGCGCTTCAACCTGAGCAGCATCAGCGCGGAGGACGTGCTCACGCTCGGCGCGATCAACCTCTTCCGCTCCGGCTCGCGCGAGTCGCGCTCGGGCGCCTCGACCACGTCGAGCGAGGAGGACGGCCGCGCGGGCACGGGCATGCTCAGCCTCGGCCGGTGGACGAGCGCGGGCTCGGCGGGCGGGAAGGGCAAGGGCAAGGAGTGGTTTGGCTCCCCGCTCGCGCGGTGCGAGTCCGCGCACAGCTTCAAAGGCGACGAGCGCCGCAGCGGGGGCCGCGCGCGGGCCTCGTCTGTCACGTCCAACTCCTCGTCCAAGTCCGCCGGCGCGGTGCTGGGGGGCGCGAAGGGCCCGGGCGGCGCGCGGGCGAAGGGCACGCGCATGCTGAACGGGCGCGTGTACGGCGGGCGGCGCGCGCTGAAGGAGAGCAACCTGTTTGAGACGGCCAAGGACGAGGAGCCGGCGTTTGTGGAGTGGGGGTACGGCGGGATGGGCGCGGTCAAGTCGAAGGGCGCGCACCCGGACAAGGACGGCGTCGAGGCCGCGTACAGCAAGGTCCACGGCGGGACGGGGCTGACGGCGGCGAAGGGCGGGGACGACGACGATGATGACGGTGGAGGGGTGTCGTGGGCGCGGAAGAGGAGGGAGGCAAGGGAGAAGGCTGCGAAGGAGAAGGCGGCCGCGGAGGCTGCGGCTGCTGCTGCTCCCGCTGAGGCGCCTGCTGCGGCTGAATCTGCACCCACACCCGCAGAAACCGCCAACCGAAACCGAAGGTGCAGCTGCGGTGGAGCTGGTGGCGGAGCCCGCAGAGATGACCGCGGAGGAAGCGCCAAAGCCGCTGGTGCACGCGTTCCCCGGTGCCACCGTCGCCGCCGCGTCCCCTATATCGCCCACCTCCCCCGTGCGCCCGCACCACCGCACGCGCTCCGGCTCGGGCTCCGCGTCGCTCATCTCCCTGCCCTCCGCGCCCCCGCCCGAGGAGCGCGAGCGCGGCCCGCGCTCGCCGCTGCGCCTCGCGAGCTTCGAGTACAAGGCGCAGGCGCCCGCGGCGGCGCTCGCGGGCGCGAAGGGCGGGTCGGGGAGCGGGAGCGGGACGACGTCTGANGACGAGGGCGAGAGCGAGAGCGACGGTGCGTCGAGCGAGGACGAGGACGCGGCGACGGTGCGCAAGACGGCGCTCGGCGCGGGCGTGGAGAAGGTCAGCCGGCACAAGGACGCGGAGGAGGCGCACGCGCCGCCCGCGCACCCGCATGCGCTCCACGAATAGGGCGCAATAGCAACGCCCTGTTCGCGTTCATGCCCTGGGCAGTTAGCTCGGGTTATGCCTATCTATGCGCGCGGAAGCCCCGTGCGGTTTTTCTGGGTTCTTGGGCGTATTCGCCGGTTTTGTTATTGGGCACACCCTGTTTGATATGTATTACCACCACCACCACCACCCTGCCCGGCAGTCGCATAAAAGCGCTGCGCCCCCACCCACCCTCCTGCATCTCCATCTTGTCTTGGTCTCGTGTGCATATTGTATACCCGCCCACTCCCCCCCGCATATATGCGCCTCGCAATGCACCGTCTCAAAAGCAGCCCTGGTGCGCCCCCGCCCCCCCTCTATCGCATTCCCACATCCCTACACCCTACATCCCCACTCCTTTTCTCCGTCCCCGCCTCTGCCGTGTTTCCAAAAACACCCATGGTGCGTTTGCCTCCAATCCCCTCCCGCACGTGCACCTGCTAACACAACGGCCCTTGCAGATGCCAGGACGCTTATAATACACCCCGCGCGCCCGCGCGTTGCGAGATTGTACATACACACAGTGTATATTTGTACAACTGTGCATGTTGTGATTCTAGATCTACAGTACCGCTATCTTATCGCCTGGTTGCTGTTTGTGCTCGCACACCCTCCCGTCCGACTTTGCCACCCCGTTTCTGGAGCGGTACCCCAGGGATCCTGAATCGTGAATCCTGGATCCGAGGACCCTAGGACCGCTGTCCCTAATGCCACCCCACCGCCTGCCCCTCACCCGTTATGGTGTCGTGACTCATAGCGCCAGCGCCAAGTCGGCCAAGCACACCGGTGACGCCCGTCATCGCCGTCATCGCATGCCTGGACCGCCCCTCTCCCACCTCGCCTGCCCTTTGTTTTCGAATCGCTGTGTTCCATTTCACTTTTTTCATCTTTCATCTTCGTACCTCGTACCTCGTATCTCGTATCTCATTTTCCATTTTCCATTCCAATTTCCCCCATCACCTGCCATCACGCCCTGTATATAGCATACACACGCACACATTCACTCCATTGCCTCCATTACCTCCATTCTGCTCATTCTGCTCAGGTTCTTCATTACCCATTATCCACTACCTCCTCTCGTCTACTCCTATCTGCAGTCTCAACTCTCAACTCTCGACGGTGTATCTACTGGACTTACACTTAGCACTGCCCGTTCACTCACTCTTTCTTGCAATTATCATGATTCATTGATGCACCAAGCCTCCTCGTTTCCTCGTTGGCAGTTCCTTTCATTTTCGCCCCCTTTCATATCAATATCTTATCTAGCCTGCTCTAGTCAGTTACCGTACGAAAGCCCTATTGCCAATTCCATCCCTTGATTCACATTTCCCCCGGGCGCCCTGATGATATCTCCCGCACGGGCCTCGGTAACTCGAACGGCGTGTAATCTGACATGCATCCTGATCTGTGCAACGTTGCTCGGCTCTCGCTCTCGCTCTCGCTGTTCTGCTGTGATCGCGGTGCGATTATCATTCGGCGATACGATACGATCAAGCGACGGCTGTTTTGCCCAATGCCCATGCCATGCCACTGCCAATAAACGCCAAATCTAAACTGACAAGGCACAGGGCGGAAGCAAATTGCGGGTGCGTGTTGTGATTTATCGGATATCCATTATCCAAGTGTCAGCCGCGTCTGGAATCTGGATCCATATGCGTATATGATATGATCTTATATGATGCACAGATAACTTGAATCTCGGGCTTTGGCGTTCGCTGCGGTATCGCCGATTGCAACAGGGCATCCGGCGCTGGCTCGGCAGGGTGCATTGCTTAGGGTGCAGTTGCCAAGCTTAAAGGCTAAGGCAAAAAGGAAGGCTGATAGCGAGATGGAAGGCCTCAAGGCGCTTCCAGCCCGAAGGCGCTTCAAGTTCCAGCCAGTCACGGTGCGTGCGTGCGGGCGCCACCGAGCCCGAGTCCGACCGGGGGGGAGGACCGGGGAGGTTTCGGGGGGCCGACTCCCGAGGGACGGCGAAATCGGTGCGGATGGGTGCAGGGCAGGTACCCGTACGTGCCGTGCATGTGGTTAATTGCCGTTCATATTACAATTTACAGGTGATTTTTTCGGTGAGTGTGCAGCCCTGTTGCGCAGACTGTAACATCGACCGTGGGCGCCATCACCAGGCGTGAGCCTGAGAATACCAGGCGAGCGAACGTTCACACCTTTGGCTGTACTTATCGTGTGCTGTGTGTAGATCATCTCCCGCTGTGATGGTCTCATGTTCCTGTGTAGATATAGCTCTAGGTCCCAACAGATTTCATTTCAACCTCTCTGCTCCTGTGCGCTGTGCCAAGTACATGGCAGGAGGGGGGAATGAAATTAGGCTACTCTTCAACCTCCACTGAATCAAGGCCATTCTGGGCTTCAAGCCGAAATAAACTGTCAACCAACTAAGCCATCTTGTCCTGCTCGTATGTGCCGTCCGGACCTCGCCTCTTTACCCCAGAAACTATCTGTCAGCGAGCTGCTGTGATTTCATGTCACACACTTCACACTAAGGGGTTGTCGAGGTACGCAATCAAGATGGTGGCACCCAAAGCAGCTCGTCGATGTCAACGCGGCGTGCCAACTCTTCACTCTTCACCTCCGCAAATCTTTCACTTCGGCTATTTAATTTCTTAACCCAGGCTCGTTCCAGGTCCAGCCGGCCATGCCCACGTGCTGTGGAGTTGTCTCTGTATCTGCGACAGGTTGCTCCAGTCACACCAACGCATCGAGATACTTGCATAATTTCGTTGGAAAATATCGTCATGGATTGGTTGATCTAAAGCATTCCCTCTAAGGCAGATGTCGACGACAGGTGCGCGCGAGTTCCGGGTAGCGTGTCTGGCTGTAGAGTAAAAAGGTGAACATCAACTGAACGATAGTAGTGCTATTTCACTGATGTAAGCATTCACAACACACAATCTGTACCACGGATACCCATATTGCGTTAAAATCCAACCAAGTGTTCTGCGATGATTCAGATAAACACGGCTCAGTGAGTGCAAATACACGCATAGGCAATGTACGCACCACCGCATACATCAAAACAAAGTTTCGAATGGTGTCGGCCAGTCGTCGTTAAACGGCTCAATCTCCACAACCTCTCTCAGCAGCGCCAGGGCCATCGTGTCGGTTCCAGATATGTACTCTTGGGGTAACATAAGCTTGTGAAGTGGACGACCGGCTTGTTGCAGATTGAGAAAGGTGTTGCGCAAAGCCAAATCAATAACAACATGGCTATACATTCTGGATACCGCGATGCGTTCTAATTTGGGCCATGCCAGTGTTGCGCAACTGTTGATCTCAGCAAGCATGGTGTGGAAATTTTTATTATGGCTGAATACTCCGGCTGGTCCACATGTCAAGCGCTCGATGTCAGGCAACGCTTCAGCAAGCAAGCAAAATTTGGACATAAATCCTGAGATGATGAGATGTCGTAGGGAAGGGAAGTGGGACTGCGCTAGCAGTGAACCCTGGATGAGACTGTCTTCTCTGTTGATGTCCCATCCTATCAACGACAGAGAAGTCAAAGACGAGGCTCGAATATTATGTAGAATGATATCGAGAGTTTGAGGATAGGCTGAACTGTCCACGTGCAAGAATTGGAGGTTGGGCAACTCCAGGGGCGGCTGTGGCGGCAGCGGTATGGGAAACTCCAACGGCTGCAGCTCAAGATGTGACAGTGATTTCAATGTCCCGAGTATACATCGGAAGGAGCTGTAGGTTTCCGAGTTTGTGATATATATGTCGTCGAGGCGTAGGTGTGTTACTGCCTTGAACACGGATATCCATGGAATTTGAATTGTATTCAGCTCGAGGCCTTGGAGATCCAAAACCCTCAGACGTGGGGCAGCTGACGCAAACAGTGGACCTGAGAAATGTATCCCATTGTGGCCTTGTATCTTCAAGAACGTGAGAATGGGCGCCGGTTGACTGGAGGTGTATTCGAGAAGTTGCTGTAGAGTTTCTCTCTCCACATTCTCGATGCATAACCAACGGCAATGACCAATGTGATTGGCGACTAAATGAGGAAGGTCCGTGACCAACGCCGAATGACCATATGCATCAATGTAGATATCCACAGGTGCCATTTTGGACCTGGAAAGATACACATGGAACTCTTCCATGTGGGTGCTGCCTGCCACATATCGGATTCTGCTCCATAGGCGGGGAGTCGACAGCGCAATTTTACGCCAACGATGTGATACATGGGACGCGAGAGCCCCGACGTGTGATTCGAAGCCTTGGCTGAGGGGAATGTCCTCGTCTGCCTCAAAAATCATCGCAAGGAGCTCGTCTGGAATGTCAGAGGTGGGCGCATCCAAGTTGTGCAGAATGCTACGCTCCAGACGCACAGCCCTTTCCTGTGCATCCAGATTATCCAGTTCAGCAGGGAGCTTCAGCCTTGCACTAGCAATCTCCTCTAGGCGCTCGGACAGCGAGAGAGCACGCTGTCGCCGTGCCTCGCTAATCTGGCGCATTGTGCACTGTGCGATCCAGTCTGTCAGCGAAATGTTCATTCAATGTTCCCTCCAAAAGCATACATATGTGTGAACGTTAAATAACCAGATGCCTTAGGGAGCAGAACGAAGCTGCTGGTGGTTTTAACGAAAGGCCGCACTGCTGGGGTCAATAGCTCTTTTCATGGATAAGTATGTCGCAGTACTTTACTTATGTCACGCCACTACCACTGTGACGTAATTGTTCTTTTGCTTCGACTCGTGAACGAATGTGCATGCGGGTACAATCCTCACCTAATGGTACAAGCGATGGTGCATCATGAAAGGCAACCGACCCGGATATCGGGTAGTCACGGTCTCGGCCAGGTGAATTCAAAGGGCTAGCGCGGGAGCTCGCTTCTCAGGTTTCGCCAGAAACTTCTACCACACGAGTGCTACACAAGGCTACACTTATATTCTATGGAAAGCACTCCCGGGCCTATCTGTTCTTGTTCTCGTTCTATTTTTGCGTCGTTCAGCGCTGCGCAGCTTGTGCGCAGCGCTCCATCATTCTTTGCTAGCTTCGAATTTGAACCGCTCCAGTTAACTATCGGTTAGAATCAGATCCTGATCAGCTACTTGGGTTCTCTCGCCATGTTCTCTCCTTCGAAAGCTTCAACGTCGTGTTGCCTGCATGCCCGCCCGAGTCCCTGACCCGTCTAGAGCACTATCCTAGTACCCGCACACCACTCTTTCAATCTTGTGCTTCGATGGGTACAGTTCTGGGGTGACAGATTGGTTTGGTAGCATTTCATGTCTCAGTGGTCCGAAGTTTCCTCGCACTCATGGATTTCCCCAGACCCGTCCGCACATACATATACACTCATATCTGCCCAACATGCGCTCAACCCTTCCCGCGCACCCCGAGGCACACGACACGATCACATCGGCCACACATTAGCGGCGAGTGACGAGTCATGATTTTCACACTTGTCCGTTCTAATTACTTCTTCCAGTTCACCCAATCTTCACCTGCCTCGGCCCATATGTTCCTAATTATAGCCGCAAGATTCTGGGCCCCGAAATGAAATGCCAGCGTCCGGGGTTCAACCGTTCATGTTCATCTCGGCACAGGCTCCAGCTGCTCGTGTGACAGGTGATTAGCCAGTCGCCACTGAGACGAGTGAGTGGCAAATGTCGCGCATCCGCATCCGACTCATCATGTGCATTTGATTCATTTCGGCTGTGTAAAAGCTGTTGATCTCACGACCGCTGATGCATTGCACTG
>KV417485.1:286702-320514 GCA_001630335.1 Athelia psychrophila | reverse complement strand
ACGTGAAAATGTCTTATGCCTTGCAACAAACGGGGCCCGTCGCTTCGACTCGTGAACGAATGTGCATGCGTGTACATTACTCACTTAATGGTACTGGCGATGGTGCATCATGAAAGGCAACCGACCCGGATATCGGGTAGTCACGGTCTCGGTCCAGGTGAATTCGAAGGGCTGCCTCGCGCGCGAGCTCGCTTCTGAGGTTTGGCCGGAAACTTCTACAACACGAGTGCTATGGCTACACAGGGCTACACTTCGATTCTATGCAAAGCACTCCTATCTGTTCTTGTTCTTGTTCTTGTTCTTGTTCTATTTTTGCGTCGTTCAGCGCTGCGCAGCTTGTGCGCAACGCTCCATCATTCTTTGCTAGCTTCGATTTTGAATCGCTCAAGTTAACTATCGGCTAGAATCAGATCCTGATTCAGCTAGGTTTTCTCGTCATGTTCTCTCGCCGACATTCTTCGAAAGCTTCAACGTCGTGTTGCCTGCGTGCCTGCTTCAAGTCCCTGACCTGCCCGTCTGGAGCACTGTCCTGGTACCTGCACACCACTCTTTCAATATTGTGCTTCGATGGATACAGTTCTGGGGTGACAGACTCGTTTGTCAGCATTTCATGTCACAGTGGTCCGAAGTTTCCTCGCACTTATTGGATTTCCTAAAACTGTCCGCACATACATACACACACTCGGATTTGCCTAACATGCGCTCAACATATACATTGCCTTACCCGCGCACCCCGAGGCACACGACACAATCGGCCACTTCGGTCATTAGCGGCAAGTGACGAGTCATGATTTTCATACTTGTCCACCGTCACTCTTCGAGCTCCCCTAACCTTCACCTGCCTCGGCCTATATGTCCCTAATCACAGCCGCAAGATTCTGGGCTCTAAAATGAAATGCTTGCGCCCTGGGGTTTAGCTATTCATGTTCATCTCGACACAGGCTCCAGCTGCTCGTGTGATAGGTGATTAGCTAGTCGCCAGTGAGGCAATTGAGAGGATTGCGCTGCACAGTGGCGAACGTCGCGCGTCCTCATTCGACTCGTCGGCTGTGTAAAAACTGTTGTTCTCACGACTGCTGAAGCATTGCACTGACTACTAGCGCTGCTATTCTAAACATCCAACATACAGTGCCCCGGTACTTGGTACTTGGTGCATGGAATCACCGTTCCTCGATCTCACACTGCGGCGTGGCGGCAGGGGCTTGATCGGATAAGCGAATGCGTCTTTTGTGCTGCGGCCAGTGCGATGTGCTTAGGATATTCTTGGCCGCTTGCACATTTTAACCTGCACTGTACCAGCCGAATTCTTGAGAGTCAAGCAGTTTGACTGTTTACCCTCCAAGAGGTTTCCCGGGTCCTCGCCAGATGGTTAGTGGTCACATCTAAATTCTGATCACACCCCTACTGCTCTAGAGGTCTTCCACTGCGAAATGAACTACCACCCTTTGACCTCACGTCCGACCGGCAAAGGTCCTATCGATCATAGCCACAACCAATGGCCATTGCGCCGCACGTCGCAATCACTAGCGAATTTTCCGCGTCCGCGTCTAAGTAATCTCAAATTTTGAAATTCATTTCGCTTTGACAGTCGACTTGGCACTCAAGAATCAAGAATCAAGATGCATATCCTGGCAAAATTGCCGAGATGTGGAGTGCTAAGCACGGTGTACGGTGTCTAGGGTATCTCCGCCGCATAAAATACGAAGAGCGGACAACAGATGGCGGTTGGTTGTCCCAGCTCGATTCCAGAGTCTTCTGTGCGATCGCGGTGTGCTTGGCAAGTGGGTTCGCGTTTTCCATTACCTTCGAGTTGTTGGAAACTGGACCTTCCAGCATCGATTGAGGCGCGTAACTGTTGCTTGAAACGAAGCTGTACTGGTGTGCCGGTAGGCTATCACTACGCACGTATGAAAGCGAAGTAAATTTATCAATCCACAAGTACTCAAAATACATCGCTCGCATTGCGTTGAAATGCAAGCGGTTCTGCTATGATTTAAATAGAACATACCTTGCGGGAAATATTTTGGAATGTCGTAGGCTGGTCGTCATTAGAACGCCATAACTCCCTTAGCTGCTCTAGGAACTTCGCTTGTCGATTCCAAAAATGTGCTGTTGTGCTTCGGTGGGCCATCATTGCGATATATCGCAACTGGGGTTCTGCAATGATTCAAATTAACATGGCTCAGTCAATGTAAAAATAAATGCATATGCGACACACGTACCACCACATACTTCAAAACCCAGTTTCGAATGGTGTCGGCCAGTCATCGTTAATCGGCTCAATCTCCACAACCTCCCTCAACTGAGCTAGTGCCTCCGTGTTGGTTTCAGAGATGTAGTCTTGAGGCAGTATGAGCATGCGAAGTGGACGACCAGCTTGTTGCAGATTGAAAACGGCGTCGCGCAAAGCCAAATCGGCAACATGGCTACACATTCCGAATACTGCGATTCTTTCTAATTTGGGCCACGCCAACGTCGTGCAATGGTTGATCGCATTAAGTATGGCCTGGATATCTTGACCCTCGGCGAATGTTTCGGCCCCACATGACAAGCGTTCGATGTCAGGGAATGCTTCAGCAAGCAAGTGAAATTTCGACAACGGTGCTGAGATGTCACCGGCGCCGTAAATATTGAGATGTCGTAGGGAAGGGAAGTGAGATATTGCCAGCCTCAAGGAATCCTGGTCGGGACCTTCTTCTTCGTCATACCATCCTTCCAGCGACAGAAAAGTCAAAGATGAGGCACGGATGATTTGGATAATGATGTTGAGACATTCACAACAGTCTGAAAAATACACGTGCAAGAATTGGAGGTTGGGAAATTCCAGGGGCGACTGTGGCGGCAGCGGGATGGGAAACTTGTACGGCCGCAGCTCAAGATGCGACAATAACTTCATTTCGCCAAGTATACATCGGAAGGAGCTGTAGGACTCCGAGTTTGGGATCCAAAATTTTTCGAGGCATAGGTGTGTTACCGCCTTAAATGCAGATACATATGGCATCTGAATTTTATTCAGCTCGAGCGCATGGATGTGCAGAATCCTCAGACGGGGAGATGCAAACAGCGGACCTGAGAACAAATATGGCTCCAAACTGGAGCTTTGTAAGTTCAAGAACGCTCCTATCTTCAAGAACGCGAGGATGGGTGCCGGTTGATGGGAGGTGCATTCGAGAAATCGCTGCAGACTTTCTCTCTCCACATTCTCGATGCACAGCTGACGACAATGCCCCATGTGATTAGTGATTGACTGAAGAAGGTCCTGGCGCAAATGCAATTGACGAAGGTCAAGGTAGATATCCACAGGTGACAATTTGGACCTGGAAAGATACATATGGAACTTTTCCATGTGGGTGCTGCCTGTCACATATCGGATTCTGCTCCATAGGCGGGGAGTCGACAGTGCGATTTGACGCCAACGATGCGATACATGTGACACGAGAGCCCCGAAGTGTGGTTCGAGGCCTTGGCTGAGGTGCATGTCCTCGTCTGCCTCAAAAAGCATCACAAGGAGCTCGTCTGGAATGTCGGAGGTGGGCGCATCCAAATTGTGCAAAATGTTACGCTCCAGAAGCACAGCCTTTGCCTGTGCATCCAGGTCATCCAGTTCAGCAAGGAGCTTCAGCCGTGCCCTGGCAATCTCCTCTAGGCGCTCGGACAACGAGAGAGCATGCTGTCGTCGTGCATCGTTGATCTGGCGCATCGTGTACTGTGAAATACATTGTGTCAGAAAGAGTTTCTGCAGCGCTCCCTCTGAAAGCATACCTCTGTATGACGGTTGAATGATCAGATTCCTATGGGAGCAGAAATGCTGGTGGTGGTGTAACGACAAGCAGCTTCCGGGGCCAATAGTGCTATCTTTCAACGTTCAACTTTGACTTCGACCTGCCCATCTGGAGCCCTCCCCTGGCCCTTTGCTATCTCAATTTTCTGCTTCAATTGCTCTTACAATATTTATCAGAAGGAGGCAGACAGTTCAACTTAATATCCTCCGCACAAGGTGTCGCAGTGCTGTCGGCTGGGCACCTTGTAGATGCAAAGAGGATGCGATAGAGGTACACGGTAGATTATAAAGGATGTAAATCCACTACCATAGGGCTATTCCCCAACGGTGAATAAACGAGATTCAAAACAAACAAAACAAACAAAACAAAACAAAAGGCTGGGCACCTGCATTGCCACAGCCTCGGACGTAGACATACACATCTTTTGACCTCGCCGCCCATCATTATCTCGCCTTCCTCAAAATTGTCAGTATACTGTACGCGACCCACCGTAGGTTCAGTCACGGATCACGGACGACCGTGCAATGAACTATTAAGGTGTCTCACGCATCACGCAGAGGAATGAACTAGTCAGTAGATATGCGTCACTGAAACAGGTAAAAATGGAAAATTTGCTCCACTGCATGTCAACACCTTTCCCAGAGCCTTTATACAACTGAAAAGGTCATTTCACTGATACAGGACTATCAAGAACCCTGTAGCTGGTGCAATGAATGGGCGCCACAGCAGCGCCACAAAAAACTGACAAAAAACTGATATCAAAAAAAAATTCCCCGGAGGCCCATGAGGCTGAGGACAGGTTTGAACATCTACGGTGCGTGTCACGCACATCGCCCTCAAATGAACTTGCAGAAAATAAGTTCACGCCATCACGCGTCACACCCCGTGAACCTACGGTGGGTCGCGTACAGTACGCTGGAGAAACAGGTCAACGAGAAAACACCAAGCAATCCAAAGCATGCAAAAATTAACCATGAGATATCGGGACACGCCCTACGTTGGTCATGGACGGAATTGTAGCGTTAGAGTTGCTGAAGATTGTGATGGTGCCGTTTAAATGAACTATGGAAGAGCATGTATACACCATTGTCTGCAGAACGGGCTTGTGAGACCCGTAGAACCGAAGCTGTTCGTGCTAGGCAAGAACGAACATTGCAACTTGCCCGTGTCCGTGCAGAGTCTATCAACACGCCCTGGAGCCGGTGCAACTCTCATCCCTCAGATAAAGGAAGCGACTGCGACTTATCCAACAGATACTATGCATTGATTGCTAATGATGCGGCATATGTTCATCTCCGCTGAATTCCCGTTAACTGAGTTAACTCGTAACCAACTTCCGCTCTCCCAGCTTTCATGCCCACACTGTAAATATACATATGCTTGGTTCATGAAAACTCGCAAAGATGAAGGTACTGCGAGCTTTCCGCGGCCTCTTCCTGCTGGTCGATAGCGATGAAAAGATCGTGAGCTTCCGTCAGGATCACTTTCGCTTCTGCATGCCTCCGCTGCTCGAGTAGAACCCTACCCAATAAACGTGCACACTGAGCACCTTCAAGGTAGTACCCAATCTTGAGGAATTGCGCGCGAGCATGTCCCAATGTGAGCACTGCTTCCGGGAGTTTATTTTGCAGGCGTTGAATATCCCCCAAGTCCTGTGAGCATTGAGCAGCACTGCGATCGTTGCCCATCTTGAGGAAATGTGCGCCGGCCTCAGTTAAAGCATCTGCTGCGGCAGAAAATTCATTTTGCATTCGGAGGACATTGCCCATGCTCCGTAGGGACTGGGCGGCACCGAGATGGTCACCAGCCTCGACAAAGTGATCGCGAGCCTGGCGTAATGTGCGAGTTGCCTCAGCATAATCCCCCTGTTTACCCAGCATGCTTCCCAAGCGCCACGAGCACCTGGCTATCCCAGTGCTGTTACCAACATCAATAAAGTGTTGGCGACTCTGGGTGAATGCCCTCGTTGCCTCTGCGTAATCTCCCTGTGTACTGAACACGTCGCCCAAGCTCACTAAGCAATGGGAAGCTTCGAGGCGGTTTCCAAGGTCAAAAAATTGATCTTGAGCTCGTGTCAATGCCTCCCTTGCCTCGGCGTATTTGTGCTGCTTGCGATAGATGTCACCCAAGGTGCGCCAGTATTCCGCCTGAAATTCCAGAGGAACTTGAGGCACAAGTTGAGCAACCTTGTCTAAGAGATTGGTGGAGGGCTGTGTGCGACACAAATGTTGTGATAGGATTGTAGCAATGTGAAGGATATTCGGTGATGGATGGAAGTTGACTGCATCGTCAATAAGGCTCTCTAAATTCCCCATCTCTGGCCTGAGCGAATCAACCGCACTTTTGAAATCAGTGCCATATTCAATCGGCAGGTGAGTCTTGGCAAATTTCCAGAATAGGTCGTACACACGTTTCGCGTGGTGATTTGGTGGATGATGACGGAGGATAAAGTGTCGGATAGGTGAGAGCACAGCCAGCTTGTCGTCCATTACATTTATCAAAACAAATCTTTTAAGAATCGTTACTGCCCTCGCCCCGCCAGTCTCCATAATGATATCAAGCCTGTCTTGCCATGAAAAGAGACCATCCGGAAGCAAGCAGAGCATGCCAAGTAGCTGAATCGCATGTGGATTTCTCGCGATGTTCATCGCCGTGATGGATACAGCTATCGACACATCGACGCTTTCGAGCTTGTCGAGGGTCATGCCATCCATGCATAACATGCCCGTCTTCTCATCTCTCCATCTTTTCAGCGAGAATGCCAGCGGAAATCCTATGCTGACCTGCGCGAGTAAGTGGATGGCTAAAGGGACATAATCCAGCTCGTGCAGCAATTCGTCCAGGATCTTGTGATCGTTTATTGACTTGTGGAGGGAGCAGTCGTTGATCTTTAGGAACACATCCCTAGCGGACGAAGGGGACAGAGGAGGAAGGATTTCCGTGACTGTCCACGCGATCCCTGGCGGAGGGACACTCGCCCGCATTGTAATAATCAGTGCGGCTGAAGGCACACCAGCAATCTTCTGCAATATGTCACGGAGGGAGTTTCGGTTCAAGCCTGCATCTGGTGCGTCCCAGATTGAATCGAAGTTGTCCAGCAGGAGCAATGTTGGTGGTGAATTTTTGAGAGCGCGATGCATAGCAGTAATGATGTTCTCTGTAGACATCGCGGCAACTCCTAACATCTGCAGGATTTGTGCGGCTAAAGATTCGGCGGAGGTGAGGGCGTCGCATGGCAAGAAGTAGATACAATCTTTATATCGTGCGATGACGGTTTCGTTGCGGATGAGATGAAGCGCTATAGAGGTCTTTCCCATCCCTCCGCTGCCAAGAATGGCAATTCTAGGTTGTAGAGTGTGGAAAATAATCGCAGACAGCTTCGAGAGGGGCTCGTCCCTGCCGCAGAAGTTTTTGGGAGGCTCAGGCTGTGATGGCGGTGGACTGGGTGGCAAATGATGCGGGCAGTTCGCTAGAGAGATTATTATTACTATGTACCTGTCTATGAATTGGCGTTGGGATGTACCTGCTATGTGGTACTCGTTGTGATCCCCGTGGATGACATTATAATGGCCAGCCACATTAGTCACTGCACCGGATGTGCCGATGGTTGTGAAGGTCAACTTTGGGAGGGTGTTGGTATAGTGATGCGAGTATTTATTTCTACTGCGCACCTGAGATGCGGTTTGGGCCACTAGGGAGGTGGGATCGATGGGATCGATGGGATCCCGCCCGCCGCTATCATGTCCCGAGTTTCCCTGCTTTCTAACCATATCGAGGTCATTGACCTCATCACTTGTCATGTGTGGTATTTGGTCTTGGTAGAGGGGATAAGTATCGAAGATGGCGGGAATAACGAGGCGGCACCAAGGCGACAAACAGCATGGGCGTCCGCGCGCGGACCGCGTCTCGGACCGCACCGCATTCGGCTAGCCCGCATACCCGGCGGAAGGAACGAGCTCGAGTGTCTTCGTCTCTCTTCGTCTTTATTCCTTTTGGTTTGGATACGGGAGACTGGTAACTTATGTGCAATAAATTTCAAAATGGACTCCCGACATACCTTCATTTGAAGCTTGATCGCAATGCTATGCCGTCGCATACGTCATATATATGTACGTACTCAGTGGCACGCAGAATAATTTTATCTTCAATTCTCGAAGCCGCCGTAGTGGCCACATAAGGGTTAGCAGGTATGCCCAAGGTATGCCAGCTTATCTTTACTTTAACAGGAAGCTCATGTAAAGTATCGATTGAAGCACGAAGCTCTTGCTTGAGACGAAGTTGCACTGATGCACCGCTAGATTAATATTGCTGAGTTTGCAGAAAATTGACGCCACATCGCCAATGCAGATACACATTTTACAGCTTGAAGTAAGCATGGAGACGCATAGTTAAATGACATGCGTATAAGTTACTTGGAAATAAACTTTTAGATGCAGTCCGCCAGTCGTCGCTGAAGGATTGGATTTCCGGAGCTCCCTCAGCTGCTCCAGGACCCTCCCGCGTCGATTTCAAAAGTTGACTCCTGAGGTATTCCTGCTTTAGCAGACCAGAATTGCGATAAACTCCAACGGGGGGTTCTGCAGTTATACAAATTAACACGTCTCAGTGGATGTAAAAATGAATAAATGTGCGACACACGTACCACCTCATACTTCAAAATACAATTGCAAATGGTCTCGGCCCGTCTTCGCTAAATGGCTCGATCTCCACAACCTCCCTCAGCTGCGCCAGGTCCTCCATGCTAGTTCCAGAGAAGTAGTGATGAGATAGCATAAGCAGGCGAAGGGGACGACCGGCTTGTTGCAGATTTAGAATGGCGTTGCGCAAATCCAAATCAACAACAACATGGCTATACATGCTGGGTACCGCAATGCTTTCTAATTTGGGCCATGCCAGCGTCGCGCAATTGTTAATCGCAGCAAGTAGGACGTGGACAATCATACGCTGGGTTGATGTTCCCGTTCCATATGTCAAGTGCTCAATATCAGGGAATGTTTGGGCGAGCAAGTGAACTTTTTCCAAGGGTCTTGAAATGATGAGATGTCGTAGGGAAGGGAAGGAGGATCGTGCCATGCGTGAATCCTGTTCGTGAGACCATTCGGACAGTGATAGAGGAGTCAAAGAGGAAGCGCGGATGTTGTGGAGAATTATTTTTAGAGCTCCAGGACAGCTTGAACCATCCACTCGCAAGAATTGGAGGTTGGGCAACTCCAGGGGTGACTGTGGCGGAAGCGGGATGGGAAACTTCGACGGCTGCAGCTCAAGATGCGACAGTGATTTCATTTCCCCGAGTATATATCGGAAGGAGGTGTAGGATTCCGAGTTTGTTATGGATATGGCCTTGAGGGATAGGTGTGTTACGGCCTCACACGCGGGTAGATAATATGGGATTTGAACCATATCAAACTCGAGCCGATGGAGAACCAGAACCCTCAAACGCGGGGTAGACGAGGAAAACAATGGGGCAGGTAAGTGTAGATCCTTGGGCCCATTTATCTTCAATAACTTGAGAATGGATGCCGGTTGATTGGAGGTGCATTCGAGAAGTCGCTGCAGATCTTCTCTCCCGATATTATCGATGCATAACTGACGACAATGCTCCATGTGATTAGCGACTAACTGAATAAGGTCCTGATCCGGGTCCGGGTTCCAACTCCCTGGACGAAGGTGACGAATGTCAAGGTAAATATCCACAGGTGCCAATTTGGACCTGGAAAGATACAGAGCAAACTGTTGTACCGGCGTGTTGGACTTGCCCGTCATGTATCGAGCCCTGCTCCATAAGGTGGGAGTTGATAGTGCAATTCTACGCCAACGATGTGATACATGTGATACAAGAGCCCCGAAGTGTGGTTCGAGGCCTTGACTGAGGGGCATGTCCTTGTGTGCCTCAAAAATCATCGCAAGGAGCTCGTCTGGAATATCGGAAGTGGGCGCATCCAAGTTGAGCAGGATGTTATGCTCCAGAAGCACAGCCCTTGCCTGCACATTCAGACAATCCAGTTCAGCAAGGATCCTCAGCCTTGCGCTGGCAATGTCCGCTAAGTGTTCCGACAGCGAGAGAGCACGAAGTCGCCGTGCCTCGTTGATCTGGCGCATTGTGTACTGTGAAATCCATTGTGTCGGTAAAATGTAGCCTCAGTGTTCCCCCTGAAAGCGTACCTCTGTGCGATAGTTGAATAATCAGATTCCTACGGGAGCGGAAGCGTTGTTGGCGGTTCAACGAAAGGCGGCGGTGACTGCCGGGATCAATAGCCACTAGTACTTAAGTCTTATACTGAACTGAGGCCAAACTGAGGTGTTGGCAAGAATTCGCTGTCAATGTCGCCGTCGTGCTTTGTGCCAACATTAATGGCCTAGCATGATGCCGATGTATGTCGTGCGCATAAATGGTTGAGCTTCACCTCAGTCATCATTTCGTTGGACCATCCCAACGTCGGACTCCGGAGCACTACTTGTTAAGAACAATAGACTCGTCATTTCGCCTAAGCATGTCCATCATACAGCAGCGTACGTTACCACCAGAGCGTTTGCCATAATTTAAATTACGCCCAATGAACACACACTCCTCCATGTGTGCCATCAATACCCTCGGACTCCAAAGTGTCGAGAGCGTCCTGGTATGTAGGCATATCATCATGAACCGTTAATATGAGGCTCTGAAGAAGCTCCAACCAACCTCCAACCACTCGCCGCGACTCCAGGAAGGTTTGGAACCGGTCCCATGGGAATTTTTTATCCAAGTTGAGCTGTAGCTTTCTCAGCCCCGGGACAAGAGGTGTGGCTGCGCCATCGGGTCGATCCATGAACCGGGTCAGCGGCAAAAGCCTGCTCATGGCCGCATCAAGATCGAGCTCAGTCAACGAGGGAAGAGCCTCCAGGCAGCCCATAATGTCCAACGGATCAAGTGCTCTTTTTTCGCCCTCGAGCTTGAATTTCAGGAGTGTACACTTCGATTGTGATAATAGCACGCTCAAGCCGCTACACACATGGAACCTTTTATACTTGAACCCGGGGGTTGGGAGTTGTCGGGCGATGATTAAATGGGCATACTCCAGAACGGGTACAGTGAGCGTGGAAAGGATGGCTTGGGTCCAAGTACGTTGAAGTGTCAGGGAAAGCGAACGAAGGTAAGGCAACCTGACGTGAGGGCACTCGGATACGTTCTCTTCCTTCCATATATCTTCAGGAATTCTTCCCTCGAACTCCACCAAATTTGGGCAATTTTGTAAAATAGTCCAAAGAGCCTTAGCCGTACGCTGGCTGATGGCCAGGCTAGTCAGGCTATTCCAAGGAAGCATAAGTTCCGTGTGGAGATACCCAGCAAAATGCCTGAGCTTTTGGGCGACGGCGAATGTATCGAGAAGCGGCATGGGTTCAGCCCATGACGAGGGATTGAGATGCACACTGTGCAACGACGAAAGCCTCCCTTTCACTTTGCTGAGCTGGCTGAGCATACTCGACTGCCCTTGGAGGTGCACAGTATGCCACCGCTCACACTGTGCAGTTAACAGGGCAAGCACTCGATCCCCAGATTGAGCTGGAGGCCACATACGTGCTTTTAGCGATATCGATAATGGGTATTGTCCGGAGCGAGATAAGCATGTGGATAGAAATTCGAAACACCTGTCGTCGTCCGAATAATTCCTGCGGTCAAAATCCAGATAGATGTAGGACCAGACTGCGGGAGTAGATTGGACGACGTCCCTCCATCGCCTACAAACACCTTGCAAGAGCAACGGAGCATGAAGTTTCGAAAGCCGGAGGTGAGGTGGAGGAAGGGCATGAATGAATATTTCGGATAGTATCTCAGCTGGAAATTGACGGAAAGAGGAGATGAGGGCTTTGTGCGCCTGTGCATAATCCTGCAACGCAACGCGTTTCGACTGCAAGCGCCGAAGCACGACTTTTATTTGGGATATCTCTTTATCCATATGATCCAGATCTCGAAAAAGGTCGTGGACTGACTTCCGGGCGGCATTCATCTGCGCTTTTGGGTCAGGCGGTAGGTTGCTGTGGAGCAGGTCATGGACAGCGGATGGCTCGATGTTGTAGGTCTCTGCCATTGTACCAGCACCGCACCACAGGCAGACACTGTTCGCGTGCATGCTGAATCTGATATTTGCCGCTATGAGATCTGCCAATGAGTACAACAAACCTGAATAGGCTCACCAGTTTCGTGGATAAATTCACTTATTGTCGGGTGTTGATTGGGTGTTGCGATCGTGCAAGATACAACTTCAAGTTGTGCGATATCGGGGCTAAGATAGATTGGCACTGTGTGTGCATTTCCAGGAGCACTGGCGTGGAATTGAGAGTGCGGATATCAAGAGTCAGTTGTATGGAAACACAATTCCTGAGTGTGTCGCGAGGTGTCGCGGTCAAGTGCCGGGGCCAATGACTGGACTGCTCTCTTGCAGTTTATTACATCGTGACCCTTCATCTTTTCTGCAGGCAACGTCATCTGGGCATGCCTATACCCTGTTGCCAATCTGCCTCAATCTTCTCAACGCTTGCTATTCAAGTTCACAGATTTCTCGGTCTTCTAGTAATAGCACTCTGGGTCCTGGATGCTCGCAGCTCTTTCAACTTTGCATAGCCAATTTGATGGCCTTCATCAAAATCACTCCATTACCCTACCTTAGATATCATATACTCTTTCGGTTGCTCTTGGGCTGCAAACTCCGCGCGGCTCGCGCGTTAAATGGCCTGCTGCCATCTGCCATGGATGTGAAGAAGCTTGAGGAACGCCAGGGAACGCCTTGGGAACGTCATTCGAGGCTATGGGCAGAATCCGATATATTCCTGGCTTATGATATATGAGTGACCCGTGATAGCCACCAGTGCAGACTAGTGCAGACTAGTACTGGCTGCCTGTAACGGAAGATTGGCAAGTACTGCTGTTCCGATCATAAATCCGGTCGATAAAGTCTGATCGACCGACAGGTCCCGGTCCCCAAAGCTCCACCACGAACCTCATCCACCTGGCCATCCCTCCTCTTACCCCATGCGTATCTCACTCAAGGCGGGCCACACCGCAGCTCGAGGCTATATAAGCAGGACCGCAGCCTGAAAGAAATATCCAACAGCCCAAAGCCTCAAAGCCCCAAATACCCTACTCAGCCTCCATCCCCACCAACCACTCTTATCACGATGCAATTCTTCAAATCTACCCTCCTCGTCGCTGTGGCCTTCGCCGCCACCCTCGTCGCGGCCGCGCCCGCCGACTGCCCGTGGCAAGAATACGGCCAGGCCTGCACCTACAACTCGGACTGCGCCTGCCTCAACAGCTGCATCGCCTCTGTTTGCACCTAAAGCACGCGCCCGTGTTTGACGCCTGCCACTCTGCTGTATCATTATTTTCTGTCGAGTAAGTGCTAAGCTGTACCTCCTGGTCCCCGCTCTAACACGGATCTTTTCTCTCAGTGTTAGGAGTTTGACCTGTATGCGGAGTTATCATTATTATATTGTGTATTGAATTTGACGACTTTTCACGCATAACTGTGCATGTGATGCATGCCAGCGACTGTCTGAGACTGTTCAAGTTCAGGATCCAGTTGGTCACTGTGCGCTCCGGCCGAGATCACGCCTGAAGACCAAAGGGTGTTCCTAACGCAATCCCTACGGTCATGTCTTCAGGAATACGCTGACGGTGCTGACTCACGCGAAAGAAGAAGAAACTGAGAAGTACTCAAGTGGGTAAGATTACGACCGTGTTCAGACATCACGAGAAAAACATATTCATCGTATTGCATTGTATGGGCCTTATATAGGTCGTAAATTATCGAAGGACTAAAATCATTATAAGGGGGTTTGGAACACCACATATAGTTACAAAGAAGTAAGCTTACCAGAATATGTCGAAACATTCTACTTGTTCTCAACATCCGTATCTATGGTCGCGGTTCGGATTGTACATCACATTTCTATGTTTTTAGAATCTATGATACAGTTACACAGAAGTGAAGCAAATATAAAACCTGACAGATTTGGAGCCTTTCCATCGGAACGAGATGCTATTTCGATGCCGATTCAGATACCGGTACCATTCTGATAGCATTAGCAATATTGGGACGGATAAAATGGATGGATCAAAGACGTTATTATTTCAAGCCGTAGCCGATACACGGTACGCAGTACTGTATTAATGTAAAGCAAACCTGACACACAAGACGGGTCCGAGCATGTACAGTACAGTACCGGCTGATGGTCAAGTGTCCACGAGAATGCAAAAGGACAAGGACAGTCACAGCACAGGGTGCTGTTGCGGGGGTGGAAGAGGGTGGAAGTCATTTGAGCCCAGGCACAGCGTGAGATAAGTTTTCGAGTAAGAGCACCATTCTCGATCAACAGTAAAGACCAAGATGAACCAGTTCGTGCCGTCAGTCCTTGACGATAACTTGGTTCGCCATGACTCGGGGGCCGGCCGGTTCAGATAGCAGGATACAACACCAAAGAAGTAAAGAAGAGAATATTGCGTCTAGGTTCGCCGCGAAGACCCCTCGGCATATCAATTCCGGCAACCTCGAGATTCCTGGTCTTCCGATCTTGCTAGTTGCGGGAGGGAACGGAGAAGGAAATGCGAGAGCGGGGGAGGAGTACTTGAAGATGTGGGTGTAACACAGCTGAAAGGAAGATGGGGGTGGAAAGGAAGACCGAACACTTTAATCCAGCAGGAACGAGCCCCTTAAGTGACATGAATGGTACCGAGCAACTATAGTCACTGTGAACATTCTCCCTAAAAGGAAGGTCGCGGAGCCGCCGGAGCGTGCACCACTTGCGCCACAATTGCAGCCGGAAATGACAGGAATGTCCCACCGTAAGCGTCATTCAACATGAGTCTGACTACTGTCCTAGCGGAGGCTTCAAATTTCAAGACTGTTGACAGAATGTAACGGCGAGACTCACGTGCACTAATCGCAGATTTTTCGACCTCGAAGTTACCGCTTATCGGCGCCATCGCCTTGGCAAGCCCGGCACCGAGCGAGGAAGAATGGAGACGGTGGCTGCGTTTAGGTTTGGTTTAGGGTGGTCTCCGTGACACTTACGAAGATTATAATGTATCGCAAACTTCAGTGAACGAGTCCTCATCGGCACGCTTTTGCGAAACCCGATGCGGCTGAGGATGCTGAGGATTTCGACTCGGAAGATTAGGGCTGGAAGAAGATAACCCTTGATAACCGGGGTCCCGGATGATCTTGGGTAAAATGATCTATAGTCAATTACCCCAATTCACATCATGTACAATTTGTGCTCGCTATCTTGTGTTGATTTGGAGCTGCTCTTAAATCGCCACGGCTTCTCCATAGCCATACAAACTGGTCAAAAATCTTGCATGTGATTTGGAAGTGCTCTCAAATCGCCACCGCTTTTCCATGGCCATACAAACAGGTCAAATATATTATGCGTGCTCTGTAAACTCAAGCCAAACCTTTTATCCCTTGACAGACCTTTCAAAACTTCCGCTTGGATTCAGAAAGTGCAGCATTATGCTGGCCCGTTTGTAATGCCATTATAAGGCTATACATTACCTCGGAATTTAGCCACATCGCTCGGAAACATCGGAAACAGTAGCTGGGCATAGCACGCGCCGTGCTTTTCCCTGATGCGATGCTAATACTAATAGGAACACGCTCGTGGCTGAATGGCACAATATTGAATCGCTCAAGGCTCGCGCCCAAAGATGTGTACATACCCTTACGGGAATTCTACAGGTGCATGGGTTTATTAAGATATCGGGACACTGGGCTGACATTTGCAGGAGGATGCGGTACGGCCCCTTTGAGGTGTCGACATTAAGATTGGGAAGACTCTACAGGTCTCCTAAAGTTTCCAGCCTGTTGGACTTCTGATCCACGACTATCAGTTGAAAACTTATACATCTGGGAATATGTATCCGAGGCTCGAGCTTGACTGGCTGAGTCACTGCAAGTCACTGGAATGTACCTAATACGGTCGGCGGAGCATCGCTCATTAACCTTGCTTCCGATGGTATGTGCCTGCCTTTGTCCGGCTTGTCAGCCTTTGTCAGTCTACTATTCTAGGGTCCTCGGCAGCACGTCTTCAGAATATGATCGATTAGCTTATCAACTCCTGTTGTTGCCCCTGCGCAAACTAGGCGGCGGCTCTTGTGTCCGAATTGCTAGAGCCTGGCTGCGCTTGAGAACCACTCTTCGTGCACAGGATTAACCGAAAGATGGGAAATATCACAGGATAATCGTCAATAACTTGTCGATCGGATGATTTATACTTGTGTGGCATTGCGAAGCACCGATTTTGGCGATAACTTCATTGTCCTTGATGTTGCGACCCAGCAGCTATTGTTCAGCTGCCTTGAGTTGTCTTACCAACAGATTTGCAGGATGTTGACATGCTTACCCATTGCGTCGTGGTGCATGCAGCTATTGGTCCACGCTTTCCAGTATGGCTGTGGCCCCATCTACATCGCTTTCTCTATGGACGTTTTGTTGTAATATCGCCTCGCGATGCTTCTGACGACCCATCACGCCACAAGTCAGCGTCTCGTGGATACCTGCCCGTCTCCGTCTGCCTGCGTCCGCTTTGAGGTCCATGAGGGTCCATGACCCGATGGTATTCGCGTGCCCTTAATTTACCCTGGGATTTTACGGCCTTTCACCACTTGTGGTCAGATCTGAGCCGATAAACACGTTGATGCTGTAAAGGGCGCTACCTTAAATCTAGGCCCACCGCAGAAGTATAAAGGTCCACCGCCTACCAAGTAACCGGCATCCTCATCCATCCCAAGCCGACACCTGCACAGTCAACCACCTCCACTGTACCTACTTTTCATCGCAATGGCTTCATACGTTTACCCACAGAACGATGCATCCTACGGCTACCAAGGTATTCCACGCAATGATAGACCCGAATTCGACCACGCCATGAAGCCTAGTGCTAAGCGTGCTATTGCCTTCGCGGATCTGTCCCCGTACAAGGAATCCTTTGAAGAGGGCAGATATCCGTTCCACATTGTCTTACCCAGTTTGCCGTCCACGTGTGTACATTCTTCTATGATTACGTTGAATGCAAAGTACTCATGAGCCACATTGCACCGGTAGTGCTCCTCTGCAGCATCAGCCTCCTGGACAACCGTCGCATGTTCCGTCACAAGATTATCAGTTGAAGTTCGTCTTCCATTTTCAACGCTTTAAGCATACTGCTCATGACGGTTTACAACAGCTTTTACCCCGATGATTTGCTCGGTGATACCTTCGACAACTTTCTCCATAACTTGCAGGGCGGTTATGTGGTAAGTTGATTCCGATTTGATGGCCTGTTGCATTTGATTTACATGTTTCCAGGATATGGGACTTCCATCCCCAACCATCTCCCTACCCTCCTCCGAATACATATTTGAAGGCTCCGGCCGATCGACTATAAATTCATCGTCTGTCAAAGACAAAAAAACTATAGCCCATGGACAGCAGTTTCTTGGACACCTTTCCGTTGACGGAGGCGTCGAACCGGCCCCTCAGGAGTCAAACGCCTCCCCTTCCCTTCAAACTACACCCTCTAGTCATACTCCGACATTCAACCCCGAGGCCTCAGCCCTACACGACATTGACGACACCTTTTCACCCTATGGGGTCATCGCGCCACGCCGCAGCGCCCGCCTTCACTCCGTCAAGGACACCAGCGTTGCGGACAGTTCGACGTCGCGGTATTCCCCGTACGTGGCCCCAGTTGCTACGACTAGGCCGACGCGCCACAAGGGGACTGCGCCTGCCCTCGGACCCTCCTCCACCTCTGACTCCGAGTCCGACTCCGAGTTCTCTCGGGGTGAATCCAGTAGCAATTCCGTTGATACCGCTAGTTTCGTAGTGCGGCACTGTAACTTCAAGTTATGCCCCAAAAGGAACCGGCGGCATTGGCACTGTAATCTCTGTGACGCAACTTTCTCGAGGGATATCGATGTTCTGCGTCACATAGACTCTGCCAGTGACAGCAAGCACAAGGGTATCACGTTCCCTTGCCATCGGTGTGGAGGTCATATGTCCCGCAAGGACGCCCTCGATCGGCACCTCAACAAGGCGCACCGTTGCCCTCGATGCGAAGAGGTCTTCTGCGTCAAAGCGAGTCGCAATGAACATGTCACTCGGCGTCTCTGCGATGGGGTTTAATCAAGCTGAGAAAAGGAGTATGAAGAAACAGCAGTAGTACATATGTACTCATCTCAGTGATGGCGCCCTCCTAGGCCTGGTCGTCGTAATACCATCTTGCCTTTGTTGCGATTCAAGCAGCGATAAGATGAGAAATCAGTGTACATCAAACTGATAGCTACAGCTGACTGCTCATTGATGCCGATAGATTCCCACGGCAGTTGCACGGAAGTACTATGTGTAAGTACTAGTCTTGCGTCGGTGGCTCTCGTTAACAGTGAGCACATACCAAGAATGTACGGGCCACCGAGACCGGATGTCATTTTTATATGCAAGATTGGTGTCCGTGGTAAGGAGAGAGCTCACTTCTGCCGGCCTGGATAATAGTCTCGTCGCTCCCGTACAATGCATTTAATATTTAGAAGAACCATTGATAGACGCGAAAGCCTATAGTGAAATGCCCGTATCCGCCGGGTCGCGGTAGGTGGTGAATGCGGGGGCACGCACAGTGCATATGTCGATTCCTGCGCTAGAGAATGTGCTCTTGAAACTCGACCTGCATGCGACCAGAATGAGTCCCGATACCTCTTGACTCTCGCCGACACAAGTGGTGTCCCCTTTCCACTGGTACGCAGCCGAGCTGGAGGCGTGCGGCGGCTGCGCGGTCGGAAGGAGACCGTCGGCTTTGGCCCAGCGGTCACTACTGTAGGCCATGTCGAAGGAGATCCAGAGCTTTTTTTTTTTTTTTTAAATCATGTTTAACCTCCATTGGGGAGGATTTCCCTATGGTAGAGGTAAACTACTTATATGTAAGATCCAGAGCTTATGGCATACATTACAGTGCTTCGGTAGCAATGACCGCTCCTGAGCTCATGTAGTTCACCACAACTATTAATTAAATGAACACGGCTCTTCGTCTTTTCTGCTGGTATCGCCAGCCTCCGGGGCATGCCTCATTAGTGCTGCCGTTCCGTTCCGTTCTTGGCCAAAATTTCTGAACCTCGAACGGGCCCCCAGTGGGGCCAGTGGGTTCGGTTCTCCCTCAAAATTCGAACTTGAACGCAAGTATTATATTACAAGATTTGCGCAGTCCATGATTATGTGACACGGTTATACCAACCTACATTACCAGGTCGTGACTTGGTTGCAGATCCTCGCGTGGCTGGTCAGCCATGTGCAGTGTCGATAGGCGATCAGCAAGGTCGGGTAATGATAAGAAGTTGGCACTAATTGAGGCTTCATCGGGTAACGCGCGCAGAATTGCAGGGATGACTTGAACCTCTATCAGAAGGCAGTCCCAAATGGTGATTGACAAGACTCACCGGAGTGATAGGTACGTCGAATATTCGCCTGCTCGCGCACATATTCCGATGGGTGCATATCACTGGGCATAGTTGCCGCATATTTGGGGACATTCATTGTCATCATGTCCCCGGCTCTCTGGGACCGCTCCAAGTCAACGAGCATGTAATGGAAGTACCGGCTGGCCATCGAAGCCTCCACCAACGTCTGTCGTGCCTTGAACCAATTGGTATATGCTTCATGGGTGGCTTTCTCCACCTGCGAGGGATCGTGATCCAAATGCTGATGATATTGATCCAGGAGATTCTTGTATGTCTGGTGCATGGTGTTAAATTTGTCCTTCACGCGCTTGAGGAAGTATTCCTTGACGGCCTGGCGGCTGCGGCGGGGGCCGATATCGCCGGCACCAACACCAGCCTTTGAGAATTAGATCAGTGTCAAGTCTTTCAATTGCCATGGGGGGGACAGATTGTAATTAACTCACTATGACTTTCAGTAGGCTATCAGCGTCAAAGGTCAATTTATCTTCTGCAAGTCGAGACAGTGCCTCTGACTGGTAGTCACCACAAAGATCAATACAGTGTATGTGCAGATAGCAAGAGGGCAGACCTGTTTCGACACCTCCGGCGCGAATGCTTGGATCATTTCTAAAATATTCATGAGTTTGACTTCTCCCGAGGACATGATAGGCAGGGCAAGTTCAGAGGGAGGTATTTCCCGGCCAAGGTCTAAAACACCATGCTAACCAAACATTGTTTTGACTTGTTTAACGGGGAGCGTGTCCGAATTTAGCGAGGGTGACCGGATTGGGCATGTCCGAGTCCGAATTTGGTGAACGTGACTGATATGTCGATTTGTCATCTGTCACACATTTTCGACTGGTCCCAGACATCTAGGGAGACAAGCTCCCCCAACAAGCTCCTCCAATTATACCAGGAGCTCAAAAAGCAGCAGGTCCTGGAAGTGGAGGGGAGGGACTTAGGAGTCGGAGATAAGGCTGTTTAACGCAAATATTAATTGTTGATAGCGCGCACCAAATCCGTCAATCAGCCGTCAATGCCGATTGCTTGAGTGGCTGTCATACTTATCAGTAGTCCAGTTCGATGAGCACGAGTAAGTGTGGGTTTTGGGCCTGGCCCACGTCCAATCTGGATTTGAGGCTTGTGGCAAGCCTTTAGAGATCGACCTACCATGATGCCGGCGAACACAGTTTGGGCCTCAGGCGCGAGCCTTAGTCTAAGTGAAGGCGGCCGAGGCCAAATGGCTACACCGAGTCCAAGCATTGCGAGGGTGACTCAGTAAACAGCCGTAGGACGTCGACAGTGTAGAGCAGTCAAAAGCTGATGTGGCAGGTTACGGTGGCAACTTTCATCTGTCACTGCAACTCTGCCATGGCGATTCTTTCGACGTAAATCCTACATGAGATCGGAAGGTCAAAGAGCTATCACCTATCTCTACCACTAAACGCCTCTAATTAGAGGGCCAGGTACGGCGCACTCGCGCCTCGAATTATAAGCGATTTAAGTCAATTACCTCCTCAATAACTCACCTGAGAATCCCACACCACACTCTTAATAAGCATGGGCACCAGACTTGAGCATAATGACCGTCACGAAGCGCGCGTCGCCGCTCCGTAGTCCTACTAGTTGGACTATAACTTCAAGCTGTCATTAATTCATTGCGGAGAAAACTAAACATTTCCATCGGACCAAGAAAGCTGTATCCACCCTGTTCTCACCGGACCATAGCAAGTATGCGAGAATAGTCCTCCCTCACGCTCTGGAACGTCTCCTCCAGCTTCTCCAGACGCTCCTCCTTTTCCAGCTGGACCAGTATTTCCTGATAGCCGTGCCTGATCAGCAAGAGCACGGGCGACGAGAAGAGGGCACGCACATAATTAAACCGATACAGCCGCTCTTTCACCTGCAGCCTAAACGCGCGCTCCGCCCGCGCGTCGGCAGGGTCCATGTGGAGCACGATGAGCATCTCCGTAAGACGCTGGAATTGGCGCTAAAACGCGGCGTCAGTTCGTTGTCCGTTTGAAGCTCCAGCGCGTTCGAGTCTCACCAACGCGATTTTCAGGTCCTTTCTCCACTTCTCCGCCCACCCCTTCTCCGTCGGCGGCCCCATCTTCCCCGTCCCCTTTGCGCCCCCGGCCCGCGCCTTGCTCTTCCCCTTGACCACCCGTCCTCCGCCGTGGCTCGCGCCGATGCTGCCGCTGCCGAAGCCCTCTTCCATGAACTGGGTGTGCGCGAGCAGCATCTTGAGGTCGTTTCGGTCGCGCAGGTCCTCAAAGGCCTCGGCGGGGTCCTCGACTGTCAGCTCTGCGATGTCTGGCCGGGAGAGCACGTGCGCGTAGATCGCGTTGTACAGTTCGGCTAGTGAGATAGTGAGACAAACGGTTAGTTCTCGCATACGGGCCAGAGCCGAGCTGTAGAAAAGGGAACATACATCCGTGGCCGTGCCGCTGGTACGGCGGCGCGATGACGAACTGACTACACAGGGGGGCCGTTCAGCTTCAGGGTAGACCAGCACAGGAAGAGAGGCACACACCTCAGCCGCATGCGGACTTTCTCAGGGAAGCAGTAGAAGTTGTACAGTGACGAGTAGCCCACAAAGTGGTAGGTCTCCACCGCCGGTGCATCCCTTCGTTTCCGCCTTTCGAATCTGCAGGGCGCGGGGATCAGCAAGGCCGACGACAGACAACAGCGTAGTTGAAATAGAAATAGAAATGCGCGCACAGCGTGACAAACTCCCATTGGTCCTCCTCCTCGCTGATGTACGAGCCTGCTTCGATGTAGAGCAGGATGAACAGCTGCATGCGCCGGTGGTACTCTTTGAACCCGGGCGTCGCCCACGTCGCCTGCGTGTGTGTTTAGTTTGTGAGCTTCCATTCTTTCATTCCCGGCCGAGGAGGTTTAAGAGCGGAGAGCGAAGGGAACGGGACGTACGTGGTAGACCTCGAACACGACCGCATCTTCGCTCTCCGGGCTCAGCGGCCCCGAGCTCTTGCCCTTGCCGGTGGCCGACGGCGAGGGGCGCGTGTACGTGTGTATCAGCGCCCCGTGCGGCTTGAACGCCGTCGCGTCCGCTTCCACGCGCGCGAGGAACGCGGATTCGTCTGTCAGGTAGCCTGCGCACCAGTGGCATCGCGTGAGCTCCCGTCCGCGGTGATGGAGTGTGGGGTGGGGGGATAGAACGAAAGAACGCACCGGCGGGGATGAACGTGGCGAGCGTGCCCTCCACATCGTCGACCGTCGCGGAGGACGGCAGCTTGGCGGCGTACGACACGGAGAGGTACTGCTCCAGCGAGCCCGACGCGAATCTCAGCTGGAGGCAGACGTAGTTGAATGCAATGTCCAACGCTTAGCCGTAGGTGAAATATCACGCACGTCAATGAGCAGATCCCGATAGCCGTATATCTTCTCCTCCTCGCCGTATATCTGCCCAACACCGCGCTCGTTCAATTACAAGCCTTTGCACCTTGGCGGGGCTGGGGACGCACCGGATACGTGAACGACGGCGAGAACTCCTCGTAGCTCTCCTCCTCCGCAAGAACGTCCAGGTCTTTCTCGGCCCGCACTAAGAGGCGAGCAAAGCGAGAGGGGTGGGGCGCCGGCGTCAGCGGGGCGGATGTGCGCGAGGAAGCGGATGGGCTTACCGAGGGAGAGGGACAGCGCGGCGTTGGCGTCTAGGGTCCATTCTGCCATGGCGAAATGTACAAAATTATGATAGCAACAAGGTGCAGATGACGGAGAATGGACGATCGGCGTGAGCGCGTTGTGAGCGACTGTTTGCGGCGGTGGCGGGTTTGCACAAGTTCAGTGCATGTCCTCAAAAGATGACTGTCTCAACGAAACACATCTGGCATCTGCTGCGACGAGTGCATTTCGGGCCCGAGCGTACATGTACTGTAACTAATAATATACAATGTTATGCTTCTCGCAGCCCAGAAGGTCTATCCATCCGCATTGCCACAACGCTGTCAACAAGCTCAAGCTCAAGTTCTACGCACAAGCTATCAGCACATATACAAAGCAAGGCAAGACCAAAACCCACCCTAGCGCACCCGCATCACAGCTTCCCAATTCACCGCATCGTAACCAGCTCCTCGCCGCTCGTGGGGTGGATCGCGACCGTGTCGTCGAGGTCCCGCTTGCGCGCGCCCATCTTGACCGCGATGCCGAAGCCCTGCATAATCTCGTCGCTGCCCGCGCCGATGATGTGCACGCCGACGACCGTCTCCTCGGGGCCCGCGCACACGAGCTTGTACGCGGTCGGCTCCTTGTGCTCCTCGTCGATCATCGAGAAGTACAGGGAGCGGAATTTGGACGTGTCTGCAGAAAGGGGGAGTTAGTGAGTTAGTGCTGGGTGGGTGTGAGGAGAAGAAGCGGCTGGGGGGACGCACAGATCTTGACGCCGTCGCCGTACTTCTCGCGCGCCTGCGGCTCGGTGAGGCCGACCGTGCCCACCGTCGGGTGGCTGAACACGACTGTCGGGATGTTGTCGTAGTCCAGCTTGTCGTCCTTGAACTCCGCGGGCCCGAAGAGCCTGTTCGAGAGCCGGCGGCCCGCGGCGATCGCCACGGGCGTCAGGAGCGCCTTCCCCTGCACGTCCCCGATGCTGAAGATCCCGGGCACGGCCGTGTTCTGGTACTCATCCACAACCACGTTCCCCTGCTTGTCCAGCTCGACGCCCACCTCCGCGAGCCCGACGCCCTCCGTGTTCGCGTGCCGCCCGATCGCCCAGATGAGCGCGTCCGCCTCGATCGTCTCGCCCCCGTCCGTGTGGATCGTCAGCACCCCGCCCCGCTCGCCCTCGACGCGCGTGACGTTCGTGTGTTTGTGCACGCGCAGGCCCGTCTTCTCCATCCACGGCGTGAGCGTGTCCTGGATGATGGGGTCGAACGTGCGCAGGACCTTGTCGTGCCGGATGAGCAGGTGCGTCTCGGAGCCGAGCGCGTGCAGCACGCCCGCGAGCTCGACGGCGATGTACCCCGCGCCGACGACGACCACGCGCCGCGGCTGGGTCTCCAGCGCGAAGAACCCGTCCGAGGTGATCCCGAGGCCCGCACCCGGGATCGTGGCTTCAGAGGGAATGGTGGGCCGCCCGCCCGTGGCGATGGTGATCGCGGGCGCGCGGATGGTGAATTTGCTCTGGTCCGGGCGCGTCACCTCCACCTCCGTCTTCGACAGCAGGCGCGCGTTGCCGTGGAACCACTCCACGCCCTCCTTGTTGAAGTTGGCGTCGTAGATGCCGTTGAGCTTGTGGATGTACGCGTCGCGCTGGGGCTTGAAGGTTGCCCAGTCGAACTTGGGCGCGGGGACGCCCTGGAAGTGGTACGAGGGGGCGTGGCGCATCTTCTCCGCGAGGTCGGCCGCGTGCCACATGATCTGGCGAGAACTGCGTGAGTTTTTGCGCGGGGAGGGGGGGGAGGGGGCGCACCTTTTTGGGGACACAGCCGACGTTGACGCACGTCCCGCCGAGCTTGCCGTCCACCTCGATGACGGCGACTTTCTTCCCGTACGACGCTGCGCGGCGCTGGAACGGATGTCAGCGAGATACAGGGGACGACGCTTCGGACTCACCCCGCCGCCGGACCCGCCGGAGCCTCCCCCAATGATGATATAGTCGTATGTATCCTGCGATGGCTTTGTGATGGGCGGCATGCTGGAGATAGTGCCGCTTGTGAACGCTCGAGTGATCTGTCGCCGTCCTCGTCAGTACATACGTCGCGCTCGGACACAAAGGGGAGAGACGGACCTGGGTGAGTCTTTGTTGTGGGACGGAAGAGGGAGAAGACAGTGCGGTTCGAGATAAGGATCTTGTCGCAGCCAGATTTATACGACGAATGGGTGTCATGGACGCGTTACAAATTATCAGCTGGCCGTCACGGGAAAGAAAGAATGCACAGCCACGTTCAATAAGCGTTTGCTAAGGCCCAGTGCAAGCCGTGGGTGACCGGCTTGGTCAACAGAGCTTGAACATGACAATTGGCGCGTGGGGTTGACATTGAAAATCCGAGGGCCGAGGATCGTGGTCATCCCCGCGGCATGCATCCACCTGATCCTTGCCTGTGGGGCGAAACGACTGCGTGATCACAAGCACTGGGGCGGGTATCCTGACTAACAGCCCAGTGTAGGTATCCAAATTGCGCCATATGCACGCTGTATTGAATACTTGCCGCCACTGCGCCACTATCTATAGTCTTTCAACCTTCGCTGTCGGGGAATTCACTGTTCAGACAATGGCTCTAGATAATAGGGACTTTGCTTGCTGTTCAAATATGTCAACGCGGGGTGTTAACTGGGAGGTCACAAGGCGACTCTCGGAGTTGTCATTCCTTCTACTGCTGAGCTTGTACTCACATTTTGCTTACTCACTTGAAGACTTCTCAGTTTTTCGCTCGAGTCAGCACTGTTAGCGCATTCCTGTGGACACATGACCGTAGAGATTGCTTAATGCCATGATTAGGAACACCCTTTGTCATTCAATATTCGGGCGTGATCTCGATCGGGATCCACAATAACAAACTGGATGCTGAACAACATCGCACACTGGCAGTCAAGCATGAAAAGTCGTCAAATTCAATACAAAATATGATAATGATAGCTCCGCATGCAGGTCAAACTCCTAGAGCTGAAAGAAAGGATCCGCGTTAGAGTGGAACATTGAAGGTGAAGTTGAACACACTTACTCGACAGCAAATAATGATACAGCGGAATGGAAGGCGTCAAACACGGGCGCGTGCTTTAGGTGCAAACAGAGGCGATGCAGCTGTTGAGGCAGGCGCAGTCCGAGTTGTAGGTGCACGCCTGGCCGTATTCTTGCCACGGGCAGTCGGAGGGCGCGGCCGCGACGAGGGTGGCGGCGAAGGCCACGGCGACGAAGAGGGTGGACTTGAAGAATTGCATCGTGGTAAGAGTGGTTGGGTGGGGATGGAGGCTGAGTAGGGTGTTTGGGGCTTTGAGCTGTTGAATATTTCTTTCAGGCGGCGGTCCTGCTTATATAGCCTCGAGCTCCAGTGTGGCCCGCCTTGAATTGGATACGCATGGGGTAAGAGGAGGGATGGCCTGGTGGATGCGGTTCGTGGTGGAGCGTTGGCGATCGGGACCTGTAGGCTGTCGGTCGATCAGAGCTATGGCGGTGAGCAGCGGCGACCTTGTCGACAGTTTATGATCGGAACAGCAGTGCCAACCTTCCGTTGCAGGCAGGCAGTTACCAGTAGTAGTGGATATCCAGTTCAGCGAGAGTGAGAGTCGCAACTCATAAGCCAGGAATATCTCGGATTCTGCGCATAGCCTTAAGCTTCTGCACATCCATAGCAAGTAGCAGCAGGCCATTTAACACGCGAGCCGCGCGGAGTTCGCAGCCCAAGAGAAACCGAAAGAGGATATGATAAGGTCTGATATCTCGGGTAGGGTAATGGAGGGTAATGGAGTGATTTTGATGAAGGCCATCAAATTGGCTATGCAAAAGAGCTGCGAGCATCTGCGAGCATCCAGGAGGAGAGTGCTATTATTAGAAGACCGAGACATTTGCGAATACCAAACGTTGAGCAAATTGGAAATGATGCATGATGGTGAACAGGATAAGGCATGCCCCGATGACGTTGCCTGCAGAAAAGATAAAGGGTGCTGGCGGGCGGAGGGGCGCGTGAGTCAGCCTGTTACACAGTATATTGTATGGGTGAATGTAAAATTCCTCCACTTGAGCAGAGGTGATTGCGGAGGAAGCGAACTTGCTATTCGGTTGGCGATGGAGGGAAAGCACAAAAAGCAACAGCTGTCGCCCCATTCGCGAGATATTGTGTCTCATCGGTGCCTTTACAGATTTGGCAGAGCAGACAACTTGCTCTTGTTTGCGACGGGCTCTCATCCTCTTGCTCTTGAATCTCGCAAATACTAGATGAAAAGTGATTAGACAGGCGCATAGTGTCACTACCGGCAGCGCTGATACCAGAATTGAGCGTCACAAAAATACGAGGGCATTTCAGATGTTGGGCTTGCGCGGGTAAGATGCTAGTGAGGTATTTTGATCTTGAATAATGTAGCGATAGCGCTCATATTGTTTCTACACATGTCAAAAGGACATTTTCAATTAAATTAAGTACGGCGAGGATTTGATGAGGCCACGGGCATCGGACGGGGGAGTCGACGAGAGAAAGTGAGGAATGCCCTGTAGCAAACGTAAGGGAGGGGCACGGCTCCTGCAGTACACGCAAAACAGGAATTTGGGTCAAGACGGGGGATCATAGGCTGGCGATGCATGCAGAATCGCCATCCCACTGAATGCCACTCGCAGAGTGAGTGGAACGTATATCATCGCGCGTTTCATCTGGGGACACCGAGTCAGCGTTGGCAGCGAGAGGGAGATCACAATCGCACTCACAGTTAGGAATGACAGAGGCGGGTGGTTGCCTATGCTTTGTGCAATGTCGATGACCTCTCGTGTCGCACCCTCCCGCTATCAGTCGAGAAACGGCTGGGGCAGCCGCTCTTCGTGCAGGGAAAGGCGCGCTGACCCGTATGCGACACGGCATGTCGGGCAAGGGCGAATGTGGTGCTGAAGTTATTGTGGCAGATCTTACAGAAGACTTTGGCGGGATGGCACCGCCGCCTCTGAGAGGCCATGCGGATTTCCGACGTCGCTACGATCGCCTTCGCCTGTGCTGTGGCATCGGTGCGGGGGGCCGGGCTCCAAGTGCTCACAGACCTGCCCGGCTCCTGCTTGACTGACAAGCCCAGGGAGGAGACGTCAGAGCCAGACTCGGAGAATGAAAAATAACGGCCTCTGTTGTTATCGGCGGAGAGGAACTGCGTCTGTAAGAAACCTTGGACATTGGGAGGGGTTCGGGGGTCAAGGCTGTAGGGGAGGTATGTGTTTGGCAGGGTAGGGTAGCCGTGTATGCTGGCCTTGGGCAGCGAACTATAATCGTATCGGCAAGGGGGAGCAGCGATGGCTACGAGGTTGTATCCTGCGCCGTCAACAGGGGTGGTCTGGAGTGTCTCATTTAGATATGAGTCAGTGGGGCCGGGGGCCTGCGGTTGCCTGAAACCACGACTGTCCCGCGAAGACCAGTACTCTGCTTCAGGGTTCGAGTACTGGATTGGAGGAAATTGGGGATCTAAAAGAATGCTGAAGCTCCGTTAACGTCAGTCAGCCAGACGCGACGTAGTGTACTAACTGTGGCGTGCTGGACCTGGGATCTTGTTGCACTTGCTTCTCCCGGGCTTTATCTTGCAAAACGGAAATCCTGCGGAACAGTGCTCTTTCGTCGGGTATATCACACATACTAGCATCTCGTTTTCTATGCATAATGCAATGAATGTCAGCAAGAGGCCATCGGCGATCAATGATAACGTCCTGACACTTCTGGAGAAACATTACTTTCGTTTTCTGGGGAGATTTCGAATAGGCCATTGCATCTTCGACTATACCTCACAGTAAATATTTTACTTATCTTTAGGAGCATATAGACACTTACCAGTTCACCCATCCGCTGACAGTAATGACCTTGGTATTGACGTGATTGCACCGAGGGCACCTATGTTGTTCGCTACCATGCCTATCCGTCACTGGCTCGCGTAGCACGATACACATTTCAACAGTGATACCTGGCTGGAGTACAGTAGAAAAATCCTTGGGATCGATGGATTCTTCATCGTCGGAGGTCAGGATCTTGTAGTCGCCTTGCTGGATAAGTATACTTCCGGCGATGTTTTTGCAGAATCTGGTAATCACAACATTGAAGTCCTGTAGTGTTAAATTTCAGTGTCGTGCCAGCCTTGTATGATACTATGTATGCCCTTACTTTCCATGATTTACAGAATATCGTGGGTACAGGCAGGTGACGTGCCAGATGATCGATTACGATGACTACATCAACCTGTATGTGCTGCAGTGATGCCAACTCTTGTTTGTATAAGAAAGCAAAATTAGCGAGCTCAGCGAGATCCGTCGTTGTTGTTCCCCATTCCAGCTCAGACGAAGCAACACTGAGGAAAATGCATGGTCATTTGTGTTCGCAAATATGCCGGAAGTATCGACTAACCTGCCTAGAGCAAGGATGCATGCCGCGAAAGAGCCATGACACTCTCGAAGCTTTGAGTTAAGGTCGGTAAATACGCCACTCTCGCTGGCACTGCTCGATATGTATTCCCGAATGAAGTGAAGCATAGCAGCCGAGAGGGTGTGGCGGTAGTGCGACAAACTGCTGAGAAGCTCCTTCAAGAGTTGTCGACAGCGCCCAGCCTCTGCGATGATGGCAAGACTGAGAGTCCGCGCCAGGGGGCTATGTTGATAGGCCTGAATGGCAAGCTTCGTTAACTCCAGGATTCGCTGAAGAGATGCCAGAGTCCCTGGCAGCTTTGCGGAATGATGGAGGGAGGGGCTTTCTATCAACGCGTCCATAATGTCAACGATAACTTGGATCTCGATGAGGGACCGATCAGCACTGGCTGGTGTGTAGCGTGTGCCGGTGACCAAACTATTCGTGAAGAGGTCGGTCAGTAATCCGGTAGGGCGGGAACCGGGCGGTTGTGCTACAACGGCTGAGCGTACGGTACTCGTGTTGGTGTTATCGGTGGGCTCATTTGGAGGGGGTCTTGTGGGGTACGTTTCACAGAGATTTTCGAGCCTTTCATCTATGGTGATATGTATAGTGAGATTGCCATGAACATTGTTTACTATCCCGCCTGATGTCTGGTGGGTGCTGAAAATCTGTCGAAGTAAGCCAAAATGAGTCAAAGAGAGGGGGGCAGGGAAAGTTCCCGACCGCCGTTGCCTTATCCTTCCATTCCTCATGTTCCAGCGTCCCGTCCATTTCGCAAGCAGTCTCGAGCGGGAGACGTCAGGATGTTAAATAGCGTAATCCTATTGTTGGGTGAGGCGAGTACACGGCTCCAAGACCGAGAGAGAAGGTGGTCGAAAACAGGAGAAAGACAGAGATCGAGTGTGCTGCTTGTGCCAGGCAGTACTTAGTTGAGAGGCTTAGAGGTATTGAGATCGTGGCAGGCACTTGGCGTTGACGGGAAAACTGTAAAGGGCCAGGCTAAGTTGACAGGCCGATAACGATCCCCAATGACCAGTTGTATGAGTAATCAGAGTAAGAGAATAGGAGATAGCCGAGAAATACATTAATATTGTATAGAGACTCAGAGCACAGGCGACCATCAGGAAATTGCACGGCGCGCTCTATTCCCAGCTACTGTTTCCGAGATCATAACAGCTTTCTCTCTCCTTACAAGACGTTGCAATGCTCTTGTAATGACCTTCGCAGCTTTACAAGCACACTCTCAACTCGTAACGGCATTATATTCTCCGATCAAAGCAAGCACATCGACAATGCCTTTGCAACGCCATTACAATCTGCCTACAATTATTCCCTCCGTCTCAGCCAAGCAGAAATTCTTGTAAGTGTCTTGCAACTACGATTTTCGGGTTGCTGCAAAACGATGAAGTCCTTCAACGTCTACCCTAAACCACATCGTCCCCTCGGGAGACCTCAGCTCTGATCCTCTGAGTCAAACGGCCCGACATCATCGCCTCTCCCGCTCAACGGCCTGCTGGCTAAACTTAAAGCTATTCCCTTGACCCCGCCCCGGGTACTCCGAATCTTGTGTTGTACATTGTATGAACTGGTGTACGTCGTCGCGACCTCATGTGCGGGCTGAACCGGGAGGACAGGCTGGCATTAACATCGGGTGCCTGAACATTAAGTTCACTAAATAACACTCTCAATCGAGGTAAGTCGATTGCACTTGTTTGGCCCCGTCCTCCCGTTATATAAACCCACTCATATTCATCCCCTTCCTAGCGCTGCTCTCTTCCTCCAACCACCACCTCCCATCACAGTCCTTCCTCTGCTCTTTTCCTCCAACAAGGATCTGCCCTACAGATTATAGCTCCGGCCTTAATCCACGCGCGTTTCTTACATCTCATGATAAATACCTATGCCTTGGTATACCTTCTGGTCACAGTCTTCTGTCGCTGAGGTCCGTAATCAAGATCCATCAAGTCCGCTTCTGGCCATTGCTACGTCTGGTTACTGTCTTCAAAGGACCGCTTTTTGGACGTTTCAAATCAAATGTATTCTCTAACCTGCAATCTCTGCTCGGTGTCTGATGTGCCCAGGATCTCAAGATGTTGGCGCTATAGGACATTTCTCAAAGTCTCGTCATCAAGATCTGTCGCTCGTGCGGAGCATTCACTCACAATCCCTAGCTCGGAGGCATAGCGGCAGCCCCTCGATTGCGGAATGCCTCGTCTATCGTCTCGCCAGTCGCCAGTAGTACAAATAGTCTCTATGTAAAGTAGTTGTCTCAGCATTTGTATATTGTATGTATTCGGAATGCAACATGGATTTTCCATCTCCTTATTCGCTTGTGGGGCAAGTCAAATTCTTGATGGGTCATTGTAAATGCTCATAATATCTGCATTGATTGTGATGACCACGGACCTATATAACGCAATTATATATTCGGAGAGGGTGCTGATATTTTGCCCTTTCACAACTTGCCGCTATTTTGCTTCGCATTCGCAAAGCCTGCAACATCTGTAGATTCTACGTAATAAATGGTTCTATATATCTGGGTGCAACCCATTGCAAAGTCGACCTAAAACATTTCAACCATTCGTTGGATTGCAACCTTTATAATGGTGTTATATACCCTTACGATCATGTGTTATTTTTCCTGATGACTGAACTAGGTAACAAGACACGTGACTCGTATGTACCGAACCCTCACAAAAATGCTGGCATTGACAAGGCATTGACAGTGGCAAGCTATGGTAGCTAAGTAGTAAGTATAGGCCCCAGAAGTTACACTTTAAACTGTCCGGCAAATTTCCCCTTGGCAAACGGGCCTCAAATCCCCTATGGTTGAGGCCGGTTTGACAGAGTTTGACCCTCAAATCCCCTACATCGGACAGACATAATCACGTAAGACGGTAATAAATAAGATAAAATTTGCGCCGCTGGCGCCAGGCGCGGTAGGCTGCTGTTGTGCACGCGAATTCTGGCAATAGATCAAATCTCAGACCCATCGCGTGCACCGTCTAGCGCAGGAATCGCGGAAATCGACATTGTGCTTGCCCCCGCATTCAATATTCACCACCTACCGCGACCCGGCGGATACGAGCACTTTACTATAGACTTTCGCGTCTCTCGGTGGGTTGTTCAAATGGTGGTCATGGTAAATATTGAATGCATTGTACGAGAGCGGGGGATCTGACGAGACCGTTATCCAGGCCGGCAGATGTGAGCTCCCTCCTTACCACGGACACCGATCTTGCATATAAAAATGCCATCGCCGCTCGCGGTGGCCCGTCATTATTGGTATGTGCGCACTGCTAATTAGTAACGCGGAAAGCTGCGGCGCGAGCAAGGCGCGAGACTACTTACTCACATAGTACTTCCGTGCAACTGCCGTGGGAATCTATCGGCATCAATGAGCAGTCAGCTGTAGATAAGTTTGATGTACACTGATTTCTCATCTTATCGCTGCTTGAATCGCAACAAAGGCAAGATGGTATTACGACGACCAGGCCTAGGAGGGCGCCATCACTGAGATGAGTACATATGTACTACTGCTGTTTCTTCATACTCCTTTTCTCAGCTTGATTAAACCCCATCGCAGAGACGCCGAGTGACATGTTCATTGCGACTCGCTTTGACGCAGAAGACCTCTTCGCATCGAGGGCAACGGTGCGCCTTGTTGAGGTGCCGATCGAGGGCGTCCTTGCGGGACATATGACCTCCACACCGATGGCAAGGGAACCTGATACCCTTGTGCTTGCTGTCAGAGTCTATGTGACGCAGTACATCGATATCCCTCGAGAAGGACGCGTCACAGAGATTACAGTGCCAATGCCGCCGGTTCCTTTTTGGGCATGAGTTACAGTGCCGCACTGCGAAACTGGCGGTATCAACGGAATTGCTACTGGATTCACCCTGAGAGAACTCGGAGTCGGAATCGGAGTCAGAGGTGGAGGGTCCGAGGGCAGGCGCAGTCCCCTTGTGGCGCGTCGGCCTAGTCGTAGCAACTGGGGCCACGTACGGGGAATACCGCGACGTCGAACTGTCCGCAACGCTGGTGTCTTTGACGGAGTGAAGGCGGGCGCTGCGGCGTGGCGCGATGACCCCACAGGGTGAGAAGGTGTCGTCAATGTCGTGTAGGACTGGGACCTCGGGGATGGATGTCGGAGTGTGACTGGAGGGTGTGGTTGGTAGGGAGGCGTTTGATACCTGAGGGGCCGGGTCGATGCCTCCGTCAACGGAAAGGTTTCCAAGGAACTGATGTCCAGGGACTGTTAATTTCTTGTCTTTAAAAGACGATGAATTTATAGTCGATCGGCCGGAGCCGTCAAATATGTATTCAGAGGAGCGTAGGGAGATGGTTGGGGATGGAATTCCCATATCCTAGAAACATGTAAATCAAATGCAGCAAGCAATCAAATCAGAATTCACTTACCACATAACCGTCGTTCAAGTCATCGAGAAAGTTGTCGAAAGGGTCACCGAGCAAATCATCCGGGTTAAAGCTGTTGTAAACCGTCATGAGCAGTATGCTTAAAGCGTTGAAAATGTAAGACCAACTTCAACTGG